>CM064531.1:41862039-42231483 GCA_032716605.1 Paralithodes platypus | reverse complement strand
CCTTTGACAAAGTTCCCCACAAACGTTTACTGCTAAAACTAAAAGCGCATGGAATACAAGACGGTGTGTTGAAATGGACAGAAAATTGGCTCAGCGACAGAAAGCAAAGAGTACCGGGTAGTCATAAACGATAAGGCATCTAAATGGACCAATGTAAGTAGCGGGGTCCCCCAGGGATCGGTACTAGGACCAATTATCTTTCTAATTTACAGCAACGACATAGATGAGGGTCTCACCTGTACAATCTCAAAATTTGCTGACGATACAAAAATTGCAAATAGCGTACTCTCAAAAGAACAAGTTGACGATATGCAACACAATCTAGGTAAGTTGTCATGTTGGGCCCAAATTTGGCAAATGAGTTTCAATGCTGCTAAATGTAAAGTACTACATATCGGATACCAAAATGAAAAAGCAAACTATTTGATGAATGGCACTCACCTTAAGAATGTAAACAGAGAAACCGATCTGGGAGTAACAATATCGAGTAACCTAAAACCGAGTCAACAATGTTCAGAAGTTGTTAAGAAGGCAAACCAAAATAAT
The DNA here is from genome assembly GCA_032716605.1 of Paralithodes platypus. Taxonomy (NCBI): domain Eukaryota; kingdom Metazoa; phylum Arthropoda; class Malacostraca; order Decapoda; family Lithodidae; genus Paralithodes; species Paralithodes platypus. The sequence goes on along the minus strand of CM064531.1, from coordinate 42,230,937 downwards.
TGGCTTTATAGGCAGGTCATTTGAGCATAAATCCAAAGAAGTTATCCTAACCCTTTACAATTCCCTACTCCGCCCTCTTCTGGAATACTGCGTTCAATCCTGGTGCCCTTATTACCAAAAAGATATAGACAAGCTAGAACGAGTTCAACGTAGAGTTACCAAAATGATACCTAGCCTAAAGAACAAACCATACGAGGAGCGTCTTAGAGAATTAAATATATTTCCTTTAACCCAGCGCAGATTAAGAGGCGACTTAATTCAAGTGTTAAAAATCATCAAAGGCATGGACAGTATGAACTGTAGTAAGTACTTCACTATCGACCAATCTAATTACTTCACGCGGGGAAACGGGTGCAAAATTATTGGTAAATCTTTTAACTCACACGAAGCTAAAAATGTCTTCTTCAATCGAGTTGTCAACATATGGAATGGGCTTCCCCGAGATGTTATAGACTGCAGCACCGTTGATTCATTTAAACTTCGCGTAGACAAATATCTCGCATCAAACCTGCGACTGACTGTGTTTGTAAATGAATAACGTTTTTTTATCCTCCCCCTCAGTTACTAACCCATCTGTCCCCTACTAACTTCCTAATCCTGCCACGGACATTAGTTCCAGGGCAGTAGCTCCCTTTCCAATGTTCCCTTACCCACTCTAAACCACTGTTTGGACACTTGATCCTCAGTGTTTGGAGGACAAGCAGCCTAGAAGGGCCACTAGACCTGTTGTTGCTTGATTTCCTTTGTACTCCTTTATAGGCGCCGCTCATCGAGAGCATTGTCACCGACCAGTTTGCGTGCTACCGCGCATGACGCTGCCCGGCGGCAACCGGAATTATTCCTTAGGTCATGCATGGTCGCCGCTTGACCCCGTCCAGTTGCCATCAGGCGGCGTGACCGTTGTTACGTCCTGGATATATAAACACTGGGCTCTTTCTATTGGACTAGGTATGCGGCAACAAGCAACAATGGAAAACGCTAGATCCAACCCTTATCTATAAACCCAGCCAACAAACCACCCTAAACCGTCAAGAGTCCTGCCTGGACAACAAGGTATCCTATGACTCGGTTACAGGGTGCACGCACTATAGACTGCTGATAGTCAAAGCAGGCTATATAAAAGATCACACAATTAAGTTGACTTAAAGCTTCAAGGAAAAGATAGATAACGGAATTAAATTGCATAAACAATTTAATAACAAACTAGAAGAAAGTACATTTAACGTTACGTTAATTAATACAAACTAATCACCCCTGCGTGAAAGAAGGTGAAAGCAAACAGTCCTAAAAAAATCGTACCGGTAGACAAGATGCGGGGTTCTAAACTGCATGCGGCTACTGGAGGATCTGATGCTTAGCAAAGAAAGTACGTTACAGATTTAGAGAACTCTTAACTCATAAGCAGGAATAAATACTAGTGATAGGCCATACAGTGTATAATGGCATAGGTATAATTAAATAAAGGCAGCAACTCGCAACATAACCACATACAGGTGTGCTTCTCACTCTTAGTCAGGCAAGCCTGCTCGGACAGAGTCTCTAAGCCACACCCGGACTCACAATGCTCACAAAAACGGTAAACTGTGGCACAATAACAAGCATACAGAGATAATAAACCACTAGCTGTTAATCTGCCAGGTGGCAGAGGTCTAGCCGGAAGGATATAGGCTTCGGATACCCGGGCTGAGCCACCTGCTCTAGCCTAGGGACGTTCCCAAGTCTGTGCGCCAAATTACTCTAATTGAAAGGGTGCTCTCTTGAGAGACTCAGATCGCAAGTATCTGACTCTCTCCTGGCGACCCTAAAACAAAAGCAAGACGTGCTAGCGCAGTGCTGAGTGGACTAGGCAAGGGCCCTCACACAACACAACACTAGACACACAGGGACACAGACAAGAAAATGCACCCAGACTCCCACGGTATCCTAGTAAAGTCGTGCGGGTCCACAGGACTCGCACCAGCAGACTTTACTTAAAGGATCGCAAAAAAGCCTCCCCTCCGGTCTAGCCCCTGCTAACCTGACACATGAACACACCAGCAAGCATGAAACCACCAAATATGAGACAACAAAAAAGCTTCCTAGTCTCATTAACAATTAAATCTCTGCATAAAGCCCAAAATCCTATCTAGTTATCTGAGAGCTCGTCGTTAATACAATAATAGATATAAAGTCTATCAAGGGGATGGGATAATTAAATAGATTGGTGAAGTAGTGGAAGGAAGGTATACAAAGTAAGAGAGAAAGTTTCTAAGTGGGGTTAAGTGGGGTTTCAAGGGGGTCCGAAGGGTACGACAGTGAGGTGAGCTCTGAGTCTTGAATCTGTCTGGACCCCGCCCTAGGCATGCAGAATACATCCCATGCTTGGCAACACTCAACACAGTTGCCGGGTCAAAATCGTCTACCCCGTGCGTGAGTCGAAACTAAGCCTAACGTTGCGATCAGATGCATATGGCAACGCTTCAGGCTCGTCCCAAGCTAGACTCTCCGCGCGAAGCAACGTCCCCCAGCCGGTCTCTCTCTCCCGCTCGTCTCCTCCCACTCTCACTAGACTTAAATCTTATATATTATAATGAAACAATCAACTATCGAGAATAAAATATACTAAGATGCGTTGGTTAAGAATAAGGGCAGCTACAAGCTGTGAAACAACATAAGAATATCCCAGACATTAGTTACATTGTCGTAGGATATATACTAAGGAAAAGCCGGCCGGCCGGCTGCCGCCAGCCCGGTTCTAAACGGCTGGGCAGCCGACGCGCGCGCATGCCCGCACGTGGCTACTATGCAGAAGCGTCACACCTCCCCCAAGATATAAGACCCTTGACTAAGTTCTTCATATCTAACAGAAAGCTTCTCATAGTACCACACACTGTTGCGACACAAGGCACTATATATAAAAAAAATAAAGACTGTTGCGCTCCACCGAGCAAGTTCAACTAACTTAGCGACAATAAGCGAAAACATTCAACTTAGATACTGCTACAACATCTTATACAAAATTCTACACGTTATAAAAATAAAGAGTTTTTATAAGGTTTTTGCTTTTTTAATTTGTTTTTTTTCGGCTGAACTACAGTGACAGCCTATTTTCCTCCACACTCAAACCCTCAATCCTGTGGCAGTCTAACCAACATCATCCACCCTTGATAGACAATCCGCTATCACGTTATCAGAACCGGCAATATGGCGTATGTCCAGATTATACTCCTGAAGCATGAGTGACCACCTGGTCAGCCTCATATTCCGGTTATGAAACTGATTCAAGAATTTCAGAGGGTGATGATCGGTATAAACCACTACGACTGGTCCGAAAACAGGAACATATACATCGAAGTGCCTGAGCGCCAGCACTATCGCAAGGAGTTCTTTTTCAATTACAGAGTAATTCCTTTGTGCACTATTGAATTTTTTACTGTAAAAACTCACTGGATGTTCGATACCTTCATCATCTGTCTGTAACAAGACAGCCCCAGCCCTACGCCACTGGCATCAGTCGCCAGCTGAAAAGGTCTGACTGAAGTCCGGGGCCCTGAGTATGGGGTGGGTACATAACAGGTGTTTCACCAAGGAAAACGCCTCTGCACACTCAGGAGACCACCGGAACTTCTTGTCCTTAGATAATAAGTCAGTTAAAGGTGCAAGTACAGTCGAATAGCCTTTGATGAAGCGACGATAATAGCCTATCATACCTAGAAACCGCATGATTTGTTTCTTAGTCATAGGCTGGGGAAACTGATCGATGGCTTTGATCTTTGTCTGTGGAGGGCACACCTGACCCATCCCCACCTCGAACCCCAGGTACAAAACTGTGGCTTTGACAAAATCGCACTTACCCAGGTTTACCACCAAACCTGCTTCATTCAGTTTATTAAAAAGCTGTCCGATGTGAGCACAGTGACTGTTAAAATCCTCGTCGTATATTATGACATCATCTAGCTACACCGTACAGTTGGGAATGTCGGCTACAATGTCGTTCATTATTTTCTGAAACGTTGCAAGGGCATTTTTCAGCCCGTATGGCATAACATGGCAACGATATGTGGCACCGTCCACCACAAACCCACACACCTCTCGCGCTCGCTCAGACAAGGGCACTTGCCAATAACTCTTAACAAGGTCTATCTTAGTGAGGAACTTGGCTTTTCCTATCTTATCCACACTGTCGTCCACGCGAGGGAGAGGGTAGGCATTTGTGGGGGTTAAACCATTCAACCTGCGGAAATCTATACAAAACCGCACCTTGCCATCTGGTTTGGGCTGCAGTGTGACTGGGGAAGTCCACCTTACTGCACCCTCAGAAATCAGCCCACGTTTCAGCATATAATCCAGCTCTTCCCTAAGTGCTGGTAATTTAATAGGGGGAACACGGTATGGCACTGATTTAAAGGGCGGGTGGTCCCCAACATCGACATCGTGCACCGCTTGAGTAGTGAGGCCAGGATGCTCCGCGAAAACAGCTGGGTTTGAATCAAACAGTGCTGCACAGCTACACGCTGTTGCTCAGGCAGGTGCAATATCAACTCGTGAGCCACTTGTCTAGAATTCCCCGCCCACTGATCCGCGGAAACATGACAATCCCAATTATCCTCCCCCGCAGCTTGACTGTCCCTTCCTCCTTCTCCACCACGATCGCTGCAGATCAGCACCGGGACAGTGAGAGGCTCGGAGGGGCGCCTCACATACTCTTTCATCAGATTTACATGGCAAAGTTGGTTCTTTTTCTTACGATCAGGAGTAGCTACTAAATAGTCGAGATCAGAAACCTTCCTTACAACCCGATACGGACCAGAGTACTTGGCAGACATGGGGTGTCCCACCAGAGGCAGTAGTATCAGTACCTCCTGATCTACTTCAAACTCCCTCAGCTTCACCTTCTGGTCGTATCTGTCCTTCATCTGAGCTTGTGAATCTTAAGGTTCCGACCTGCTACCTCCAAGCTCTTTAGCATTCTCTCACGGCTTTCAACTACATACTTTAGAAGCGAGCATGGCTTTGTGACTCCCTCCCAGATCTCCTTGACTATGTGGAGGGGCCCCCTGACCCTGTGTCCAAAAACCAACTCGTTCGGGCTAAATCCCAAGCTCTCCCCAGGTACTTCTCTCGCAGCAAATAAAACGTATGGGAGACCTAGATCCCAGTCCTTCCATTTTCCATGCAATAACACCGCAACATACTCTTGAGAGTCGAGTGCCACCTTTCCAAAACTCCCTGACTCTCGGGATGGTAGGCAGATGACACCACAGACACTATCCCATGTTGCTGCATGGTCTGCTTAAACAGAGTAGAAGTAAAATTGGATCCCTGATCAAACTGGATCTACTGAGGGTAGCCATAACGAGAGAAATAGACAAGTAGGTTTTTGACAACAGTCTTAGCCATCCCGTTGCGCATGGGGTAAGCATTTGGATACCGTGTTGCTACATCCATTACAGTTAGTACAAATTTATTGCCGGCACTAGTGGGGGGCAATGGGCCAACCATATCGATAACTACTTTGCTGAAGGGCGGCCCAATGACAGGGATGGTTTGTAACGGGGCTCTCGGGATGACCTGATTGGGTTTCCCAACAACTTGACAAGTGTGACACTGTGACACCCATGACACGACACTCGCCTTTAACCCAGGCCACCAGAAAAGCTTGCTCAGAGCTGCCTCCGTCTTACGTGCCCCCAGGTGCCCTGCCAAAGGCACATCATGAGCTAATCTCAATAAGCTCTCACGGCACACCCTCGGTACTACTAACTGGTCCACTAATCCTGACCCGCCATCCCACTTTTTCTTGGGATCCTGATGTCTCCGATACAAGATCCCCTCGAACAAGAAAAAATCACCAGGCTGCGCATCCCCATCGCTCTCCAGTTCGACAGCACCATTACCACACGCCCTGACTTCAGGATCTTCCAGCTGCAAGGAACATATATCAGCAGGTGCGAGATTATCCAAGTTCATCTTAAATAATTTATTTCCACCTCCAATGTCCCGCTGAGCCATCCTTTCCTCACGCTGCGCATAACGATGCTGTCGCAGAGTCTCTTCCTGCCCTGCACCTGCACTAGCAGTGACAGGCCCCGGGGCCTCTCCAGACTCTAACATAGGTGCCAATAATGAGTCACCAAGAAACACTGCCGGCTCAAAACTCTCCAATTGACCAACACTTCCCGTTTTCTTGTGACCTTTCCTCCGCGGTTTGATAGACTGAGGTGGTGGCTGCAAGGCTCCGGATGTCTGAGAACGCATCACAACACACGTCATGGTTTGTACGCTACACTTCTCAACCAACTCCTGTTCCTCCCTACTAACGTTGGCCGCCTTCTCGGCAACGACCAAGGGTGAAACCTTAGAAGCAGGCACTGCAAAGTCGTTGCCGAGGAGGAGGTCGACGCCCCCAACAGGCAAGTTCTCTACAATTCCGACATCCAGCTCCTTCGCCACACCATCCACCTCCAGCTCCATCCGCACCAGCGGGTAGGACTTCGTAGTATTGATCCCCTGAACTACCACCACCCGAGCAGCGTTAATCGGCCTACCAGTAAAGTTCTTTAACAAGGTCTGAGAAGCCCCAGTATCACGCAATAGCTTAACTCCTCGCCTTTCGCCAGCCCACCTCACAAAACCATGCCCTCTATGACCCCCAAAGACGTCGCGGACAGGGTTCGAGCCTTCCGGACTCTTGAACACAGGCTGTGTCCCAACCTCTGACGAACTACCCTTGGCAAACTCAGAAGATATAGGCGACACCCCTATACTGCAGGCCAATGACACAACCTTGTTTGGTGGCTTGTTCGGACAAGCATTTGCAAAGTGAACCTCCTTGTGACATGCAAAGCACTCTTTACTCTTTGGTTTCCCTTGGGAGTGGGAGGTACCATTAGACTTCTTATACGGGACGGTATTTGGTTTATGTTCAGTTTTATTGTCAGTGCTACATGGTTTTGTGTATTTATGTGTATCAAAATTCTTGGGAGGGGGAGGGGTACGATCCTTTGCACCCGACTCACTCCTAGCTGCTGCTTCGCACCCTCGAATTAATGACAGTCGGCGGTCAGCCATTTCTGCTGCCTTCTGGAGAGTTCTAGGATTTTTTTCCTTTATATTTAATGTTAAGTCCCCGCCTGTGCACTTAAAGAACTGCTCCAAGAGAACCAGCTCACTCAACTCCTCAAAAGTAGCTGCCCTCTCAGAACGCAGCCAATGTCGTAGTTCATCAGACAAGTCCCGGGCGTGTTCTAGGAAGGTACTATCCTTGCCCTTAGTAACACCCCGAAACTTCAAGCGGTAAGTTTCTGGTTGTAACTCATAGGCCCGTAGCACAGCCTTCTTTAGCTCATCATAAACTACACAGGACTCTAAAGGTAGTGCATCATACGCTTTTAGCCCCTTTCCTAGCAGTCTTGATGAAACTAATGCTGCCCACTTTTCCTGAGGCCACTGGTGTTCCTGACACTTCTTCTCAAATCGCATAAAAAACTCAGTCACACATGATTCATCGAACACAGGAACTAGTTTAAGCAGGTGCGACAATGATTGGTCCCGATGTCTGTTACCTCCCCAATATTTCGCCCTGTTACCTCCACTCGAGATCTCTCCAGCTCCCTGTCAGCCCGATACCTAGTAGACTCTGCCTGCAGTTCAGCCTCTCGTATAGCTGTTCTCTCTGCGGCCTCAGCCTGAGCTCTAGAAACCTCAGCCTGCACACTAACCTGTCTTTCGGCGGCCTCAACCTTGGCCATCTCAAGCCGAAACAACAAATCTGGAGTCAACCCTTGAGGAGGGGAATGTGCATTTAATGGGGAGGGTCTCTGTGATTGAATTCCACGCTGCCATTGACCATCAACTTGGGGGTATTTTTTTATTTTTTTTTTTTTTTAAGGAGACAATGAGCGGAGGAAGGAAAAATACAGATAAAACAAAAAGCTCCATGTGCCTAAAGGCATCCTCCATTCATAAAATGTTTGTAACAACTGGATTTAAACATTTGTAGATTGTAAGTTTGTGGAAAGCAATTCGAGGGAAGTGAATTCCAAAGAGTAGTAGCTCTGGGGATAAATTAATTCTGATAAGCAGAAGTTCTGCATTGTGGAGGAGAAAGTGTAAATTCATGGGCGCTCTCAGCTGCCCTAGTTCTACGCGGAAAGATGTGGAGAGGCGGCACAATTGAAGCAAGTTCCTCGGAACAATTGCTGTGAAAATATCTGTAGAATAATGCAAGGGATGCAACGTTTCTTCGTATGGATAATGTAGGAAGGTCCTGTGTGATTGCAGGGTTATTGATTAATCTAATAGCTTTATTTTGAATTTTGTCCAACTGCCTCAATGCAACCACTCCACTTCCACCCCACAGAGGTGAACAGTAAATCCATCTGAGAACGCACATGACTTTTATATATCACGGCCAACTGCTCGTCAGTGAAGAATTCTCGAACTCTGTACAGGAGTCCCAGTTTTTTAGAGGCATTCTTAGCAATGCTTCTAACATAATGTGTCCAGCTCAAGTTAGTAGTTAATGTTACACCGAGAATGTCAATACTACTGGAAGTGGGAATATTTACATCATTACAAAATATATGGGAGTCAGTGAGATTCTGTCGGTTAGAAAATTGAATGTATTTGGTTTTCTGTGCATTAAAGGAAACTAGATTCTTTTGTCCCCATCCATTAATTCTAGAAAGGTCCTGGTTCAGAGAAATTGCAGTGTTTATTTTTGAATTTATAAGATCGGGTTGGGTGAAAGAATTGGTAAATGTGTGTACTAAATTCAGGCACCCTGACGTTTGATACGGGCGTAGAGTGGAAGGGGGGCTGGGGACCGGGGCCCCCAGTCGCCTCTCCACCCAGGTCTCTCCCTTCTAAACCCAATATCAAAGTCCTCAGCTGATCTTTTCTCATGCCACTTAAACCCTGGTGACCCTGAAGACCTGCCACACACTTTAAGCCATACTTATTCAGCTTCAACACCCTGGCAGCGGTAAGGGGCACCTCTAAAAAATTTCTAGCACCCTCCTCGCTATCGACTAGCCACTCCACAGGTCTTTCTCCCTCCGAGCCCGTATCGTGACCTGACCCATCACTGTGTTCTGATGTATTAGACATGCTTGTGTACTGCAGTAATTATCACGGTTATAGAATGTGCCTTATCTCCTATGCAAGTATGTATATACTAATGTTATTTAAAGTCTTTAATGTGTTATATTGGTTGCTCCAAAAAAAAAACTCTATGTCCACTGTATTCCTCTAATCATAAGGAATCTCAAAACAAATGACCACTATATTCCTCTGTTCAGTAAATCCTATGCAAGGTCGCCATTTGTTACGTCCTGGGATATATAAACACCGGGCTCTTTCTATTGGACTAGGTATGCGGCAACAAGCAACAACGGAAAACGCTAGATCCAACCCTTATCTATAAACCCAGCCAACAAACCACCCTAAACCGTCAAGAGTCCTGCCTGGACAACAAGGTATCCTATGACTCGGTTACAGGGTGCACGCACTATAGACTGCTGATAGTCAAGCAGGCTATATAAAAGATCACACAATTAAGTTGACTTAAAGCTTCAAGGAAAAGATAGATAACGGAATTAAATTGCAGAAACAATTTAATAACAAACTAGAAGAAAGTACATTTAACGTTACGTTAATTAATACAACTAATCACCCCTGCGTGAAAGAAGGTGAAAGCAAACAGTCCTAAAAACATCGTACCGGTAGACAAGATGCAGGTTTCTAAACTGCATGCGGCTACTGTAGGATCTGATGCTTAGCAAAGAAAGTACGTTACAGATTTAGAGAACTCTTAACTCATAAGCAGGAATAAATACTAGTGATAGGCCATACAGTGTATAATGGCATAGGTATAATTAAATAAAGGCAGCAACTCGCAACATAACCACATACAGGTGTGCTTCTCACTCTTAGTCAGGCAAGCCTGCTCGGACAGAGTCTCTAAGCCACACCCTGACTCACAATGCTCACAAAAACGGTAAACTGTGGCACAATAACAAGCATACAGAGATAATAAACCACTAGCTGTTAATCTTCCAGGTGGCAGAGGTCTAGCCGGAAGGATATAGGCTTCGGATACCCGGGCTGAGCCACCTGCTCTAGCCTAGGGACGTTCCCAAGTCTGTGCGCCAAATTACTCTAATTGAAAGGGTGCTCTCTTGAGAGACTCAGATCGCAAGTATCTGACTCTCTCCTGGCGACCCTAAAACAAAAGCAAGACGTGCTAGCGCAGTGCTGAGTGGACTAGGCAAGGGCCCTCACACAACACAACACTAGACACACAGTGACACAGACAAGAAAATGCCCCCAGACTCCCACGGGTATCCTAGTAAAGTCGTGCGGGTCCACAGGACTCGCACCAGCAGACTTTACTTAAAGGATCGCAAAAAGCCTCCCCTCCGGTCTAGCCCCTGCTAACCTGACACAAGAACACACCAGCAAGCATGAAAACCACCCAAATATGAGACAACAAAAAAGCTTCCTAGGTCTCATTAACAATTAAATCTCTGCATAAGCCCAAAATCCTATCTAGTTATCTGAGAGCTCGTCGTTAATACAATAATAGATATAAGGTCTATCAAGGGGATGGGATAATTAAATAGATTGGTGAAGTAGTGAAAGGAAGGTATACAAAGTAAGAGAGAAGTATTCTAAATGGGGTTGAGAGGGATAGATATCAAGGGGGTCCGAAGGGTACGACAGTGAGGTGAGCTCTGAGTCTTGAATCTGTCTGGACCCCGCCCTAGGCATGCAGCATACATCCCATGCTTGGCAACACTCAACACAGTTGCCGGGTCAAAATCGTCTACCCCGTGCGTGAGTCGAAACTAAGCCTAACGTTGCGATCAGATGCATATGGCAACGCTTCAGGCTCGTCCCAAGCTAGACTCTCCGCGCGAAGCAACGTCCCCCAGCCGGTCTCTCTCTCCCGCTCGTCTCCTCCCACTCTCACTAGACTTACATCTTATATATTATAATGAAACAATCAACTATCGAGAATAAAATATACTAAGATGCGTTGGTTAAGAATAAGGGCAGCTACAAGCTGTGAAACAACATAAGAATATCCCAGACATTAGTTACATTGTCGTAGGATATATACTAAGGAAAAGCCGGCCGGCCGGCTACTGCCAGCCGGTTTCTAAACGGCTGGGCAGCCGACGCGCGCGCATGCCCGCACGTGGCTACTATGCAGAAGCGTCACACCGTCCATAATGCCTGCCGTGGGCGTCCCTTCCCGCGATTACTCACGCTACTCGGCTGTGGTCTCCCCCTTGTATCACCACTCCTTAAGTCGTGGATCGTCGGCAATTTATTCGGCATAGTGTGACGGGTGCTTAAGGGTGAAGCAGGTTAGTGGATGGACTAGCGTACCGGTACACCACTGTAGAAAAATAGTGCTAAAAAATGACATAGAAGGTCTCAGAGTTGGACGGGCCCTAAATTGAGTGGTCAATCCAGTAAGTCCTTCACAGGGTATGGGTCCACTTGGGGGCATTTTATGTATGGCCACCCTCATAAAGGGGCGTAAGGCGTCTGGCAATAGATAAAGTAGTTGCCAGAATATAGTGAAGAGATGTCCCAGGTACTGAATGGGATAAAATAGACTTCCACTAACACTACCACGGTATAATTTCCAAGTATATTTTCTGTGAGGGTAAATGTTTTCTCGTACATGAAAAATACTCGTGTATTTCCCAGTGGAGTAGCCATGCAGGAAATTCAATTTTTTAAAGATCTTTGCACGAGAGATTTTCCAGTACGGTATCCATTTTTACCGAGTCCCTTTTACGCCGAGTCTGATATTTTGACAACATATATTTTTTTTACAATAGAGAAAAACGTGAGTGCCAGGTCTGATAGTTTGATAGTGTCATAGTCTGATAGTTCGATAGTCTGCTAGTTTGATAGGCTGATAGTTTGATTCTGATAGTTTGGTAGTCAGATAGTTTGATATTCTGATAGTTTGATAATCTGATAGTTTGATAGTCTGATAATTGCATAGTATGATAGTTTGATAGTCTGATAGTTTGATAGTGTCATAGTCTGTTGGTGTGATAGTCTAATAGTTTGATAGTCTGATAATTGCATAGTCTTATAGTATTATATGATAGTTAGATAGTTAGATAGTTTGATAGCCTGATAGTGTCATAGTCTGATAGTTTGATAGTCTGATAGTTTGATAGTCTGATAGTGTCATAGTCTGATAGTTTGATAGTTTGACCATATATACCGTAGTGTTTTTACAATAGAGATAAAAAGAGTGCCTTGTCGAATTTTCCATTTTTTTGTTTCGATACAAAATACCTTTACTCTTTCTCAGTGCAATAAAGCCATTTGTATTTTAACTTAGATAAAAGAAGATATTAATTTCATTGTAGATAATGGTCTTGATAGCGTATGCTTAGTGTGCGGAATTTCGGTGTAAGTATCCTAGGTTCGAGTCCTTGGAGTACCGTCCCACATACATCAGCTGGCTTTACATTACTGTCATTGATTTAATTAGTTAGGTTTATTTGTAAATTAATTGGTGTGTTGGTGAAAAGAAAATATGAAATTATCTTATTATCTGTATAGAGTTTGTCATCCCGCATTGCCTATAAATGATAAATATTTGTTGTTTGTGTAATCGACGGTTTAATCTGATTAATTATTCTACATTGTAATAACTCTAACTCGTAATGGTACCATAAATTACTATACATTACCGATATGTATTTAATTTATGTACACTCGGTCAAAAAAGTATCTGCACCCCTACGCTGATTGTCTGGTGTGTACAGCTCGGTAGTATAGGTCTAGGTCGTAGGTAGTAGGTCTTAGGTACCGTAGTATAGGTAGGTAGATGGATATAGCTGTAGGTAGAGATGCCAACCGTACCGAGCTGTACACACCAGATAATCAGCGTAGGGGTGCAGATACTTTTTTGACCTAGTGTACAAAATCAACGGTTTAATCTGCTTATTTGTCCCACATTGTGATCATTCTACCTCACATTATACATTAATTTTGGATGACTATCAACCACCAGCCTACTGTTAAACTATGACTAAACACATACCGTATAACGACTAGCAATATTTATTAACCTTAAGGGGAGATGGTCGGTTTTTCTGGACACCCTTCTCCCTCATGCATAGTCCCTTTTAGTGTCTATATTTTAAGACGGTCAGTCCATTAATTTGACGATTTGAAGACCTTTCGTCCCCTTTCTTTGTCAAAATTAAGACTTCTCGTATAATTTTGGTGTAGATTTTGTCCTTGCGAGCGGTAACGAGCCTGTAATTTAACCCTTAACTGTCGGCGCGCAACTTATGTCGTGTGAAATAAATTTGGACTATGTGGCGGTTCACAACTTATGTCGAGCGCCATTTCACGTAATGTTGCTGAGAGAGAGAGCTGAGCGGTGTGAGGAGCGTAGCAACTCTATGACCGTCCCCCACCACCGCGGTGGACCAACTGAACTGTATTCTAACTTCCTCCCCCTCTCCTCACTCGCTACACAGGGAATTATGTAGGGAAATTACCTAATTACAGGGTTTTTGCACTTGTGTTGCACGATCGTTGCAAGAGAACCAGTGGTCGTACAAGGATGGTTCGGGTGTCATTGGAAAGCTCTGTTTACGCCCTTTCAGGGATAGATACTTGTTTACGCTCTGGGTCTTAGTTAGGAATGAAAATGATCACGTAAACAACCCTATTTAGGGTAAAAAAAAAAAGTTGGGCGCTACGGTCAAATCGACCACCTAGCCCGCTAAATAAGGGTTAAGAGGAACCAGATTTCAGCCGTGACATTTTTCTATCGAAAAATGTACATATTTATCTTGAAGGAGGGTCACGGGGTGTGTGTTTTAAGCTTGATGAGGTTAGGGAGAAAACTAACAAAGTAAATTAAACGATAGGTATAATCTAATTATTTATAAATTATTGTAATCGTTCTATCTATCTCTCTATCTATTTGTTCAGGCCCAGGCCGACTCGAGACAGAGCTTCATTTTACCTCACATTATACATTCATGTTGGTTGATTACCAACCACCAGCGTACTGTTAGAAAACAGAATACAACTAACCACGTATAACGACTAGCAGTAGCAACTAACCTTAATATACAGTATGTTCGTGACCTTTGAAAGTTTAGCATCCACAACACTCTACCACATTGTTTGGAAGTTTAACCCTAGAGTGAGAGTGAGTGTGAGTGTGAGAGTGGGAGTCAGAGAGATTTACACAGAGTTACACAAATACTCAGACAATAGAGGCTATGCGGTAACTACTAGGTGGACCGGCCTTAAAACTCAACGAGCGGCTAGGTTTGTAACTTCTACTACCTGCCAAGCGGGCAGATTTACCCTAAACGAGCTTCATTCCATGCTCTTTTTCTTGCATAAAGAAGAGCCAGAGTGTAATACAATTATGTATCTGTGAAAGGGCGTTAATTAAGCTTTCCAATGACACCTGAACCATCATTCTACGACCACGGGTTGTCTTGCAACGATCGTGCAAAACGAAGAAAAAATCCCTAAAATACGGTAATTTCCTTACATATTTCCCTGTCTAGGGAAGCAGTGGATGTGGATAAGTGTGGAGGTGGGACCAGTCGCGGTACGGGAGCCGTGCCGAACGGTCAGAGCACACCTACGCTCCTCCCACCGCTCGGACTCTCTCTCAGAGGCGATTATGTGCTCAACATCGCACTGGACTTAAGTCGGGCCCCGCTCTTTAGTCCTTGGTTCTCTTGACTGCCTTAAGTCGGGCGCCGATAGACAAGGGTTAATACTACTAGAGACAGGAGCACCCTCCAGCTAAAAACCCACCAAGAGAGAGAGAGAGAGTTACATGGAGTTAATTGGAATAGTTAGTACTGGTATCTCAGAGACCTTGCGGTCCATTCCGGGGAGATACTCGAAGTGGAAGGAGAGAGACTGTTTAGTGCACTACACTCATTACAGAGTGTGCAAACTTCTATCTATTCTCTTCTTGAACTGCTCTACTGAAGAACTGCTTACAACTTCTGAGGGAAGTTTTTTCCAGGTATAACAGATCATATATATATGTGAAAACATTTCCACAAATACTAGTACTGAATCTTTTCAATTTTAACTTTCCGACATGGTTGCGTGTTAAATTCACATTGAGGCTAAACATTTTGCTATACTCCACATTGTCAAACCCATTAAGTCTTTTAAAAACTTCAAAAAGCTGACCTAGTAGTCTGCGTGAGAGAGAGAGAGAGAGAGAGTTACACAGAGTTAAACAGATACTCAGACCACACAGACCTTCCGGCCTTAATACTACTAGACAGGGACAGTATATAGTAGAAGGCTCTCTCCCCACCCTCTGTTTAAAAAGCCGTACCGAAAAATAGGTTGAAGTGAAATCTTATGGGTCAGGAAATGCCCACAAGGAAAGTGTTTATAGAGTAAAGAAATAACAGTTTGAAAGGGAAGTTACACATGATTGCTGAACATTTCATAATAATCCAATCTTCATCAGATGATCGTCCAGTCTTTTCTTAATCGTATCAATAGAATTACTGTCGACCGGCTCCCTTGGTAAACTAGAGAGAGACAGAGAGAGAGAGATAGATAGATAGATAGATAGATAGAGAGAGAGAGAGAGAGAGAGAGAGAGAGAGAGAGAGAGAGAGAGAGAGAGAGATAAAGCCAGAGCCAGAGCCAGACCGAGATAACCCAACAGACATAATGGCATGCTAATGTAGAAAGCCAATACCGGGTAGGCAAGAAAATCAGGAAGTTTTTTTTTTTTTTTTTTTTTTTTTTTTTTTACGAGACAATAAATAGAGGAAGGAAAGCCAAAACAGAAAAAGAAAAAAGGTCTGTATGCATAACATGATCGTAACAATTGGACTTAAACTGTTGTGGGTTGTAAATTTGTGAAAAGCAACTCCAAGGAAGTGAATTCCAGAGAGTAGAAGTTCTGGGGATAAATGATTTTTTTATCAAACGGAAGTTCTACATTGTGGAGGAGAGAGAGTGAATTCATGGGCATTTCCAGCTGATCTAGTGCTGCGGGAAAGATGCGACAGGTGGTCCAATTGAAGCAAGTTCTTCAGAACAAGAACATACACCGTAAACGCATCTATAGAGTACGGTAGTGCAAGGGATGCAACATCTCTTCGTATGAATAATTAAGGAAACTCCTGCGTGATTTATAGGGTTATTGATTAATGTAATTCCATTATTTTGAATTGTGTTCAACTACCTCAATGCAGCCACTCCTCATCCATTCCACAAGGGTGAACAATATTCCATCTAAGAACGAACATGACTTATATACCGGTATATAATGCTAACTGCTCGTCAGGGAAGAATTCTCGAACAAAGTATAGAAATCCCATTCTCTTGAAGTATTTTTATCAATGGATCTAACATGAAGTGTCCAACTCAGGGTGGTATTCAATGTTACACCAAGGATATCAATATTATTTAAAGTTATGTGGTAGCCAGAAAGACTCTGTCTGTTAGAAAATTGGATGTACCGGTACTTTATTTTCTGTCCATTAAAGGAAACTATAATGTGACAAGTTACTTAACCATAGTCTGTTCATTATAGCTGGCCTAACCTCTTGTAACTCGGGAAGGGCTGGAACAAACGGGCTGTAATGTCCCATACCTATTTACTGGTTCACTTTTTCCAAATGGTAGAAAAAACAGCACAATACCTGGGTTCCTTTGTGAGTTATGAGAGGTTGGGGTTGATATGTCTGGCCTACCTATACTGAACAGGGTATAGGCCAACTTTGTATGTATTGCATGCCATATACCACACGGCGGACCATTGTCACAACCACATACAAACCTCCATCATGGTACGGTGACACATTCAGGAGGTAGTGCTTGGTTTTTGGTCTATAAAAACCTCCATCAAGCTTAGACAAACACCCCCAAGAGCCCCTTTCAAAATAAATCTGTACATTTTTCGGTATAACTTTCCCGGCCGAAGGCCGGTTCCTTCTAAAATTAGAAGCTCGCTATCGCTCGCCAGGAAATAATCGACACCTAAAGGGCACGAAAGGTCTTAATATTGACAACATAAATGAAGCTGAAGATCTCAAAATCGCCAAACTAACGGAACGAACGTCTAAAAACCTCAAAACCAATATATTAAATAAACATGAGGGAGAAGGGGGACCAGAATATGCGAGTAGTGACCCCTTAACGGGAGGTATTTAGTTTGTTTCCTACTCCTCCAGCAATCTAAAAATGTCACCCCCTTGACCCCCTTTCAAGATAAATTTGTACATTTTTCGGTAGAAAATGTCCCGGCCAAAGGCCGGTTCCTCTTAAATTACAGGCTCGCTATCGCTCGCCAGGATAAAATCGACACCTGAATGGCACCAAAGGTCTTAATATGGGGTGAAAGTTCTTAAAATCGCTAAACTAATGGGGCGAACGTTTTATAATATCAAAAGCAATGGGGCTAAACATGAGGGAGAAAGGGGTCAAGAAAAAAATCCCTCAAGTGGAGATCTCCCCTTAAGCAAAATTAACCTCTACTGTACCGTCGACGTCATTATTATAATCTTGCTATATTATAATCTTGCTATATTATATTCTTGCTATATTATATTCTTGCTATATTATATTCTTGCTATATTATATTCTTGCTATATTATATTCTTGCTATATTATATTCTTGTTATATTATATTCTTGTTATATTATATTCTTGCTATATTATATTCTTGCTATATAATTCATATTATATCCTTGCTATATTATCCTTGCTATATTATCCTTGCCATATTATCCTTGCTATATTATCCTTGCTATATTATCCTTGCCATATTATCCTTGCTATATTATATTCTTGCTATATTATATTCTATATTATATTCTTGCTATAATATTCTTGCTATATTATATTCTTGCTATATTATATTCTTGCATTATATTCTTGCTATTATATTCTTGCTATATTATATTCTTGCTATATTATATTCTTGCTATATTATATTCTTGCTATATTATACTCTTGCTATATTATATTCTTGCTATATTATATTCTTGCTATATTATATTCTTGCTATATTATATTCTTGCTATATTATTCTTGCTATATTTAAAACGATTTTGTGCATTTTAAGAAGGATCTGTGGTAGTAAAAAGGGTTAAGTGCGATAGTTCGAAGCCTGTTGATTCCTGAGGCCCATTTTAAACTGAATATACTCGCTAAGTAGTGTCAAGAATATGATGAAAAGGACGTGGCCGGTACTGAGTGGGTTAACAAAAGAAGTGTGCTTATGTTTTATATGTGTGTTATGTGTGCTATGTGTGTTAAGAAGTGTGCTTATGTTTTATATGTGTGTTATGTGTCCTATGTGTTTTAAGAAGTGTGCTTATGTTTTATGTGTGTTATGTGTGCTATGTGTGTTAAGAAGTGTGCTTATGTTTTATATGTGTGTTATGTGTGCTATGTGTTTTATGTGTGTTAAGAGTTTTATGTTTATTAGGTTTATTATGTGCTTATGTTTTACTTTAGTGTGGAAGAACAGATAAGGCAGTAGCATATGGTGACTTCCTGTCTAATTTGTGAGCTGTAGACTACTACATACGGCTGTGAATAAGTCTGTGTTGTAATGATATATAAAGGTCATGACATTGGCTGCAGATACTACGCAACACTACTACATGCTACGCTGTAACATGCAAGTAGAGATATTCCTGTTGGACGATATATATATATGTGGGGAGATTGTAGGCACCAATTGATCAGGGCTAGACCCAGGTGAGGTTATAGGCATGTGACAAAGAGTCGCTGGGACTCCTGTTTCATTTGCTTGGCCTCTCTTACTGATTTTCATTGTGCCTCATTTACACTAAGAGTAATCCAGCCAGCTCTCACCAACACCTCCTCCTCCTATCCACTTCACTACACTATACATGCACTCCACACTTCATTCCTCCACACCAAAATTTAAAAAGACAAAATTATGAATTCTAGCCAAGCCTCGGAGTCCCTAGGGGGGGGACCAAAAATGCCCCCACACCCGACTGACCATCCCCTCACGACCCCACAAAATTACCTGGACCTCGGCCTGTTACTCTCTCTATTAATTTCTGCAACATTCACGGACTTTCCTCTAACTTTCACTCTGTTGAACACCATCTCTCCTCCTACAAACCTGATCTTCTCTTCCTCACCAAAACTCGGGTGTCTGTAGCAACATCCAGCAGCCCCTTCTCTGTATCCTCCTACTTTCTCTATCCTAGTTTCAAAGCCAAAGGCAGATGTTGTGCATATGTGCACAACAAACTCACTTGCTCTCGTGTTCCCGATTTCGACTCCTCTGAATTTTCAACTTTATGGCTCAAACTTTCCTGTCATTCTCTTACTAAATATTTCTGTGCTGTCTATCTTTCCCCTAACTCTACCAACTTTCCCAAATTCTTTGACTATCTAAACTCTACAGTGGAACACATTCTATCCATTTCTCCTTTCTCAGAAATCTCCATCTTAGGAGATTTCAACGTTCACCACCGCCAATGGCTCTCCTCCCAGACTACTGATCCACCTGGTGAACAAGCCTATGTCTTTTCTGTCCTAAATGATCTAGAGCAGTTAGTTCAGCAACCCACCCGTATCCCGGATCGCATCGGAGATCGGCCCAACATTCTTGACTTGTTTCTAACTTCTAACCCTTCTTCTTATACTGTCGATCTTTTCTCTCCTTTGGGCTCCTCCGACCATAAACTTATCTCTGTCACCTGTCCTATCTCTCCAGTACGGCTACCCGATCCTCCTAGCCGGCGGCGCTTGTGGCACTTTGGCGCTGCCGACTGGGAGGCTCTCCGGCAGTACTTCTTTGATTTCCCATGGAATGATTTCTGCTTCCGTGGCCGGGGACCCTCGGAGAGTGCTGAACGCATTACCGAGGTAATCCTATCGGGCATGGAAGCATACATTGCATTCTCTTTCTCTCAGACTAATGCTAAAAAATCTTGGTTTACTCACGCCTGTTCAACTGCTGTCCGCAAGAAGGAGGAAGCATTCAAACGGTACCGACGCCTTAAAACTCAAGACTCTCATTTTTCCTATGTTTCTGCCCGGAATCAAGCCAAATCTGTTCTTCGACTTGCCAAACACTCTTTCATCAATAATAAATGCACTGAACTATCCAACTCTAGCTCTTCCCAAGCTTTCTGGCATCTAGCCAAAAACCTCTCCAACAATTTCTCTTCCTCGTCTTTCCCTCCCCTTTCCCACTCTGATGGCACAACCATCACTTCTTCCTCTGACAAAGCTAAACTCTTCGCTCAAACTTTTGCTAGAAACTCCACCTTGGATGATTCCGGTGCTATTCCTCCATCTCCACCCTCCTCTCTCTTACTTATGCCTAATATCCTAATCTCTTCTAAAGATGTACTTTCTACCCTCTCTGGGCTTAACACTAATAAGGCATATGGTCCGGACGGTGTTCCTCCTGTTGTTCTCAACTGTGCTAACGTGCTGACTCCCTGCCTAGGCAAACTCTTTCGTCTCTGTCTATCCTCTAACGTCTTCCCTTATTTGTTGTTACAAGTTAATACCTTTATAATCAACCTATAATAGGCGCATATGGATAAGTATTAATGCTATTTATGGTAAAATAACGATGTTAGTGATGGGAACAGCTCAAATACGTCAGCACAGGAGTGTGGTGTCTCATACCCCCCATGCGCACTTCAGAGGTTAAGGGTCGCTCTACTGGTGATCTTCTTTCATATCATATCTTACTAACTCTTGGTCATCCTCCTTTCGGGACTTCGGTGACTTTTTCTATTGCACTAGACATATCGAAAGCCTTCGATAGAGTCGGCACAAATCTCTAATTTCTAAACTACCCTCCTTCGGTTTCTATCCCTCCATCTGTTCCTTTGTCTCTAATTTCCTTTCCGGCCGTTCCATAGCCGCGGTTGTGGACGGCGATTGTTCACTTCCTCACCCTATCAACTCCGGTGTTCCTCAGGGCTCTGTTCTATCTCCTATTCTCTTTCTAATTTTGATAAATGATCTCCTTAACTGTACCTTAATTCCCATCTATTCATATGCAGACGACTCAACCTTAAACTCCTCCATTGGCTTTTCAGAAATCCCCAGCCAGCAATACCTCAACGAAAAACGTAATGAAGCCATAGAACTCTTAAATTCTGATCTAAATACTATCTCCAATTGGGGCAGAGAAAACCTTGTTACCTTTAATGCTTCCAAGACCCAATTTCTCGATCTATCTACCCGTCAGGATCTCCCAGCGGACTATCCCTTATTCTTCAACAATACAAAAATCAACCCTTCATCTTCTCTCAATATTCTTGGTGTCTCTTTTTCTTCTGCTCTCATTTGGAAGGACCATATTACCAGTCTTGCTAAGGCAGCCTCCCAGAAGCTGGGTGTGCTCAACCGCCTTAGGGATTCTTTTCCCCTGCTCAGCTTCTTGCTCTGTACAGGGGCATAGTGCGTCCTTGTATTGAGTATTGTTCACATGTGTGGGGAGGTTCCTCTCACACCGCTCTCCTAGACAAAGTTGAAAGGAAGGCCTTTCATATCATTAACTCCCGTCCACTCACCAACTCTCTGCAATCTCTCTCTCTCCGCCGCAATGTTGCATCTCTCTCGCTATTCTATCGCTACTATAATAATCAGTGTTCCTCAGAGCTTTCCCAGTGCATACCACCTCCTTTACGTAGGCCACGTGGTACCCGTCTTGCAACTCAATCCCACCCCTACTCTGTGCAACTCTCCAACCCAAGAATGAAACGTTACTCTCAAACTTTCTTCTACTCAACAGCTGAGGTCTGGAACTCTCTCCCAGAATCAGTCTTTCCCTCTTCCTATGACTTAAATTGCTTCAAACTCTGTGTGTCCAGGCATTTTGGCTTGAACATCCCTTGATTTTGGCCCTGTCACTCTTTCAACTATGGGGGAGGCACTCGCTATAGGCAGTTCTGCCTTTTGCCTCCCTCAATCACATAGAAGAAAAAAATATATATATACCGGTATATATATATATATATATATATATATATATATATATATATATATATATATATATATATATATATATATATATATATACGGTATATATATATATTTGTGTAAAATAAGAATTGGAGAATGCTAGCCGAGAAGCAAGAGAGAGTCGAAAGATGGAGGGAGTACTTCAACGAGTTGCTAAATGTAAGGAATGAAGAGCCAGCAAACATAGTTGGATATGGTATGGGAGGGAGAAGAAGAGCAGTAGTGGAGGAGGAGGTGGGGATCAGGAGGTCAGAAGTGTGGGAAGCCATGAAAAGAGTGAAGTTGGGGAAAGCACCAGGAACAGATGGAGTGTGTGGGGAAATGTTGAGGTATGGTGGTGAGATAGTGATCGAATGGGTATGAAAAATTTGCAAACTAGCATGGGAGAAGGGGAATGCACCCGATGACTGGAAGACTGGCATAATAGTCCCCCTATATAAGGGCAAAGGGGAAAGAGGAGTGTGTGGTAACCACCGAGGAATATGTCTTTTAAGCGTAGTAGGGAAGGTGTACAGTAGGGTATTGATTGAGATAGTGAGAGTGAGAACGGAGAAATGGATAGGCGACGAGCAGGGAGGTTTTAGGAAGGGAAGAGGATGTGTAGATCAGATTTTTACCCTGAATTGTGTTGTGGAGAAATATCTGGAGAATCAACAAAAGGTGTATGTTGCCTTTATGGACATGGAGAAGGCCTATGACAGAGTGGATAGAGAAGGTATGTGGAAAGTACTTAGAATATACGGAGTAGATGGCAAGTTGCTGAAAGCAGTGAAGAGCACGTATGAGGGTGCAAAGGCGGCAGTACGTGTGGAGAATGAGCAGAGCGAGTTCTTTGGCCTGGGTGTTGGGTTAAAACAGGGGTGTGTGATGTCCCCGTGGTTGTTTACTGTATATATGGATGGAGTCCTGAAAGAAATACCAGGAAGAGCAGTGGATGTTGGTGTATCGCTGAAAAGGGAGGGAAATGAGTGGAAGCTGCCTATACTGCTGCTTGCGGATGACACAGTTTTGATGAGCGATAATGAATGGGAGTTGCAGGGTCCGTTAAATGAGTTTGGAAAAGTTTGCGAAAAAAGGAATTTGAAGGTAAATGCGGGGAAGAGCAAGGTTATGGTCCTCGAAAGGGGTGAAGTCACAGAGTGTGAGGTGAAGTTGAACGGTCAGGCTATGGAGATCGTCAGCTCTTTTAAGTACCGGTATCTGGGCAGTGTGTTGAGTAAAGATGGGACTATGGATGAGGAAGTGCAGGAGAGGGTACAACAGGGAAGAGGGTTGTAAGAATGTTGAAAGCAGTAACAAGAAATAGGGTAGTCAGTATGGAAGTGAAGAAGTCCTTGCATGACAGTGTGGTAATCCCGACACTAACTTACGGAAGCGAAGCATGGACGTTCGGGAAGAGACTCAGACCAAGAGTGAGAGCGGTGGAAATGAGTTACTTGAGAAGTGCGTGCGGAGTTACATGGAGGGATAGACAGACGAATGAGGAAGTAAGAAGGAGGTGTGGTGTGGAGGTAGATGTGCTGGAAAGTGTGAAAAGGAACAACTTGAGATGGTTCGGCCATATGGAACGTATGGAAAGCGAGAGATTGACTAAGAGGGTGTACGAGAGCGAGGTGGAAGGACAGAGAAGGAGAGGTGGAACGATGGAGTGAGGAAGTATATGGATGAAGGCGGTGCTGGTTGGGAGGAGGGGCGTCGACTGACGGGGGACAGAGGTGCGTGGGGGCGGTTAGTTCGTGGCCACCCCTTCGGGGATCATGGCATCAGGCAATAGATAGATAGATAGATTGATAGATAGAGATGTATATATACTTGTATATATAGATATATATATATATATATATATATATAATTTATACTGTATATATATATATATATATATATATATTATATATATAAATAAATTCTATCTCACAAATACACGTGAGCTACTAAATGTTCCATACTCCCATCCGGATTCCAACCAGCGACAGTCAGGACAAGCATCCATGCTTTAATCCACTACCGGTACACCTAGCCGGACAACAGTAGGCCTACTGAAATGCGTCCTCCTATTCTGAAATAATTAACCCCTTCTGTACTGGTTACCGTATGTCTTTTTAACTTTATTCTGGCTACGGTACTATTAGACGATGTCTGTAGAGTTTAAAAAGGACCTCCAGCAATTAATAGGTTCGAAGTAATTCTCTTAACCCTTTTTGCTACCACTTATCCTTCTTAAACTGCATAAAATCGTCAAAACATAGCTACAATAAAATCGATAATACGTCCCCGATAAAGAAAGGGTTAAGGGCAGGTTTTAAGTTTGCTCCCAAGACCTCACTCAAGCTTAAACAAAAAAAAACGAATACCCCCATCGAGATAAACATGCATTTTTGGTACAAAAATGCACTACCGAAAGCTGGTCCCTTCTAAATTGCAGGCTCGCTATCGCTCGCCAATAACCTAATTGGCACCAAAGGTCATATAATCGCGAAAATAATGGGGCGAATGTCTTACAATTGAAAACTGATGGGGCTAAGCATGAGGGAGAAGTGGATCCTGAAAACCCTTCCTTAACACTCCACGAGCGGTTAGGTTAATAACTTCTACTACGGTACCTGCCCAGCGGGCATATTTACCCTAAATGAGCTTCATTCCATGCTCTTTTTCATGCATAAAGAAGAGCCAGAGCGTAATACAATTATGTATCCATGAAAGGGCCATAATTGAGCTTTCCAATGACACCTGAACCATCCTTCTACGATCACGGGTTGTCTTGCAACGATCGTGCAACACGAAGGAAAAATCCCTAAGATACGGTAATTTCCTTACATATCTCCCTGTCTAGGGAGGCAGTGGGTGTGGATGTGTGTGGAGGTGGTGCCAGTCGAGGCGCGGGAGCCGTGCCGAATGGTCAGAGTCAACCTACGCTCCTCCCACCGCTCGGACTCTCTCTCAGAGCCAATTATGTGTTCAACATCGCATACGACTTAAGGCGGGCCCCGCTCTTAGTCTATGGTTCTCTAGACCGCCTTAAGTCGGGCCCCGCCAAAGAGGGGTTAACCCGTGGAGCCCCGGCTAGTTTTGTAATGTTTGCGCACCAGAACCCGGCCGGTTTTCAAAAAATGGTTTTATTCCAGAAACAATAGCGAATGGGTTAGGAATGAAGGAAAAACCACGAAAAACCGCTCAAAAAGCTTAAAAAAATGGTCCTACAGAGCCCCCGAAAACGGATTTTACAAGAGTAAAAAATTGAAGGCAATTATCCCAAAAAAACAGGTTATTGCGCGCTCGCGCGCACGCACGTGGACTTTGAGAGTTTTCAACCATTGGCACGGTTGCGTGGGATACGTACACAGTTCCCATACAAATCTGAGCCCTCTTGAGTGGCTACACCTGAGGTTACGGTCGGCGCAATTAGGGTGACGCGCCAGGCGCGTCTCTGGGGCTGTGCGTTACATACATCGCCGACGCGTCAGACGCGTCGCTGGGGCTATACGGGTTAAAGGTACTGCATCAGATGAGAAATCGCCTATAGTCCGTTCATTCTAGGTTGGGCAGAAATCGTAACCTCTAACCTCTGTAACTAAGAGAGGGCTAGAGAAATGAGCTGTCAATTTCCACACCTAATCTCTAGTAAAGTCTTCCTATTTGGTAGAGATATTAGCTCGATTACTCTAGTCCTTTTTGAGTTATGAGAGGTTAAAGGTTACGATTTCTGCCCAACCTAGAATGAACAGACTGTAGTGTAAAGAACAAAAAGCTATAGGCCTTCGATATACTGTATAGTATATTCATTAGAATTTGGCCAAAACATATGACCACTAACCTCTTTAACTCTAAAACAACTTGCATAGGCTAATCGAGTTGTTCTACCATTTGGGAAGAGTCAGCCACGTATTAGGCGTGGATATTTACACCCCATTTGCTCCAGCCCTGTTTGTGATGCAGAGGCTAGGGGTCACAATTTCTAGCCTACTGTAATGAATGAACTACAGTATAGTATGTTATTAAACTACTATTACTATAATACTCAGACCCAATCCCCACTTTTCCCTTTTTCTCTTGTTTTGGTGGGGGAGGGGGGGACTCAAGACAGAGCCAAGACCAGGGACAACACAAAACAACAACAGAAAACAACAACACACAAAAACAAATCACAAATTCACACACATCTAATAAAGGAAATTTTATTTGTATCTATGATAACCCCTTCAGTACCCTTGATGTTCTTTGCATCATATTTTGGCAACTATTAGACGATTTCATTCAGCTTAGGATGTACCTCTAACAATTAAAGGACCTCCAAATCTTTCCTTTATCCCTTTTAGCTCCCACAGATCGTTCTTAAGCTGCATCAAATAGTCTAAACATAACTAATAAAAGACGAAAAGTACGTGACCGGTACTGAAAAGGTTAATTAGCACGACAGGTAATATTGCAAGGCTAATTTTCAGAATCAGTCCCGAAAGGAAAGCAACAAAAAAGCAATGTTTCAGGGGAAGGATTTTGTCTTTGTTTCTGGTCCCCTTCTTCTTCATGTTTAGCCCCGTTCGCCCCACCAGTTTGGCGATTTGAAGACCATGGGTTAGGGCTGGTCTTATCCTGAGTGAGGTTTGGCATCCTCTACCCAACCATAACAGTTTCTGTCTGTCTCTTTTACTGTCGACTTTTTTTAACACAAACTTCCATTTTGCGCAAAACTTGTATAATATTGTAAGTATCACTCGACCCTCGATTCTGCGGACCCCGATACAATGGATTTCGAATACAACGGACAA
Organism: Paralithodes platypus; assembly: GCA_032716605.1. Classification (NCBI taxonomy): domain Eukaryota; kingdom Metazoa; phylum Arthropoda; class Malacostraca; order Decapoda; family Lithodidae; genus Paralithodes; species Paralithodes platypus. Next base: position 42,204,154 of record CM064531.1, on the reverse strand, counting down.
TCCATCCGGACCGGGCCAAATGTCCGTTGCTGGATAGATTTGTCCGCTAGGTCCGAAGAGCTTGGCAGCTCCTCCGACTCGGATTAACCATTCTGAGTCCTATACGCCTGTAAATAGCTGTACATATTAGTTTAAGGTAAACAAAACAGCAATTTATTTCAAGTTTATTGTAAAATTATATTTAAATAGCTAAAAACGATATGTAAGTGAAACTACCATTGCATTTCTTATTTTATTGTGATTTTATGTGTTCCGTATGAAAAATACAGTAGCCTACCGTACGGACAGGATATCAAGCAACGGACTTTTTCAGGTAATGGACTAGTAACGGTCCCATTTAGTCCGTTAAATCGAGGTTCGACTGTCAGTCAGTATATATATTCCTACATCTTCAAGTCTATTACTTTGATTATATTATGTCAGAAAAACAATTAAATCAAAGTAATTTAACCCTCGCTCAACAGCCATTTAAACCTTCCCGCCAATGCTGAATCTGGATGAATCGTCAAATTCTCAGTATTTTGGCATGCTTATAAATACGCCAAAAAATGGCCTAACCTAGGTTATGTATATACTGTATATATACTATATATATCGAGAGGCAGTACTCGTTATCTTGCGATGAGTGAAGACTAGAAGTCTCTAGACAAAGAGGTTCAGTTTTTATTGTGAAAATTAGTAGGTCAGTTTTGGCCACTGCGAGCCTAGAACCATGTAAATTCCTGAGTTTCGTCATTTACAGATACTCATATCTCTGCAACTAATAAGCTTAACCTAGGTTATATACATACCAGGGGCAGTACTCAGCGTATCTTGCGATGGGTGAAGACTAAAACACTGTACATTAAGCGGTTATTGTGTGAGGTGGGAAATAAGACCGGCTGTTTTGTGATGCTACTAAGAACTGTTCGAATGCGATGATGCAGTATCGGCAGCCACGGCTATAGTCTATTTACATTCGTTCAACAATTTATTATTGATTATGTATTCTGTATTAATATTGATTATTGATTACTGATTTATTTCACCATTGTAAGCATTCCTATTTCACTGTCGACTGCTTTCATGCATCATTTGAGACTCAGGAAATCAATAGAAGCTTTCGTTAGGCCTGCACGCAAGCAGGAGTCACCTGACGACTGGCTGTGTGTTTTTGTTCTTGTTGGTTATACGGACCATCCGCTAAGACAACAAAACTTTCTCAAGTGCGGTTTTAAGTGGTCTTAAGCCATGAAATAATGCTATGGAGTTATAGAGTCCAGCTGGGCAAGGAGGGTTAAGGAGTGAAGATCATTCATTTTCTATGAAAGAAAACAATTTATTTAATTTCTTAAATTCTTGAATTAGTGATAAAGTTTATTAGAAATATGCAAACTATTGTTGATATAGGTTACTAGCCTATATAATGTTAAAGAGGGTAAACATGTAGGTAGACTATAAAGATTAGCGCAAAAAAAAACTTCTAATTACTTGGAATGTGATATTTTAATAACAAAATAAATTTTGATTTTAATCAATGATTTTTTTCTTTGATTATAATAGATTAAAATCACTGGATTAAAATCGTTTGATTTTAATCATGCCAACCCTGCGTGATAGTGATCTCGGACCCTAAGAAATGGAACCTTAACTGTTGCTTCAGTTTTCGTTCTGTCTCGAGTCAGCCTCTCACAGATATGTGGTATGTGCCTCAATACGGTACATACATAAAATGTTTCGACCCATTTCAATGTCAATATTCAGACCTTAAGTGCCATTAAGGTGTTGGCTTTTCCTGGCGACCGACAGCGAATCTGTAATTAAGTACGAACCAGCCTTTGGCCGATACATTTTTCTACCAAATTTGTTTACAAATTTATTGAGATTATGGGGTTGCAAACGAGAGGAAAAGCAAACCCTGCAGAGGTCCTGACAATGCAGGAAAGGGAACAGCCTAACATAGCCAAAATAGCAGCAGTAAAGGAGAGCAGAAGAACCAGAAAGAAAATGCAGCAGATGACAAGAGAAATCACACAGTTCCCCCGAGTTTCCCATGCTCTAGAACCTACAGCAACGAAACAGTCTACCCAACAGGGAAGGCCTACCCATGCTCTAATCCCTGCAGGAATAGGTCAGTCTGCCCGCCAAAGGTCACCACATCCGGGGCATTCCAGGAGTTCAAGCACCGACCAATCACGGGGATACCTGTCCAACCAATGGCAGAGCCTGGGACATACACCTAAGCGAATACGCAACAACAGCGGGATCTATTATACAACGAGGAGGATTTTATGCAAATACAACATCAAGATCCAGTGCAGTACCTCTACCGATGGGACCAAGAGAATCACCTCTACAGTAGGCTACCTCACTTGAGGAATGGAAGTAGGAGAAAAAGAATCAAGAGGAACGACAGCATGGCCTGTAATCTAAGAAAATTCAGGAAGTGTTAATTACAGAAAAACAATTATCCTGCAACCATGCAAGCCTTTTAAATAAAGAATATAATTTTAAGATATAGAGAATAACCCTTATACATGTATTATTAGGGTAAATATATTTTTAGAATAATGATTGCCTTCACAATAAAGAAAAGAAATAGGTCAAATTGAGTTCAAATCATAACCCAAATATAGCCTGACTGAAATTGAGGGAAAGTATGCAACTACGGTTCCTACTTTCCACTGGTCTAGCTTTTAGTGGGTAGAGAATAGTGTTGTAGACTTCTATAGGACAAGCCTGTCCCTGTAGTAAGTCCAATAAGGGTGGTGAACGAGAGTATGTTAGAGGAGCCAGGAGCAACCTTCTCTATTGTCCGTGAGAGAGGCAGCTCCCTTTGACGTCCAGCTAGAAGAAGAACTACATGTCCTACCCTACGTCGTCCAGATTCTCCCTCATGGAAATTACTTCTCCTCTTACCCGTACCCTAAGTGTCTCTGTGTTTTATAAGCGTTGTGAATTATTGTGAAGGTAATATAAAATATGCGAGTGTTCAGCTTAACTTGTTCGTAGAGATCCGCTTCTAGGAGTTTACCTTGTCAATTCATTACACGTGTATATTTATCTAATTTTGATCCGTTCCGTGTTTATATAAGTACGGTGTATTTTCTATGTAATTCGTGTTCAATCATTTTTTCTTAAGTTATATAGTCAAGAATACACGTGTTTCTTAGTGAATGCTCTCAGATTACACGTGTTTCTTATTGAATGCTCTCAGATTACTCGTGTTTCTTAGTGAATGCTCTCAGATTACACGTGTTTCTTAGTGAATGCTCTCAGATTACACGTGTTTCTTAGAGAATGCTCTCAGATTACACGTGTTTCTTAGAGAATGCTCTCAGATTACACGTGTTTCTTAGTGAATGCTCTCAGATTACACGTGTTTCTTAGTGAATGCTCTCAGATTACACGTGTTTCTTAGTGAATGCTCTCAGATTACACGTGTTTCTTAGTGAATGCTCTCAGATTACACGTGTTTCTTAGTGAATGCTCTCAGATTACACGTGTTTCTTAGTGAATGCTCTCAGATTACACGCGTTTCTTAGTGAATGCTCTCAGATTACACATGTTTCTTAGTGAATGCTCTCAGATTACACGCGTTTCTTAGTGAATGCTCTCAGATTACACGTGTTTCTTAGTGAATGCTCTCAGATTACTCGTGTTTCTTAGTGAATGCTCTCAGATTACACGTGTTTCTTAGTGAATGCTCTCAGATTACACATGTTTCTTAGAGAATGCTCTCAGATTACACGTGTTTCTTAGAGAATGCTCTCAGATTACACGTGTTTCTTAGTGAATGCTCTCAGATTACACGTGTTTCTTAGTGAATGCTCTCAGATTACACGTGTTTCTTAGTGAATGCTCTCAGATTACACGTGTTTCTTAGTGAATGCTCTCAGATTACACGTGTTTCTTAGTGAATGCTCTCAGATTACACGTGTTTCTTAGTGAATGCTCTCAGATTACACGTGTTTCTTAGTGAATGCTCTCAGATTACACGCGTTTCTTAGTGAATGCTCTCAGATTACACATGTTTCTTAGTGAATGCTCTCAGATTACACGCGTTTCTTAGTGAATGCTCTCAGATTTCACGTGTTTCTTAGTGAAAGCTCTCAGATTACACGTGTTTCTTAGTGAATGCTCTCAGATTACACGCGTTTCTTAGTGAATGCTCTCAGATTTCACGTGTTTCTTAGTGAAAGCTCTCAGATTACACGTGTTTCTTAGTGAATGCTCTCAGATTACACGTGTTTCTTAGTGAATGCTCTCAGATTACACGTGTTTCTTAGTGAATGCTCTCAGATTTCACATGTTTCTTAGTGAATGCTCTCAGATTACACGTGTTTTTTAGTGAATGTTCTCAGATTACACGTGTTTCTTAGTGAAAGCTCTCAGATTACACGTGTTTCTTAGTGAATGCTCTCAGATTTCACGTGTTTCTTAGTGAATGCTCTCAGATTTCACATGTTTCTTAGTGAATGCTCTCAGATTTCACATGTTTCTTAGTGAATGCTCTCAGATTTCACGTGTTTCTTAGTGAATGCTCTCAGATTTTATTATATTGTTATTATTCATTACGTGTCCAAGTCGAAATGAAGTGTATAACGAGGGCTATTTTCCTTCTCAATAACCTAAACTTAACTCCTAACCTCAAGATCCCTATCACATCCATTTCTAACCAGAGAATACTTATAGTATAAATTCGCCACCATTGAAAGTAAAGAACCCGTCCGTTGAGTTAGAATTAATCTATATTCAAGATACCGGTACTTAATATGTATTAGTTCTTGTGAATAATCTAATCATATACGTTGCTCGGACTACCGGTATGTAATTCTTTCGCCACCGATTTAGGCACTCAGATTATACATTCCTTGATTCACCAAGCCTATATAGTGTATATGGCTATTGATATATTACTAAATCGTTTTTTAATTAAATCATTATAACAATTATTAAAGTTATAGTAAAGCGCTACTTAGTTCTGTGTTCCATCCAGCAGTTTGTTAATATATTCAAACTCTTTCTGATGCCATCATCTTTGGCTATTTATTAAATACTACTTTGTTTTGTATCTAAGTTATTATAGCTCTTATTAAAGCTGTAATAAAGCGCTACACCGTTCTGAGTTACTTTCAGTAGTTTGTTAATTCATGCAAACATACTTGTCTATAGCTAGTTTTACTGCTATAATTCATTCACTACATTTACTGTGAATCTGATTTTCTTACTCAGTTATCTCAGTTACTCAGTTAGCTCATCAACGATTGAATATATTTTTTGTGTGTCGTGTGAGTAATTATTCACAATATCCCTTTGATAGTTAAATTCAGAATTAAATTATCTTTCCCCTAATAGTAAAGCGAAGTTCATAATTTTATCTTCTATCCTCGATTTAACGTTGCACTAAATCAAGATTATATTTAACCTCACCTCAGTCCACCTGACCTATACCCCCGAGAGCGGAATCTTTGAGTGTCCACCTGAGCGCGGCACTGTTTGTATTTATCGCTGCGCAGCCTAAAGCCAGCTGAGAACTTGACCTCAGTTGCCCTACCTTGTAATACTAAACCTTACGTTATACACTTGACCCGCATAGATATTGGCATTAATATATATTATTCGTGTATGTATTTTATGTAATTGCGTATTTCCTAGTTTTATACTTTGTAAGTGGCAACCATATTTCAATAGAGAGAAAACCTTTTCAACTCTTTACCCTTACCATTGTATGTAGTCTAGATTAGAATCCTACTCAATATAGTAGAGGTTTTAATACCCCATTTATGAATCCATGTTAAAGAATATATATGAGTGTAATTTATACTGTGTGTTTATTGTGTTCTTGGGAGAGTGATTGAGTAATTTATAAGTAATATTCATGAAGCGAGATATGTTTCTGTTGAGCATTATCCAATTCTAGATATCCGAATTACGAGTGACTAAAGAATACAAAATAAAGCGAGTTGGATTACAACCCGGCATAACATTTATGCTTGGGGGTGATTGTTTAAGTTTGATAGAGGATTAGGAAGCAAATAGAAAACAAAACTCTTAACTTTAGTAATATTAAGACAAATTTATATAAATAATTATGATAATATACATCTTTTCCCCTTCCCTCTCCCCCATCTTGGCACAGCAATCTTGGCCTGACTGATGTTGTTCCAGCAGGGATTGAAAACCACTCTCGGTGATTCCCTGCCCCTGCTGAGGGTACCTCTATATGTAGGGTTATCATCACTACAGGACGACATATTGTTTAGTCCTCACGTGTCAACACTTAATTGTAATACTAATAATGATGATAATATAAATAATGATAATAGTATGATACTACTAGTACTAACCTACTAATACTACTACTGCTACCGGTACTACTACTACTACTATTAATAATGATAATACCGGTAATAATAATACCGGTAATAATAATACCGGTAATAATAATACCGGTAATAATAATACCGGTAATAATAATACCGGTAATAATAATACCGGTAATAATAATACCGGTAATAATAATATCATATGTAATAATAGTAATACCGGTAATAATAATAATAATAATAACAATAATAATGTGTATTCAGTTATCATTATTTTTGTATTTCATTGTTCAGGTTACCTGGTAAGTACATACTGGTAAGTACATACCTGGTAAGTACATACTTTATATTTATCTATGTATACCTCTTTCTATTTCGCTATCCATCAATTATCTACATCTAATAGGGTAGGCTACCCAGCCCTTTGAAGAGTATGACGCATTTTGACAGTTTATTCTGGTAACCATTAGACGATTGTGTACGGTACAGTCTAGGACATATCTGTGGGAATTATAAGGGTAAAGACTATCTCAAATGTATCCTCTGCCTTCCATAAACCCTGCCTTATCTGAATAAAACCGTCTAATAATAGCCAGAAAACAGAAGAGAAATGCGTCACCGGATCTTGAGAGGTTTAAGGAGGTAGCCTAGTGCTTGGTTTTTGGTCTATATATTTTTATTTTTTATTTATTTTTTTTTATTTTTTTTCCTCGCTAGACCTCCATCAATCTTAGAAAACACCCCTAGACCCCCTTCAAGATAAATTTGTACATCCGAAAAATGTCCCGGCCGAAGGTCGGTTCCTTCTAAAAATTAGAGGCTCGCTATCGCTCTACACGAAAGGTTTAAATATTGAAAAAAAAATGAGGCGCAAGGTCTCAAAATCGCCAAATGAACTGAACGAACGTCTTAAAACCTCAAAACTAATGGGTCTAAACATGACAGAAGGGGGTCCAGAAAAAGCGAGTTGTACCCCCTTAACTCCCCAGGCGCCATATTGTTTCTAGACTCCCTGGACCCTCCTATATATCGTTACTCTGTATATAAAGGTACTCCACTCCTGCCTCTGCCCCCAGCTGTTTCCTTTCTCCCTATAACCCTTCCATATTGTCTATCCCCCACTATCTCTCTCTCTCTCTCTCTCTCTCTCTCTCTCTCTCTCTCTCTCTCTCTCTCTCTCTCTCTCTCTCTCTCTCTCTCTCTCTCTCTCTCTCTCTCTCTCTCTCTCTCTCTCTCTCTCTCTCTCTCTCTCATCTACCAGTCACAATGTCAAACAGATTTGAGATCTTGGTAGAGATGGAAGACGAACCAGAAGAGACCAGGCTCGTTGCGGATTCCATCCTACGAGGACAGGTCGTAGAATTCTGCGACAGAGTCCAAAATCGACGAAAGAGATTTTGCATCCCAGGAGCTGGACTGGACGACATTATGGAAGCCTTCGAAGATGCCACAAAGGATGCAAACGAAAATACCCTTTTTGTCATCAATGCTGGTTCAAATGACGTCATGCGCACCAGATCCGAAGAGCTGATGGAGAAATATCGCAAGATGATCCAGCACTACAAAAACAAGTCAAGGAATATCATCGTCTTAGGCATTCTCCCCAAGATCGATGCACCTGACAAATTCTACGACAAGGCCTTCAGCACAAACAGCCGACTAAAATATTTGTGTCTGAAGGAAGAAGTTGAATTCATCAACCTCTGGGATAATTTCTATAACCAGCCTACTCTGTTCCGCAAGGATGGCACTTATCTAAACCCTGTGGGTTCAGCACGCATGGGTCGTCTTCTACATGAAGCAGTCCGCAGCCATGGATCAAAAAACACCATTCGAGAAGAAGTAGCAGCAGAGACATAAATCATCCAACTCCAAGCAAAAAACAGAGGCAACCGAGGACCACCAGCGATGAGGACCGAGGACAGCGAGGACTGAGGACAGCCATGAACATAAATGTAGATCCGACCAGAACCAATATTTTTATTAAAGAGCGTTCCGCGAGTTCTAAAATCACAAATTTAAAGGTTCTCTATGCAAACGCTCGTAGCATACGCAATACATTTTCAGATTTAGAGGAACTAGTGTTTACAGAAAATAATGACGTGATTGGCATACCAGAATCTTGGCTCAATAGAGAAGAAAAATACTTTTTAGCAGAGTATTCACTTCCCGGTTATGTAATGTTTGAGAAAAGTCGAATAAATGAAAATGAAGGTGGCGTTTAATTTTTATCAAAGAAAGTCTTAACCCGACCCTCTTGTCAAAACCTCAAATTGTGAACGTCGACACATCCTTTGTGCTAATAAAGAATAACAAAGATACAAAAATAATACTTGCATTAATATACAGACCTCCAGCTCAATCAGTGCCAACTGACCGAGAAATAAATTTACGAACAAATTGCAGATGTAAGTAACTCTCAAGATACCGTAATTTTTGGCGACTTTAATTTACCTATGACCAAGTGGGGCGATACTCTTACTTCACACTCTGGACATGACTTGTATGCGAACTTGCAAGAGAGTTCGCTCTATCAATTTGTTCGACCGTCGACCCGTGGTAATAACATTTTTGACCTTGTACTTGAAACAAAAGAAGAATTAGTAGAGAATTTGAATGTTGGTGATGAATTCAGTAACAGCGAGACCATCGTACGATAAATTTCAGTTTAACGTTTACTAGTAACGAACCAAATAGCAGCATTGAGAAAGTCTCTAATTCCAAGAAAGCAAACTTCCGTAAACTTAGAGCTATGTTTAACGATACTGATTGGAGCTTTCTAAATAACAATAAGAACATAAATACATCTTGGGAATTATTTGCAACCACTTACCTAAAATCAGTGCAAGACTGCTTACCATCGAAAATATGGCGTACAGGCCATAATTACAATACAATTTAGAAAGGATCTGTGGGAATGATAAGGGTAAAGACAATCTCAATTAACCCTCTGACCTTTATATACCCTTCCTAAAGCTCGAGTCACACATTCCCGTCCTGACCTCCCGTCCTCCCCCGACCACCAAAAATGTTGGACGGCATCAAACGGATGACCTTGTGTCCCGAGTGGGCCCGAGTGGCCACGTGTGGCTCTGATGCGCGACCTCAACACGTCACCGCCCCGGAAGACGGCGCATGCACGGTTAGTGGACGGAGATCTCAACACGTGACCTCCCGGTAGACGGAGCATGGGCGGCGACTTGGTGCCACGACCAGTCCCTTTGGAAGGCGACCTAATAAGTCTGAATACGACCTGTCTGAGACGCACTGTGACGGCACTGCGACGACACTGCGACGACACTGCGACCAAAATATGATGGCCGCAGTGTCGTCGGCGATGGCCCCCATCATGCATATATATTGGGGCGTGGCACAGAGACACCTCAGTCTCAACCAGCCCACTGAGTGCCAGCCAATTTTGACGGTGTGCTTCTGCCAGTGCCAGATTTTTTTTTTTTTTTTTTTTGGCTTAATCTATCAAGTTGGGAGAGAAAGGAAGGATAATGGTAAAAAAACACTCCCCTTGTCCATTTTCGCCAGAAATCAGGTCCCCGATGGTCCCGAAAGTAGCTGAAAAGACACTATAGACTACAGAGACTTTTATGGTATCGGAATGTATGGGTAGGAGGGTCGTGGGAGGGTGGTTTGGGGGATGGTGGGGGGAAGGTAGAAGCGTAGTTGACTCGTGTTACAAATATGAAGCCGATTGGTGAGGTAGTTTCGCCACCACGGATTTTCCTTTTTTCCTTATCTTCGTACGGATACGCTGGAAGTGGATTGTTGGGGGTGTGGTGGGGGGAAGGCAGAAGGGTAAGGGACTTGTCACACAAATATGGAACCGATTGGTGCAGTCGTTTCGCCGCCACAGATTTTCCTTTGTTTTCCTTCTGACGGGACCGACAGTCAGCGAGTGGGTGGGAGGAGGGATTTGGGATTTTTGTGGTGGGTAGCCAAAAGGGTAAGGTACATGTGGTAAACATATGAAAGCCATAGGTGCAGTCGTTTCGCTGCTACGATTTTTTTTCGGCGAGGACATATATATACGTCCCTGGCACTCAGCGGGTTAAAATTGAAATTTTTCTACCAACAAATGTACAAATTAACAATTAAACTTACGAAGATGCAAGCCAACTGCATGCTACTATACAGTATTAATAAAGGCAGGTTTCCACTTGAGGGATTTTTTATTTTGACGGCGGCTTGGGAACTGAGATAGGACCACACGCGGCTGGCTCTTTTATGGACGCTTGGTGGGCAGGGACTAGGGACGCGCGGGGTGATCACGTGAGGCGACGTTGGCACGTCGCAGCCTCAACTTTCAAATATTTTGGTCTGGGCATAGACTACGTCTGGTAGCGTCTAGGCGCCGCATAGACGCTTCTACACGTCGCCTATGCGCTGATCCGTCACGTGGGTGATCCGCCCTTGAACCGAGTTTGGCGGTTGGTCCGTTCTGATCCGTTTATTTTTGGTATGTCAAAAATGCACGGCTCCCTCGCCGCCGCGGTGGTCCGTGCTGTGGCGTCACTGTACGTTCATGAACAGACCATACACGTTTAGGTCGGAGTCCTTGCACGATTGCATACGTTTTCAGTGGTTGGGGGAGGACGGGAGGTCAGGACGGGAATGTGTGAACCGAGCTTTATAGTAGCCAGAGTAAAGTTAAAAGGACGACACTGGTACTGAAAGGGTTAAGTTCGGTATTTATTTCTGAACTACCACATTATGTCTAGCATTTGAAATCTATCATACATTACGAATATTGTAAAAATCATATTGAAATTTGTTTCAGCCACCGGAAATGTATTATATGTGCATTATATAAAATGCTGTAAAGAAAAACTTGAGACAATATTTACGAGCCGCACCACAGCTAGCAGCGTAATGTTAATGGGTGATGGCAAAGTAACATAAAGATTAAGAATTTTTCGCATTGGTTTAAACTTTCGGAAATTAATGGGTAATAAATACGATTATTTCTTATGTTAACTTATGTCCGCAGCCGCACTCATGTTATTGTTACGAACCTCTCGGCTCTCTCGCTGCCACTCGTTGCCGGAATGTCGTCTCATCAAGGTATGTCCAATAATACTGTGTTGTTTGCACGGTTACCCAACCAACGGGGGTGTGGGGGCGCCAGCCCCCACCCATGATACTAGGATAGGTTAGGTAAGGTTGTTAGGTTAGGCTAATGTCTTCTCAAAGTTGACTCGATTTTTTATAGCATAGGCTCTCAGTCTCCCCAACTGTATTTCTACCGTAAGCAGTTTTACCCAACGAGCTGGGGTGTGGGGGCGGTTGCACCCACCCATAGTACCATGATAGGTTAGGTAAGGTTGTTAGGTTAGGCTAATGTCTTATATTTGCTCATAGATACGCTCTTTATCCCTCAATTTCCCTATTCTTCATAGCCCTTCCCACTATCGTGGGCCGTGTTCTTAGATTCTTGGATAATGGGTAAATACTCATTTGCATGAAATAATTTTTGTATAGAAAGCTTATAAACCATAAAAATAAAAAATAAACAAAATAAACAAAAATGAAAATAGGCCTAGCTGTGGTGCGTCTCGTAAATATTGACCAAAAACTTTCCCTATAAGACTTCATATTGACGGCGGTAAAACTTGTATTAAGCCCATTACTGGCAATATAGATGCTGATTTCAATAGGTCATAGGGGGGGGGGGGGGGAACCTCCCCTCACCATATCCTGTATCCTAAGGCAAAACATTGTTTTTTGTTTATATCTGTAATTTCATTCGGGAGCGATTAGTGTTAAGAACGATAACAAATTAAGGTATATTGTTTACCTGACGTAGTGGTGACCAAGGTGACAATGTGTGTTAGTAGTAGAGTCAGTGGTAATAATACACGGACACTCATCACTGCAACACCAACACCATTATTATCCACTAGTGTACATCCAGTAGGTTCACAGTAAGCCACAGATTAAGTCATGAGCGGTATGATCCATAAGTCATGAGCGGTATAATCCATAAGTCATGAGCGGTATGATCCATAAGTCATGAGCGGTATGATCCATAATTCATTGGTTGAGTGGCGGAGGTTGAACATTTAGGAGTTTTGAAGTTATTTTGTTCATAGCGATGTTATCATTGTTATATTTACGGTAATACATAACTCGTGTATCTAATAATCTAAATGTTGACGATATATTTATAAACTTTGGATCACTGCCGGCCGTTTTACTAGGGCTGTTTGTTCTCAAGGCTGGAATGAATATGAGAAAGAGTATAAGAAAACTTGCATTAAGTTGCATTGGTGTTTATTATTTTACCACTTCCAAGGACCAAGGAGATACTAAGAACTGTAAAACACCTTTGTTTTTCTCTCTGTATAATTAGTGGGCCTATTATTAAAACATTATGAAAAGGTTTCTGGTTTGACACTATGATCAGGGCATTGTTTAATCTATTCTGTAACGGTGACGTCTTTGTAAGTTTATTCTAGTTACATTTAGACGATTTTGTGCACTTCAAGAAGAATTTGTGGTAGTGAAAAGGGTTAAGGGAGGTGACCTGCCTTTGTTCTCTCCTTTTCTTCCTTTCTCTGGCTTGTGTTCATTCGGCCCCATTCAGCCTACTGTTTCAAGACGTTTATCCCCATTCAGGTGTCGATTTTTGTTCTGGCGAGCGATAGCGAACCAGCATTGTAAGGAGAAATCCGGCTTCGCCGGAGAAATTTTGCTATCGAAGAATGTACAAATTTAGCCTGATGTCAAAAATATTTATTAAAAATATGTTGACTCGCTACCGCTCGCCAGGAAAAAATAGACACCTGGATGGGGATAAACGTCTTAAAATAGTAGGCTGAATGGGGCTGAATGGATACAACTCAGAGAAAGAGGGCGAGAGAGAAAACAAATAAACGAGGTGGGCCCCCTTAAGTGAAATCGTTGGAGCCCTGTTAATTGCTGGAGGGTCTTTGTAAACTTATACACACCGTCTGTTAATTGCTGGAGGGTCTTTGTAAACTGATACACACCGTCTGTTAATTGCTGGAGGGTCTTTGTAAACTGATACACACCGTCTGTTAATTGCTGGAGGGTCTTTGTAAACTGATACACACCGTCTGTTAATTGCTGGAGGTCCTTTGTAAACTGATACACACCGTCTGTTAATTGCTGGAGGGTCTTTGTAAACTGATACACACCGTCTAACAGTAGCCAGAATAAAGTTAAAAGGTCGACACTGATACTGAAGGGGTTAAGGGGGGTGACCTGCTTTTTGTTATTTCTGTCCTTTTCTCTCTTTCTCTGGCTTGTATCCATTCAGCCAACTATTTTAAGACGTTTATCCCCATCTAGGTGTCGATTTCTTCCTGGCGAGCGATAGCGAGCCATCATTATATGAAGAAATCCGGCTTCGCCGGAGACATTTTTCTATCGAAAAATGTACAAATTTAGCCTGCTGTCAAACAAAAATAAAAAATATGCTGGCTCGCTACCGCTCACCAGTAAAAAATTGACACCTGGATGGGAATAAACGTCTTAAAACAGTAGGCTGAATGGGGCCAAATGGATACAAGCCAGAGAAAGATAAAAAAGGACAGAACAAAAACAGGTCACCCCCTTAAGGACTAGCGTCTGATTTTTCCATCTGAAGATAAAGTGTCATGTCCCCATCCTGATTACTCAGCAATTACGAATATTTTGTAGCGAAATATGGTGTTAATTGTGAAAAATGGCCAATAATAAGTCGTAGAGATATCGCAGCTTCATAGTTTTCCATTAACCCAAACTGTACCGACGACATCCTGTTAACTTTATTCTGACTGCTACTAGACGAAAATATTCAGTTTCAAAGGAGCCTCCCGGTAATAAACAGATATTGAGCGATCTCATTTAACCCTTTTTAGTACAACAGATCCTTCTTAAACTGCTCAAAATCATCTAAATATAGCTAGTATAAAATTATAAGGTATAATCCTGTGTAGCGGGAGACCTGTACTTATATTTCAATAATTTGGTAATGTTAAAATATATTTTCACATTTGACATTCATAAATAGTCCACTGATATATTAGGTTTTGGTTAGGCTAGGATATTGTTCAATGTTTCAACAGGCATCTAAAAAACAGTTCTCCCGCTACACAGAATCTTACCCTCGAGTGGGTTTCAAAATACGATCTCAATTAACCCTCTTTGAAACATAGTCCTTCTGAAACTGCATACAATCATCTTATTTTAGTCACAATCAAAGGTAAAGCGGTGTCATGGTGCTAAAGGGTTAAGAAAAAGAAAAGTCCAAAACCAAGCTTTTCTCCCACACAAACCCTGAATAGAAACACAACAAACGGACCAGACCATCTCCACCACTAAACGGACCAGACCATCTCCACCACTAAACGGACCAGACCATCTCCACCACTAAACGGACCAGACCATCTCCACCACTAAACGGACCAGACCATCTCCACCACTAAACGGACCAGACCATCTCCACCACTAAACGGACCAGACCATCTCCACCACTAAACGGACCAGACCATCTCCACCACTAAACGGACCAGACCATCTCCACCACTAAACGGACCAGACCATCTCCACCACTAAACGGACCAGACCATCTCCACCACTAAACGGACCAGACCATCTCTACACTAAACGGACCAGACCATCTCCACCACTAAACGGACCAGACCATCTCCACCACTAAACGGACCAGACCATCTCCACCACTAAACGGACCAGACCATCTCCACCACTAAACGGACCAGACCATCTCCACCACTAAACGGACCAGACCATCTCTACCACTAAACGGACCAGACCATCTCCACCACTAAACGGACCAGACCATCTCCACCACTAAACGGACCAGACCATCTCCACCACTAAAACTCCTTCCTTTGGTCCCGCAGAGTACAAATAAGCAATCCTCTCTTTCAACTCGTCATCAAAGGATTTTCAAGACATTCGTATTCCTCGATTAAAGACATGATTTACGTTTCATGGCATTTCACTTCATCTTTGTGTGGCTCTATTGTTTCATGGCATTTCACTTCATCTGTGTGTGGCTCTATTGTTTCATGGCATTTCACTTCATCTTTGTGTGGCTCTATTGTTTCATGGCATTTCACTTCATCTTTGTGTGGCTCTATTGTTTTCTTTAGCAACCAAACAGTACAGGGTGTCAAACTTGAGCTTGAATGAGTATGAGAAGAAATACAAGATAATTAACATTAAATAGCATTGTTTTGGGCTTGTTATCAATTCCAAAGACATAATTTGAACTATAAGCCATTATTATATCTCTATATATACAATAATAAAGACTATAAATAATGGTCTCTGCTTTCGTTTGACATCCTGAGAAACTAATCCCGGTAAGTTCAAAGACCGCACAGAGAGATAGGTGGTCTGTAACCGCGTATGTTTTCCAAGCGATCCACCGTCACCATCCGCTCAATACACCGGCTGGGCCGAGAGCGCCACCTAACACCTTCCGTAAGCAGCTTTAGCTCCAGTGTTGCCAGTCTAGCTACTTTCCCGCTGGATGTAGAGGTATTTACTCAGTCTAGCGGCAAATGTCTACATCTTGCAGCGTGAATTCTAGTAATATTCTGGAGATTAGAGCCATTTTAGAGCGATATTATTAAGATAATGGTAATATTCTAGCGACTTTCGGCATATATTTACTATCTAGCGTATTTGTTTTGCTAACCACCTGTGTACTAGGCAGGGGGAACATCATACAGTAGAGGCTTTGTGCTTATCTATACTACTGCATACTGGGGGGGGGGGAGGGGGGATTCTTACATATTAGTTCTAGTTAATAATACAGCCTAGGATCGATATATCACCGCTGTTTCCTCTCTTTGCTGTTAAGGGCAGATTTCCCACCCAGATTTCCAGTTGAGATATTATTTTTCTGGATCCCTTTCTCCCCAATGTTTAGCACCCTTGTTTTTCAGATGTTAGGACTTTCACCCCATTAATTTGGCGATTTTCAGAAACTTCGCCCTATTTCTGTCAATTTTGAAGACCTTTCGTGGCATTTAGCTGTCATTTTTTTCTTGACGAAGAATAGCAGCCATCAGCTTGGAAATTTGTCTACCAAAAAATGTACAAATTTGTCTTGAAAGGGGGTCTAGAGGGGGCAATCTTAAGCTTGATGGAGGTCTAGGGAACACACTAAAACCATCCCCTTAAGTGTTACGTCTGGCAACGTGGTTCTGGAGTGAGACTAATAACACACATAACAAAGCCACTCCTACAGCTTCCTCTCTCTCTCTCGAACACCCCTTTTCCCCTATCTACACCCTTTAGAAATAGGAAAAGTAGAGAGTATCTACGAGGTGCCGTTGTAAAGGTTTATCCCTCAATACCTTCACAGTTCAGTTGCTGGTCGGGAAGCTATGCCTTTGCAACGGCGCCTCCCTTTTGTCGTGTTTTCTGTTTTTCTAATTTAACAGTAAAATTTATTATGTTTTCTTCTTTCTTGCTCTTCTTTCTTCTTGCTTGTTTTCCTTCTTGATTGTTGTTCTTGTTTCTTCTTTCACCTTTATAAGAACATAAGAACATAAGAACATAAGAAAATGGGAGTCTGCAGAAAGCCGATTGGCCTAAGCAAGGCAGATCCCTGTCCCACACAACCCCAATTACAAAGCCCAATTATAGGCTCAACACTCTAATACCCTGAGGATAATCTTACCAAAACGGTTAGAGATTAACGCAGGATTACGGGGGTCTGCAGAGCGGTGATTGGCCCAACCCTGCTGATCCCCGTTCACACCCAACCCTTCTCGTCCATATGCTTATCCAATTTTATCTTAAAGCTCCCTATCGTTTTTAATCCCACTATAGCACTTGGTAGTCCATTCCACCCATCTACAACTCTGTTACCAAACCAATATTTGCCTATATCTTTTCTGAAACGGAATTTATCTAATTTGAAACCATTGGTACGAGTTCTTTCGCTATCACTGAGCTTTAGTACATTTGTCATGTCCCCTTTGTTAATCCCACTAACCCACTTGAACACCTCTATCATATCCCCTCTAACTCTGCGTCTCTCTAACGAATGTAAGCCTAATTTCTTCAACCTTTCTTTATACGAAAGATTTATAATATTATGGATCATTTTTGTCATTCTACGTTGTACTCTCTCCAATGAATCTATGTCCATTCTGTAATAAGGACACCAAAATTGAACAGCATAATCCATATGGGGTCTCACTAATGACAAGTAAAGTTTTAAGATAACATCAGCAGTTCTGTTACTCACACTCCTAGAGATGAACCCGAGAATCCTGTTTGCCTTGTTTCGAACGCTTATACACTGTTGTCTAGGCTTCAAATCATTGCTAACAAACACACCTAGATCTTTCTCACAATTCGAGTTTTCTAATTCCACATTAGCTAGTTTATATTTAACATTTGTATGCATCTTCCCTATCTTTAATACCTTGCATTTGTCAATGTTAAACTTCATCTGCCAATTTACTGACCATTCGTGTAAGGTATCTAGATCCCTTTGGAGGCACTCTATATCTCTATCTGAATCAATTGTTCTCCCCATTTTGGTATCGTCTGCAAATTTACTTATCCTACTAGTTATACCTAAATCAAGGTCATTTATGTATATAACAAACAACAGAGGACCTAATACAGATCCCTGAGGGACACCACTTTTGACTGCTCCCCATTCTGACTTCGTACCATTTATGCTGACTCTCTGCTTCCTACCAATTAGCCATGACCTAATCCATCCCAACAACGCCCCACCTATTCCATGCACCTCAACCTTTCTCATCAATCTCTCATGGGGGACTCTGTCGAAAGCTTTACTGAAATCTAAATATATTATATCATATGACTTGTCATTATCTACTGCTTCATATACCTCTGAGAAAAAACTAAGCAAATTAGTAAGGCAAGAAACGTCCCTGAGTGAATCCATGCTGAGAAGAATTTAGTAAATTAAATGTATCTAAGTGGTTTCTAATTTTACTAGCAATAATTGACTCTTGTAGCTTTCCTATGATTGATGTAAGACTAATGGGACGGTAATTGGATGCTATTGATTTGTCACCCTTTTTGAAGATCGGAACTACGTTTGCAAGCTTCCAAGCTTCTGGACCTGTCTCCAATGACTTGTTAAATAAAAATGTTAATGGGTAACTTAACTCATCCCTACATTCTTTTAATACTCTAGCATATACCTCATCAGGACCAGGCGATTTATGAGGTTTCAGTCTGTCAATTTCCTTAAGCACATCATTTCTACTTATAGTAACCGTACTTAACCTATTTTCTATACTATCGCTATATACCTTACGGACTTCTGGAAACTGTGCCAAATTGTCATTAGTGAAAACGGAAAGAAATTGACTATTTAATGTACTGCACATTTCTAAATCATTTTCTGTCATTTCTCCTATCGAAGTTTTAAGGGGACCAATTACATCTCTAACCTTGGATTTATATAGTTGGTAAAAAGCTTTAGGATTATTTTTTGAGTCATTGGGCAACCTTAATTTCATAATTTCTTTTTTCTTTCCTAATATCCTTTTTTACCTGTCTTGATAGATTCTGATAGTAAGCAAGTAGGTGAATTTCGCCTTTCCTAATTTTTCTATATATTCCTCTCTTTTGTCCTAGAAGATCTAATAGTCTATTATTCATCCATTTGGGTTGGTTTCTGTGTTGATCTAAATTTTCTTTTGGGAATGTATTTATTTTGTGCATTGAATACTGACTTGATAAAATTATCGTATGTATCTACCAAGGTTGACGTCTCTTCCTGACTTAAGATGACAGGTGCCTGAGAAGGTGTACACTCATTTGGACACCTGGATCGACTTATTTTTTTTACCATAGGGTCAGCTAATAGGGCTCTTCTTAACCCACCATAATTGGCTTTTCTAAAGTCAGGTATTAATGTTGTACTCTCTCTGGTATTACCTTTCCATTGTATATTAAAATACACAGAATTGTGGTCACTATTTCCTAGGTGGTCCCCTATCTCTACATTATTTACCATATGTTCATTGTTACTGAAAACTAAATCGAGAATATTACCTCTAGTCGGCGTATCTATGAATTGAAATAAAAAAACTATCTTGTACTACCTCTATAAACTCCTCAGAATCAGAGTCTCCTATTTGATGCTGCCAATCTATATTCGGAAAATTAAAATCCCCCATAATGCACACATTGCTAAACCTTGATGCCATTTTAATTTCCTCCCATAATGACGTTCGTTCCGTCATTTCTACTCATATTTGGCGGTCTATACATAACTCCAATAACTATGGTCTCACTACCTTCGTTAACCTCTACCCAAACACTTTCATTATCGTTATTTAGTCTAATACCTGATTTAATACAGCTTTTTAATGTACTCCTGACAAACACTGCTATACCGCCACCCCTCTTACTTGTTCGGTCATATTTAAACAAACTATATCCTGGTATATCAAATTCTGCTAAAAAAATGCCTGGTTTCTGCATTAATCCACGTTTCAGTTAGCGCTATTATGTCTATATTTTCTTTGCTAAAAAGGGCTCTAAGTTCGTTCATTTTGTTACATAGACTCCTACAGTTTGTGTAATATACTCTCAATTTACTTCTTTTCTTTATACCTAATTTACCTTTATTTCTAACGACATTTCCATCTTCCGTTGCACCATCACTATTATCATTTGCAATATAGTCATCATTTTTAGCATGAGACTGAATATCCTTATCGCTTTCGCCTGACGCTAAAATTGTTCCATTTAACCTCTCATTTACACTCTCAATATTCTGTTCAAAACCCCACAACCACCCTATCTAAAGAACTAGCTAATGTAGAAACCCCTAACCGTGAAAGATGAACCCCATCCCTTGCGTACATCCCATCTCTCCCATAGAAACTATCCCAGTTATCAATGAATGGTATTGCTTTTTCTTTGCAATATTTCTCCAAACGGCAATTGACACCAATCGCCCTGGATGTCCATTCCTTGGGAACTCCTCTTCTGGGTAGGATACAATGTATAATTATTTTCTTTGCCTGACCTGACCCGGGCCTGCATGGATGGCTCAGCTCTCTTTAGGCTCCCAGGGTTCAGTGGACGAGATGAGTCATACGTTATCTTAAGGAGAGATGGTTTGATTTTTCTGGTCCCCCTTCTCCTTCTTGTTTAACCGCGTTAGTTTTCAGATTTTAAGACGTTCGACCCATTCATTTGGCTATTTTAAGACGTTTCCCCCTATGTCTTTGTCTATATTAAGACCTTTCGTGCCATTTAGGTGTCTGAGTTTTTTGTTTACTGGCGAGCGATAGCGAGCCTGACATTTAGGAGGAACCGGCCTTCGGCCGGGATATTTTTCGACCGAAAAATGTACAAATTTATCTTGAAAGGGGGTCTAGGGGATATCATTTTAAGCTGGATGGAGGTCTAGGGAACAAACTAAAAATCTCTCCTAAGTGTGTGGTCTGGTAGCGTGGTTCTGGAGTGTTGCCTGTGTGGATGGTAAAGCTCTCCTAAGTGTGTGGTCTGGTAGGTGGTTCTGGAGTGTTGCCTGTGTGGATGGTAAAGCTCTCCTAAGTGTGTGGTCTGGTAGCGTGGTTCTGGAGTGTTGCCTGTGTGGATGGTAAATCTCTCCTAAGTGTGTGGTCTGGTAGCGTGGTTCTGGAGTGTTGCCTGTGTGGATGGTAAAGCGCTCTTTAGGCTCCCTGGGTTTCATTTTGTTGTGTTTTTTGTTTTTGTTTTTTTTCTATGTGAATGAGGGAGACAAAAGGCATAACTGCCTGCAGCGAGTGCCTCCCCCAGATTTCAAAGAGTGACAGGGCCGAAATCAAGGGACGTTCGAGCTAAAATGCCTGGACACACGGAGTTTGAAGAAATTTAAGTCATAGGAAGAGGGAAAGATTAATTCTGGGAGAGAGTTCCAGAGCTCAGCATTTGAATAGAAGAAAGTCTGAGAATAATGTTTCACTCTTGGGTTGGAGAGTTGCACAGAGTAGGGGTGGGATTATGTTGAAAGGCAGGTACTACGTACCCTACGTAGAGGAGGTGGTGTACACTCCGAGGAACACTGATTATTGTAGTAGCGATAGAATAGCGAGAGAGATGCAACATTGCGGCGAAGAGAGAGAGATTGTAGAGAGTTGAGTGGTACTTGAAAAGTAGACAGAATGGATAAAAAACACCATCTGAGGAAGAGCACTTTATTGACAACGTTTCGCAGATAGCTTCATCAGGTCACTGCTCTTCCTCAAATGGTGTTTTTTATCCAGATTGTAGAGAGTTGGTGAGTGGACAGGAGTTAATGATACGAAAGGCTTTCCTTTCTACTTTATCTAGGAGTGCGGTGTGAGAGGATCTTCCTCACACATGTGAACAATACTCAATACAAGGACGCACTGTGCCCCTGTACAGAGCAAGAAGCTGCGTAGGGGTAAAGAACCCCTTGAGGCGGTTGAGCACACCCAGCTTCTGGGAGGCTGCCTTAGCGAGACTGGTAATATGGTCTTTCCAAGTGAGAGCAGAAGAAAAAGAGACACCAAGAACATTGAGGGAAGATGAAGGGTTGATATTTGTATTGTTGAAGAATAAGGGATAGTCCTCTGGAGGTTCCTTACGGGTAGTAAGATGGATAAATTGAGTTTTGGAAGCATTAAATGCAACAAGGTTTTCTCTATCCCAATTGGAAATAGTAGCTAGATCAGATGAAAGGCTTCATTACGGGGTTTTTTGAGGGACTGCTGGCTGGGGCGTTCTGGAAAACTAATTGAGTGGTGTAAAGTAGAGTCGTCTGCATATGAATGGATGGGACTGGATGTACAGTTGAGAAGATCATTTATGAAAATTAGAATGAGAATAGGAGAGAACCCTGGTCGGGATGGGCTCTCAATTGGTCATAAGTTATCTGTGTGGTCCAAGCTCTTTTCCAGAAGCCAGATATCTTTATGGGCGGGTGTTGATATAGGAGTGAAGTTAGGGTGCATATCTTCCTTTCTTAGAAATGTGGCCTCTATTTTTAGAATGTGTGAGTTTGATTGCCAGAATAAATTACCTGGCGTTCCAATGAATTATTGTGTACAGTCCACCAAATAAGTGATGTCTCGGCACCATGGGTATTTTGATCAACAATTCGTATCAGCAATATTTAAAATCGATTTCTTCATTTCGAGTGAGATATACACACATATTCCTACAATTACCCGCCCTATTCACCATCTGACAGACATGAATACAGCACAGAGCAAGTCAAACGTAATGGCAGCTGAGACATGACTTTTTAGCGCTACTATACATCTAATCTTATAGGTTACTAGGCCTTTCAAGATAAATTTGTACATTTTTGTACCGAAACATTTACAAAAAACAAAATCCCTTAATGGATTCTAAACGGGTTAAGATCGACAAAATTGTTATATATAATTGACACAGTGTTATTAGGTAAATAATGTTTTAGAGGATACAAAGTGCACTGCATGTGTAATGTATGTTATTTATCCATTCAGTACCGGTGACATCCTTTTCAATACATTCTGGCAACTATTAGACGATCATATACAGTTTCAGAAAGGCCACCAGCAATTAGCAGGCTTCGAACTATCTCACTTAACTCCTTTTACTACCTTAGATCCTTACTCCCTGGTGATAAGGAAATAGAATATGCCCCACGTGCCTCCTGCGTGTCGTGTCGTAAGAGGCGACTAAAGAGGTAGGGTCGGTGGGCTTGCAACCCACCACACATGAAAAATACGTAGTGCAACGAAGAACGAACTAACAGCCTCAGATGTGGACGGACCTAATGTTGACGAACCCCAACCGACTATGGACAATCTTAGAATAGCGACTTGGAATGTGAGAGGCGTGAATGATGACACACAAGAGAGAGAGGTCCTGTAAATGATAGTGAATACCAGGCTGGATGTATGTGGAATGACTGAGACCAAATGGAGGGGTACAGATGTGAGAGAGTGGGAGTGTGGGATGGGTGTATGTGCTGGAATACAAAGGAAATCAAGCAACAACAGGTCTAGTGACCCTTCTAGGCTGCTTGTCCTCCAAAACACTGAGGATCAAGTGTCCAAACAGTGGTTTAGAGTGGGTAAGGGAACATTGGAAAGGGAACTACTGCCCTGGAACTAATGTCCGTGGCAGGACTAGGAAGTTAGTAGGGGACATATGGGTTAGTAACTGAGGGGAGGATAAAATAAAGTTGTTCATTTACAAACGCAGTCAGTCGCGGGTTTGATGCGAGATATTTGTCTAGGAGGAGTTTAAATGAATCAACGGTGCTGCAGTCTATAACGTCTGAGTTATGAGTGAGTGAGGGGGTAGCGAGAGAAGGTGCGTGTTTGTTTGTAAGTAACAAATGGAAGGAGCATGTAAGAGACTATGGGTCTGTGGGTTCAAGGATTATGTAGGTGAGAATGAAAGTAGGAATACAAACGTTGGTAATTGTGTGTGTCTATGCTCCGACAGAGGATAAACCTGTAAGAGAAAAAGAGGAGTTCTGGGTGAATGTGGAGGCGTGCATGGATAAGTTGGCAAGAACGAAAGAATATTTCTGATTGGGGTTATGAATGGGAAGGTGGGTGATAAGAAATTTAATGGAGTGGTGGGAGGGTGGGGGATACCGTCAGAGGTGAATGGGAATTTTAGTGCATTTGTGGAGGTATGTGTGGGGAGGAGGATGTGGATAGCCAACACCTTCTTCCGACATCGAATGATTCACAGGTACACATGGAAAGTGGTGTGAAGGTAGAAGGATAAGGATAAGACAGTGGTGGAACGAAAGGCACTGTAGTGACTGTAGTGACTGTAGTGACTAGCGTCTTGGACTTCCACCCAGAAGGCCCGGGATCGCGCCCACGCTTGGCGCATTAAAGATTTTTCACAAGCACTGAGTTGTTACCATCCCTCATGAGCAAGGGGATGGGGTAGTAGTACAGGACCCCAATGGAAATACGCCTAATCGGCCTTATTGGGCTATCCTTAGCTGGCTTAGCATGTGCTAGCTTTAAGAACTATTATTATTATTATTATTATTATTATGAACGAATGAAGAAATCTGTGCTGGTTGCTAGGGTGCATAGGGGTATTGGAGGGGGTCTGTCTGATCATTATGTAGTAGTAGCTAAAATTAGGATAAAAAAGAAGTAGGTGAAGAGACCTGGAGGGAGGCGAGAGGAAGGTGGAATAGCGAGGAGGGTGGAGATGCTACAGGAGGAGGAAATCAGGGAAGAGTACAGGAGAGCAGTAGAAAGACGACTAGGTAGGTTTGACCTGGAAGGTATGGAGGAAGTGGAGGAGATGAGCAAAGTGTTTAAGGAAAAAGAGAGTGGTGAAGAGAGTAGTGAAGGGAAGTAAGAGAAGAATAGATGAGGAATTTGGAAGGAATCTGAGTGTAAAATGGAATAAGTGTAAGAAACTGTTCTGGAAAATTAGGGAAGGTATCAAGGGAAACAGTAAAGGTGTGAAAGATAAGAATGGGCAAGTGCAAGCCGAGAAGCAAGAGAGAGTCGAAAGATGGAGGGAGTACTTCAACGAATTGCTAAATGTAAGGAATGAAGCACCAGCAAACATAGTTGGATGGGGTATGGGAGGGAGAAGAAGAGAAGTAGTGGAGGAGGAGGGGGGGATCAGGAGGTCAGAAGTGTGTGAAGCCATGAAAAGAGTGAAGTTGGGGAAAGCACCAGGAATAGATGGAGTGTGTGGGGAAATGCTGAGGAATGGTGGTGAGATTGTGATCCAATGGGTATGGAAAATGTACAAACTAGTATGGGAGAAGGGGAGTGCACCTGATGACTGGAAGACAGGTATAATAGTCCCCCTATATAAGGGTAAATGGGAAAGAGGAGTGTGTGGTAACCACCGAGGAATATGTCTTCTAAGGAAAAGGGGAAGCGCTAGATAGAGGAAATTATAGGGGCCTGAAAATGCTTGACCAAATCATGAAGGTCTGTGAGAGAGTCTTTGAGGGTTTGATCAGGCAAAGCATCTCCATTGATGATATGCAATTTGGTTTTATGCCAGGACGGGGTACAACCGGTGCTATCTTCATAGTCAGGCAGATACAGGAAAGATACTTACTAAAACGCAGGGATCTTTACTTTGTGTTTGTAGACCTGGAGAAGGCCTTTGATAGGGTGCCTAGAGATGTTGTGCAGTGGGCTATGAGGAAACTTGGTGTGGAAGAGTGGCTGGTGCGTGTGATAATGAAGATGTATGAGGATTCGCGAAGTGCGGTGAGGGTGAAGGGTGTACTGAGTGATGAGTTCGCAGTCCGTGTTGGAGTCCATCAGGGTTCCGTGTTAAGCCCTCTCCTCTTTATTATGGTCTTGGAGGCACTGTCTAGAGTTTTTAGAGGCGGACTCCCGTTGGAACTGTTTTATGCAGACGATTTAGTCCTAATAGCTGACAGTAGGCAAGGTGCTGAGGCCAAATTCAGAGAATGGAGAGAGGGCATGGCGAGCAAGGGTTTAAGAGTCAATATTAACAAAACCAAGGTTATGCATTGTAGATTGAGACGAGGCAATGTGGAAAAGAGCGGTGCATACCCATGTGCAGTGTGTGGAAAGGGTGTGGGCGTTAACTCAATTCAATGTAGCATCTGTCGATGTTTGGTACACCATGGGAGTAAGCGCTGTAGTAGAATAAAGGGACCCCTGCCGAAGGATAAGTCAGAAATAGAGAAATTTGAGTGTGTAGTGTGCAAAGGCGAGCTTGTGTTAAGTGATGATCCTGTGGCTGTGAATTTTGGAAATGAATCATTGGAGTTGGTGAACAAATTTTGTTACCTAGGAGATACCATCTCTGTTGGTGGTGGGGCCGAGGCTGCCACTGTTGCTAGAATTAGGTGTGGCTGGGGGAAGTTCAGAGAACTGCTGCCAATCCTGACCATGAAAAGAATGCCTCTCCCCCTGAAGGGAAAGGTGTATGCTTCATGTGTTAGAAGTGCAATGACGTATGCCTCAGAAACATAGGCTGTTAAAGTAGAGATGTCAACAGAATGGAACGTAATGAGATGAGAATGGTGAGATGGATGTGTGGTGCCAGGCTACAGGATAGAATAACAAATGTTGAGCTGAGAAGACGTTTAGGTATAAAGAGTATTAGCGAGGTGATGCGTACAAGTAGACTGGGATGGTATGGACAAGTGGAGAGAATGGATGAAAAAAATTGGGTGAAAAAATGCAGGTCTGTAATTGTGGAGCGAGCTGCACCAAGGGGTGGACCGAGGCAGACCTGGGATCAGACTATACGTGCAGATCTCAAATCCAAGAACTTGACAAGTGAAGCAGACCTTAACAGGGTTGCCTGGAATGCCGCCATTATGACAAGAGACTGAAACTGCACGTATGTGTGGAACACTCAGTCTTAAAATTTAATGTATGTATAAGCGTAGTAGGGAAGGTGTACAGTAGGGTAGTGATTGAGAGAGTGAGAGCGAGAACGGAGAAATGGATAGGTGATGAGCAGGGCGGTTTTAGGAAGGGAAGAGGATGTGTAGATCAGATGTTTACCCTGAAATATGTTGTGGAGAAATATCTGGAGAAGCAACAAAAGGTGTATGTTGCCTTTATGGACTTGGAGAAGGCCTATGACAGAGTGGATAGAGAAGGTATGTGGAAAGTACTTAGAATATACGGAGTAGATGACAAGTTGCTGAAAGCAATGAAGAGCATGTATGAGGGTGCAAAGGCGACAGTACATGTGGAGAATGAGCAGAGCAAGTTCTTTGATCTGAATGTTGGGTTGAAACAGGGGTGTATGATGTCCCTGTGGTTGTTTACTGTATATATGGATGGAGTCATGAAAGAAATACAAGGAAGAGCAGTGGATATTGGTGTATCGCTGATAAGGGAGGGAAATGAGTGGAAGCTACCTGTACTGCTGTATGCTGATGATCGGCCCATTAGTTAGGCGAATTTAACTGCTTTAGCTCCATTTCGTTGTCAATTTTAAGACCTATCGTGACATTTAGGTGTCGATTTTTTATTTGTAATCATTAGAGGAACCGGCCTTCGGCCGGAACATTTGCAATAAATACAATTATTATATATTAAATACAAACTCAAAAGCATGGCATA
This sequence comes from Paralithodes platypus, assembly GCA_032716605.1. Lineage (NCBI taxonomy): Eukaryota > Metazoa > Arthropoda > Malacostraca > Decapoda > Lithodidae > Paralithodes > Paralithodes platypus. The sequence continues at coordinate 42,176,784 of CM064531.1, read as the reverse complement.
ATATATTGTTAAAAGAAACAATTAAAAAACACCACCAATGTGTAAAGCAACTTTCTAGTTTTCATATTTTTTATATAATCGAATTTCAGCTTAGTAAAAAGAAGAACAGAAAAATGAAAGGATAACAGTGAAGAATTGTGAGGCAAGAAATAAAATAAATGTGACATGGAGGAAAGAGAGATGAGGACAAGGACGAGGGAAGGGAGAATGATAATAAAGATAGAGAGAGAGAGAGCCAAATAGATACACAGACTGCACAGACCTTGCGGTCCCTACATGGCAGTCCGGACTTAATGCTAAACCCCTCCAATCCCAGAGACGACTATAGTCGTCAGTAGATAAGTAACTCCCCAGTCCCAGCGACGGATATAGTCGTCAGTAATGTACTTTCCTTGTAACTGCCTGTACAACCCTGTACTTTTTTTTTCTCTCGTTCAGCTTATATAAGACCCACTGAAAGGTGAGAGAGCCAGTCTTGCCTCAAGGTTGTCTCTCCTGCCATTTTGGCCACATTGCTTGGGACTGGGGGGGACTTTTATTACTGTATCCTAAGGTACTGAACGGGCTAACATAGAATTTACTATAAAGTGGAAGGCAAGGATAGAAAAGCAGAAGGCTCTCTCCCCACCCACCACGCCCTCCGACCATTAGTCGGCATGACATTATTGTTGGGGAAACAAGTCCCCCAGCAGAATGAGAATTTTTTTTACTGGAACATTTATAGTAAAGAATGAAGTAGATACATATTATATACTATTGATGCTCAACCTTTACTGGAACATTTATAGTAAAGAATGAAGTAGATACATATTATATACTATTGATGCTCAACCTTTACTGGAACATTTATAGTAAAGAATGAAGTAGATACATATTATATACTATTGTTGCTCAACCTTTACTGGAACATTTATAGTAAAGAATGAAGTAGATACATATTATATACTATTGTTGCTCGACCTTTTTTTTTTTTTTTTTTTTCCCTTTTAGGCTAACTCATATTATTCCAACCTCCTCAAAATGGATGTCTAGACTCCTTTTGAATGTGTCAATTGTCTTACACTGTACCACTTTCTCTGGCAGTTTGTTCCACTCGTTGACCACACTGTAGGTGAAGAAGTGCTTTGTGACATCAAAATTCGACCTCCCGGTTTTGTATTTAATTCCATTTCCCCGAGTTAATGAACTATTATCGATTTTGAAAACTGAATCTACATCAATTTTGTCAAAACCCTTTCATGATATGATATATTTCTTAGTGACAGGATCAACTGTTTCGCTCTACACTGCACCGACTCGAGTTTCTCAATTTCCTTGTTCAGATAAGGAGACCAAAACTGCACGCCATATTCAAAATGGTGCCTCACTATGCTTTTAAATAACGGTACTGTAATGTTCTTATTTTTTTAAGTAAAATTTCTTTAAATTTATCCCAATGCTCGGTTGGCCTTGTTCGCAGCTGCTGCACATTGATCTGAGGTCTTTAGGTTTTCAGATATAAGACCCCCCAAGTCTTTAACTAATTCACTTGTTTTGATTGGCTGGCCTTTCATCTTGTATTCATATTTTTTGTTTATTACCTATTTGCAAGACCTGGCATTTGTCAACATTGAATGGCATCTGCCATTTTTCTGACCACTCGACAATTTTATTTAAATCAGATTGAAGTTAATTTCTGTCTTCTTCGGTTAATACTGAATTTCCTATCTTTGTGTCATCAGCGAACTTTGAGATAGTATTATTTACTACATCGATGTCATTTACATAAATAAAACAAAACTGGCCCCTGGACCGATCCCTGAGGCACTCCACTATAAACTGGCTCCCACTTAGATTCAACTCCATTTATCAAAACTCTCTACCTTCTGTTTGTCAGCCAGCTTCTTATCCATGGTGAAGTTTTCCTTTAATGCCCAATATTTCCAATTTATTCAAAAAAATTTCATGTGGTACCTTATCGAAAGCCTTCTGAAAATCTAAATAAATTATGTCTAATGATTTTATTGGGTCGTTGTATATAAATAGTGTTACGACTGAGGTTTAACACCTTACGAGCGGCCTATGCGGTTTATTTATATGTACCGCCCAGCGGGGTGTTTTTAGCCAAAATAGGGCTGTTTACGTGATCATTTTCATGCCTAAATAAGACCCAGAACGTAAAACAAGTACCTATCCCTGAAAGGGCATAAACAGAGCTTTCGAATGACACCATAACGATCCTTTTATGATGGCTAGTTTTCTTGCAATAACCGTGCAACGCGAGTGCAAAAAGCATGTAATTAGCCACTTTCCCGATACAATTCCTTATATAGCGAGTGAGAGAGGGAGGAGGGAGCTGGGATTCATGTCAGTATGTTCGCCGCGGTGGTCTGGAGAAGTCATACGCTCGCTACTCTCCTGCCACCACTTGTCTCTCTCTCTCAGCAACATTACGTGCTGAAATTGCCACTCGACCTATGTCGAGCGCCGCCACATAGTCCAGCTTTATTTAACTCGACTTATGTGGTGAGCCGCTAATTAAGGGTTAAATATATTATTCATTGGACTAGTAATGGCATAAATGCTACAACGGAAAGCGCTAGATCCAACCTCTGATGTATATTCCCAGTGAACAAAGAACACAAATACTCTCCAGAGTTCTATATGCAATAATAGGTTATTAAACTCTCAATAAATGTGCGTCTACTCTAGGCTTAATGTTATGTGAAAACAGCCTATTACTACCTATAACCGAAGGTGCTTGGTTATGGTATGCAAAGTAAGGTGGTAAGAGAAGTTACAGCTTACGTTACTTTAATCAATAAATGTCAGGCACTCCTGCATGAAAGAAAGTGCACTAAAGTCCCTCAACACCAACAAGGAATCTTCTTTAAATGTTAGATGCTATCAAGATGCTCGAATCGGAAATGGAACCCAAAAAGGCAGGCAGCGGAACAATGCTCGTGCAGGCTATGCACACAAAAGGGCAGGATATATAATGCAGTCGGAGCCAAGAATATCCTAAACGCTACAACACTAATAATAATCGCCACGACAATGCAGTATTCCTATCAACAAAAAGAGCCTAAGTCGTTTGTGTCTCAATACATCAAACTAGGCTGCGAAATGCTTGTGTAATCATAAACGGGTATGCATAAAAAGAGTAATTGGTTTAATATACTTAATGTCTACTGTGACTGATAAAGTCTAGTTAGAGTCAATGATACGAGATACTGGTGCGCATGGCATGCCGCATAGCCTAGTGCAAATCTCAAGTCTGTGCGTCAAGTATTACGTTAGAGTGAAGGGTAGCTCTCTTGAGAAACCTTACTACCGAAGTATTAAGCGTTCTCCTGGCGTACCTCAAAGACAAACAACGAGCTTAGAACAGTGCAGAATGGTATAGGCAAAAAGCCCTCATTCGTGCATGCTCTACTCTCAATGGCTCACAGACTAGAATTTACCCAATCAACTCCAGTTCTCAGGTATGTCGTGCAGCTTTTAACTAAAGCCAGCACCCATCGGAAACAATACCTTATAGTATCAGACTCCTAGTCTAGCATTATCTAATCCAGCAGAACACTAATAATTACAGGAAGCAGTACTGAACAATATGAATGCCAACCAATGCTTCGTGATCAACTTATCTTAACAACTAAACATACATGGGTTATATAAGACCTTAACGCACAATACAACTGGCCAGCATGAAGCTGATTATGCAGAGTTAACCAGAGGGGGTATAATATTAATAAAAGGTGGTGAAAGATATGGAAAATGAGAGAGATAGGCAGAGGAAAAGGTTCTCAGGTGTAGAGAGGGAGACAGGTATCAAAGGGATAAGAGGGATGCGTTCTAGAAACCAGATCTGAGGGAGAGAGTGGCGAGAGAGCTGTATATATACTAGCACTAGCTCGCACTTCATAGACAAAGCGGTAACAATTCCTTCAGCCAATGACAAAGAAGCCAGCCAAACATGACGTCACCAAGCATGGTAAAAAACTCCTCCAACCAATCCCAGGCCAGCCAGCCGTGACGTCATCAAGCATGGCAAAAAACACTGTGCGCCTCCTCTCACTCTGTTCTACTCTCTCTCTCTCTCTCTCAAATCCTATCATTACTACTTAATGATAAAACATATACTTTGCAATTAAATATATAAAGCCTTGACATGGGCGAAAACAAAGAGCCTTTCTGGACTGCCCATGACACGAGCTTTCATATGAAATAAAGCACACAATAATACATCAACTGTAGCCACATCCACTGCCCTGGCGATCCTAGCGAGTCACTGTAGGACAAGCCATGCGGTTCTAACGGAGTGGTTAACGTCACAATAGTTTATTATAAAATTCAATCAAATTTGTTAGGCATGACTTACTGTATCTAAAGCCATGTTGGCTATCTCTGATCATGATCAACTTGTTTGACTCTAGATAATCTACTATCTTGTCTCTTAAAATTGTTTCCATAATTTTTCCTATGATTGACGTTAAACTAATTGGTGTATAATTACCTTCTTAGGCTTTATTCCTCTTTATAAATATTTGTGTAATATTTGCAGTTTTCCAATCACTTGGTACGGTTTCCTGCTTGAGTGACAAGTTAAATATGCTAGTCAAGGACTGAGCTATTAAATATGAGAGAAACGGGATATTTTGAGCCATAAAGTTGAGAATTCAAAGGTGTCGAAGTCGGGAACACAAAAGCAAGTGAGTTTGTTGTGTATGTACAGTATACACGACATCCGCCTTTGGCTTTGAAATTAGGATAGAGATAGTAGAAGGGTACATAGAAGGGTTTGCTGTCTGTAGTCCCAGACAACTGAGTTTTGGTGAGAAAGAGAAGATCAGGGTTGGTAGAGGAGAGGTGGTGTTGAACAGAATAGAAGTTAGAGGAAAGGCCACGAATGTTGCAGAATTTGATGGTGAGTGTGTCAGGCCGCAGTCCAAACATTGTGATGGTTCGTTGGGTCAGTGTTCAGCCTGTGTTGTGGGGGAATTTATCCCCCCCCCCCCCCCCCCCTTGGGGACTCCGACGCTGGGTCTTGTTCTGTCATTATTGTATTTATTTATTTTTATGGTGTATTGGAATGAAGTATAGATTGGTTGTGTGGTGTAGTGTTAAAGAGAGTTAGAGAGTTTGTGAGAGCTAGCTGGATTACTCTCAGTGTAAGTGAGGCACAATGAAAACCAGTATGAGAGGCCAAGCAAATGAAACCGTGATTCCAGCGACTCCTTATCACATGCCTATAGATATTTAGCAGAATTAAGAGCTAAAATACGGCCATCATACATTGGGAAACACACAAAACCGAATTAATCATACTTTCCATCCATCAGAAATCTAAGCTATCATTGCATTTCTGCTCTATATCGGCGCTTGCGGCTCCAACTTCCTTATAGCCTGAAACTCGCAAGTGGTCAATTCAGCCCTTATTAACCCCTTCTGTACCGACGATGTCTTTTAAATTTTATTCTAGCTATATTTAGACGATTTTGTACAGTTTAAGAAGGATCTGTAGTAGTAAAAATGGTGGGTCGTTTTTATTTGCTAATTTTTGTATCTTATATATGTTTTGATTTGCTTCCTCCGTAGACCTACATCAAGCTTGAAAACACTCGCCCAAGACCCTCCTTCAAGATAAATTTGTACATTTTTCGATAGAAAAATGCCCTGGCCGAAGGCCGGTTTCTCTTAAATTACAGGCTCGCTATCGCCCGCTAGGAAATAATCGACACCTAAATAACATAAGAACATAGGAAAATGGGAGTCTGCAGAAAGCCGATTGGCCCACGCAAGGTAGATCCCTGTCACACCCAACCCTAATTATAAGCTCAGCTCACTAACACCTTTATGACTGACCTCACCAAAACGGTCAGAGGTCAGAAAACGGGGTCTGCAGAGCGCCGATTGGCCCACACCTGACAGATCCTCCTCACACCCAACCCATCTCGTCCATATGCCTATCTAATTTTATCTTAAAGCTCCCTACCGTTCTGGATCCCACTATAGCACTTGGTAGCCTATTCCACCTATCTACAACTCTGTTACAAAATCAATATTTGCCTATATCGTTTTTGAAACAATATTTATCTAATTTGAAACCATTTGTGGTGAGATAGTGATAGAATGGGTATGGAAAATGTGCAAACTAGCATGGGAGAAGGGGAGTGCACCCAATGACTGGAAGACTGGCATAATAGTCCCCCTATATAAGGGCAAAGGGGAAAGAGGAGTGTGTGGTAACCACCGAGGAATATGTCTTATAAGCGTAGTAGGGAAGGTATACAGTAGGGTAGTGATTGAGAGAGTGAGAGTGAGAACGAGAAATGGATAGGCGACGAGCAGGGAGGTTTTAGGAAGGGAAGAGGATGTGTAGATCAGATTTTTACCCTGAATTGTGTTGTGGAGAAGTATCTGGAGAAGCAACAATAGGTGTATGTTGCCTTTATGGACTTGGAGAAGGCCTATGACAGAGTGGATAGAGAAGGTTTGTGGAAAGTACTTAGAATATACGGAGTAGAGGGCAAGTTGCTGAAAGCAGTGAAGAGCATGTATGAGGGTGCAAAGGCGGCAGTACGTGTGGAGAGTGAGCAGAGCGAGTTCTTTGACCTGAATGTTGGTTTGAAACAGGGGTGTGTGATGTCCCCGTGGTTGTTTACTGTATATATGGATGGAGTCATGAAAGAAATACTATCAAGAGCAGTGGATGTTGGTGTATCGCTGAAAAGGGAGGGAATTGAGTGGAAGCTACCTATACTGTTGTTTGCGGATGATACAGTTCTGATGAGTGATAATGAATGGGAGTTGCAGGGTCTGGTAAATGAGTTTGGAACAGTGTGCGAAAATGGAATTTGAAGGTAAATACGGGGAAGAGCAAGGTTATGGTCTTCGAAAGGGGTGAAGTCACAGAGTGTGAGGTGAAGCTGAACGGTCAGGCTATGGAGATCGTCAACTCTTTTAAGTATCTGGGCAGTGTGTTGAGTAAAGATGGGACTATGGATGAAGAGGTGCGGGAGAGGGTACAACAGGGGAAGAGGGTTGTAGGAACGCTAAAAGCAGTAACAAGAAATAGGGTGGTCAGTATGGAAGTGAAGAAGTCCTTGCATGACAGTGTGGTAATCCCGACACTGACTTACGGAAGCGAAGCATGGACGTTGGTTGAGAGACTCAGACCAAGAGTGAGAGCAGTGGAAATGAATTACTTAAGGAGTGCGTGCGGAGTTACATGGAGGGATAGACAGACTAATGAGGAAGTAAGAAGGAGGTGTGGTGTGGAGGTAGATGTGCTGGAAAGTGTGAAAAGGAACAACTTGAGATGGTTCGGCCATATGGAACGTATGGAAAGCGAGAGAATGACTAAGAGGGTGTACGAGAGCGAGGTGGAGGGACAGAGAGGGAGAGGTAGACCGAATATGAGGTGGAAGGATGGAGTGAGGAACTACATGAACAAAGGCGGTGCTGGTTGGGGGGAGGGGCGTCGACTGACTGGGGACAGAGGTGCATGGGGGCGGTTCGTTCGTGGCCACCCCTTCGGGGATCACGGCGTCAGGCAATAGATAGATAGAAACCATTTGTTCGAGTTCTTTCGCTATCACTGAGCTTTAGTACATTTTTCATGTCCCCTTTATTAATCCCACCTACCCACTTGAACACCTCTATCATGTCCCCTCTAACTCTGCGTCTTTCTAACGATTGTAAGCCTAATTTCTTCAACCTTTCTTCATACGGAAGATTTCTAATATTATGGATATTTTTTGTCATTCTACGTTGTACTCTCTCCAATAAGTCTATGTCCATTCTGTAATAAGGACACCAAAATTGAGCAGCATAATCCACACTCACAGAGATGTGAGTTCTGTTACTCACACTCCTAGAGATGAACCCGAGAATCCTGTTTGCCTTGTTACGAACGCCTATACACTGTGTTCTTGGCTTCAAATCATTGCTAACAAATGCACCTAGATCTTTCTCACAGTCTGGGTTTTCTAATTCCATATTCGCTAGTTTATATTTAACATTTGTATGCATCTTCCCTATCTTTAATACCTTGCATTTGTCAAGGTTAAACTTCATCTGCCAATTTACTGACCATTCGTGTAAGGTATCTAGATCCCTTTGGAGGCACTCTATATCGCTATCTGAATCAATTGTTCTCCCCCTTTTGGTATCGTCTGCAAAGTTACTTATCCTACTAACTATACCTAAATCAAGGTCATTTATGTATATAACAAACAAAAGAGGACCTAATACAGATCCCTGGGGGACACCACTTTTGACTGCTCCCCATTCTGACTTAGTGCCATTATGCTGACTATCTACTTCCTACCAATTAGCCATCACCTAATCCATCCCAACAACGACCCAACTATTCCATGCGCTTCAACCTTTCTCATCAATCTATCATTAGGGACTCTGTCGAAAGCTTTACTGAAATCTAAATATATAATATCATATGACTTGTCACTATCTACTGCTTAATATACCTCTGAGAATAAGCTAAGCAAAATAGTAAGGCAAGACCGTCCCTGAGTGAATCCATGCTGAGAAGAATTGATTAAATTAAATGTTTCTACTGGAAGTGGTTTCTAATGTTCCTAGCAATAATTGACTCTAGCAACTTTCCTATGAGTGATAACAAAAACACTCTTAATATCGATAAACAAATGGGGTGAAAGGTCTTACAATCGGCAAACTAATGGCCCTAACGTCTTAAAATCTGAAAACTAATGGGGCTAAACACGAGGAAGAAGGGGGATCAGAAAAGCGACCCATTTCCCCTTAAGTGAGATAGTTCGAGGCCTGATAATTACTGGAGCCCCTTTTTAAACTGAATACAATCCTCCCATAGCAGCCATAGTAAAGTCAAAAGGACGTCACCGGTACAGAAGTGGTTAACCCTTGCTGTACCGGTGGCGTCTTGTTATTCTACTCTGGCTACTATTAGACGATTTTATTCAGTTTAATAAAGGCCTCCAGCAATTAACAGGCTTCGAATGATCTCACTTAACCCTATTTACTACCACAGGTCCTTCTTAAACTGCACAAAATCGTCTAAATATAGCTAGAATTAAATACAAAACACGTCGCTGGTACAGAAGGGGTTTATGAACCCTTAAGGGGAGGTGTTTAGTTTGTTCCCCAGACCTCCATCAAGCTTAAAATTACACCCCCTTGAGTCCCTTTCACGATAAATTTGTACATTTTTCGGTAGAAAAATGTCCCGGCCAAAGGCCGGTTCCTCTTAAATTACAGGCTCGCTATCGCTCGCCAGGATAAAATTGACACCTGAATTGCACGAAAGGTCTTAATATGGGGTGAAAGTTCTTAAAATCGCTAAACTAATGGGGCAAACGTTTTATAATATCAAAAGCAATGGGGCTAAACATGAGGGAGAAAGGAGTCAAGAAAAAAATCCCTCAAGTGGAGATCTCCCCTTAACTAAAGTCCACCTTACCACCTCTATATACTGTTGTATAATAACAGTTGTACAGTCGGACAAATAAGTGATGTCTCAGCTGGCATTAAGTTTTGCTCAATGTGTGCTGTATTAATGTCTGTCAGATGTTGAATAGGGTGTGTCAAGAGAGGAACCTGTTTGTATACCTCACTCGAAACGATGAATTAATGTTTAGAGAATGCTGATAGCAATTATTGATCGAAATATACTTGGTGCCGCGACATTACTTATTTGGCCGACTGTACAGTCTGCCAAATACGTGATGACTCGGCAACAAGTACATTCTGATCAATAATTGGTAACAGCAATATCTTAACTTGATTTGTTAATTTCGAGGGAGATATAATAACATGTTCCTACACCTACGTACCTTATTCAACATCTGACAGACAGTAATACATTGAGGAGCAAGCCAAACGTAATGACAGCTGAGTCATGACTTATTAGCATGTCTGCGGGGCCAATGTTTAGGAATCATGTCTGTATTTACAACTAATAGATTACCACTAAGGGAACTCAACCATTTATCAGGGTAATCACCGGAGCTTGTTACTTTAGGAAGAGCACACTGCAGCTACTTCAGAAGACGCAAACCACGAGAGGTGGAACCTATGCTTACCCTGTACAAGGCCTTGGTAATACCTCTTTTACAATACTGCTGCCAGTTGTGGAGTCCCTGGAAGTCTGGGGAGAAAAACAGGCCTTGGAGGGGATCCAGCGCTCCTTAACCAGTAAAATAGCAGTTGTAAAGCATCAGGACTACTGAGAGATACGAAAATCCTTACAACTGTACTCTCTCGAGCAACGCAGAGGAAGATACTTAATCTTGGAAGATTCTGAACATGGCCCCAAATCTGCAAGTTGATGATAAAGTGATCATCGCATACAGAGAACATGCACGCCTTGGCAGAGTTTGTGATACTAGACCCATCAAATGAAGAGCGCTAGCCAAAGTGAAGACACTAAGGCAACATTATTTTGCTACTTGTGGCCCTAAGGTGTATCACGAATTACGCAAAGAAATTAGACATCAAAAATACGTTGGCCAACACTGCATATGTTTAAGAAGGATTTGGATAATATTTGACTTCAACAGACGACCAGTCAACTCTACCTCCCTATCACCTCCATGTTACCAGCAAAAACTGGCACAGAAGAGGGCAGAAGGGATGCATATTGGTGTCGCCACAGCATCGTTTACTATGGGACGATAGCCGTCAGCCCTCCACTACAAGGAACCACAGAACCACAGGTTGAAGAAATTCACTTACGGTTGTGTACACAGATACCTTCGTTTCAATAGTACTATTATGGGTGAGTGTTATATTCATGGACTAATTTGAGTGGACATGATGTCTACTCAAATTACATTTGATATATTCGTGGATGTTTTTCCACCATTAAAGCTATAAGCGCGGCATATGAATAATACATATAATTAAAGTTAATATTTATATTATAGGATAACAGAACGGCTATATTTCAAAACAGCAACATTATAATATGTTGCAGCTCTTGCAGTACTAAGACAATCGGTAAGCAATATATATTTACAAAATGAATAGGGTGTGAAAGGTTTGGAAGCCCTCCGTGTCACAGCCTGAGACACGGCCACCTACCTCCACCCCTGCTTGTCCAGCCCAGGTTAGGTTATGGGAGGAACATGTCCGACATACCCACCCTATAACTCCATTTGGGCGATAATAAAAATGTTCACCACATTCAGGTGTCGATTACTTTAAAGACATTCGCCCCATTAGTTTTTTATATTTTAAGACCTTTCATGCCAGTCAGGTGTTCAGTTAGGGAAGCGATAGCAAGCCTGTAACTTAGCGATAAATTGTGCTATCGAAAAATGTACAACATTAGCTTAAAGGGGAGCCAGGGTGAGCATTTAAAGGGGAGCCAGGGTGAGCATTAAAGGGGAGCCAGGGTGAGCATTTAAAGGGGAGCCAGGGTGAGCATTTAAAGGGGAGCCAGGGTGAGCATTTAAAGGGGAGCCAGGGTGAGCATTTAAAGGGGAGCCAGGGTGAGCATTAAAGGGGAGCCAGGGTGAGCATTAAAGGGGAGCCAGGGTGAGCATTTAAAGGGGAGCCAGGGTGAGCATTTAAAGGGGAGCCAGGGTGAGCATTTAAAGGGGAGCCAGGGTGAGCATTTAAAGGGGAGCCAGGGTGAGCATTTAAAGGGGAGCCAGGGTGAGCATTAAAGGGGAGCCAGGGTGAGCATTAAAGGGGAGCCAGGGTGAGCATTTAAAGGGGAGCCAGGGTGAGCATTAAAGGGGAGCCAGGGTGAGCATTAAAGGGGAGCCAGGGTGAGCATTTAAAGGGGAGCCAGGGTGAGCATTAAAGGGGAGCCAGGGTGAGCATTAAAGGGGAGCCAGGGTGAGCATTTAAAGGGGAGCCAGGGTGAGCATTAAAGGGGAGCCAGGGTGAGCATTAAAGGGGAGCCAGGGTGAGCATTAAAGGGGAGCCAGGGTGAGCATTTAAAGGGGAGCCAGGGTGAGCATTTTTGGTTTAAAGGGTATAAAGGAAGGCGTTTTTATGAGCATAAAGGACAAAATAAAATACATTGCTCGTAAATGGAAGCCCTCCGTGTCACAGCATGAGACACGGCCACCACCACTTGTCCATCCAGGTTAGGTTATGGGCGGAACATGTCTAACACACCCACCCAATAACCAACATGTCTAACACACCCACCCAATAACCAACGGGAAAACGGCGGGGAAATGCCCTGGGTTGAACAAGGGGAACACACACACAGACCATGCTCTTCCTTCCAGAACTCTATTTTTCATGAAGATCAACTCAGTAACGCTTAAAAAATTGATATAAACACCCTGCGAGGAGGAGCACTTTAGTGACAAAGAATAAAAACCGCAGAGCCTCATCAAGCCAATGTTTTTTTGTTTCTTTGTTTTTCCCACGTGTCATTGAACACATCTACATCATAATATTCTGGTTATGAATAGACGTGTTATGTAGATCTACATCATAGGCACACACACAGAACGAACTCTAACTTCCAGTACTGTTGTTTTGATGGAGAAAATTGTATATTTCATTATCAAAACCAATATATTCTGTTTATCAATAGATGTTTTATTCAGAAAAGGATTAAATAACAAACAACAACAAACACAAACAATGTTCTTCCCTTCAGTATGGGCTTGTTAATGGAAGGAAGTTTATATTTCAATGTCAAAAGGAGAAAAGAGGGCTGGATGTGATGGAGATGAGCTGCTTGAGGAGTATGTGTGGAGTTACTCGTAGAGACAGATTGAGGAATGAAGAGATACGTAGGAGAGTGGGGCAGCAAGAACATTTGTCAGCCAGAGTGGACAGAAGGGTGCAGAGCTGGTATGGTCATGTTGAACGAATGGGAGATGAAAGGCTTACAAAGAGAATATGTGAGTCAGGTACAAGGGGAGATAGAAGGGCAGGAAGACCCCCATTGAGATGGAGAGACTGTATAAGAAAGGCTTTGGATGATAGAGGAATGACTATAGATCAGGCAGGGGAAGTGGTGGTGGACAGGAGTGAATGGAGAATGCTTGTGAATAGTTGAGTGAACACGTGGTCATTTGGAGTAAGGGGTCGGGCGCAAGTTGGACTAGATAATAGTCCATCAGGCGCCTGGCCCGGGGAGACGATTAATATGAAGGGTGTGCCTGGAAGTGTGGTGGGAGGGCTTGTGGCTTTGGCTCCGCTGCATGTCTGCCTGCCGAGATCGGAACCTCTCCGGGTGGTCAGGGGCCGGGGGAGTGCTGGAGCGACCTTGGTAACCCTGGTCTCTGGGTCTTCTCCTGGGTGACCTGGATGTGTGAGAGTTTGTGTTTTTTATCTGTGTTTATTTTTTGTTTTATGTTGTTTTTGTGTTTTCCCTGTTCTTGCTCTGTCTTGAGTCGGCTACCCCCAAAATGGGGATTGGGCCTGAGCATATAGATAGATAGATAGAACATATATGTATTCTGATTATCAATAGACGTTTCATTCAGACATGGAAACAAACATGCCCCCTTAACGTAGTACTGGAAAGAGAAACTGGTCACTGGCCCGATGTATACTTTACAGGAAAAGATATCACAGCGACCACCTAATAAATATATATATATATATATACCGGTATATATTTTTTTTTTTTTTTTTTTTTTTTTTTCTATATTCCAACTTACTTCCTCTCGGGCATAGGCTGATACATTCACCGCTTTACAATGAACAGTGAAGCCCGTGAGGTCTTGTTCCAGTCTAGGGAGTGAGACATGTGAAGCACGTAGAGTTCAACGAGCACCTACTATCTTGCCTTCACATGAGGCACGGTGCTCACTCATGGCCCGAAACGACCCCATCTCTGAAGCCACCTCGTTCCCATGCTTCACTGTCTCACCCCCTACACTCGGACTCTCACACTTACACACACACAACGCCACCTGTTGAGCAGATAACTCACCAGGCATTGCACCCCTATTATATAGCATATTTTGAATATGGGAATATTCATACAGTGCTATTTAATCAGGGAACAATAAGAGTATTTTATTGACGTTTCGGTGGGCTTGTGGTAATGCACTGATACCAGGTACAGAACAAATTCCCAATAATATCTTCCCATTGATACATCGAGATTTGAACCCGGGACCTTTGGATTACCAGGCCAGTGGCAAGACCACTCCACCACACCTCCCCTCGATATATATATATATATGTATATATATATATATATATATATATATATATACAGTATATATATATATATATATATATATATATATATACATACAGTATATATATATATCATCATCATCATCAGCTATTATGAGTCCACTGATGGACTGCCGAAAATTTGCCTGCAGTCTTTTCTATCTCGTCTCTCCACCTCTTGTTTGGTTTTCTCCTATCGCCAGCAAGTTAGTCTTTTACTCCACCAATTGTCCTCTCTTTTTGCTGCATGGCCAGCCCATCTCCACTTCTGCTCTTTAATAGTTTCTAAAATATCCTTGACTTTGGTTTGCTCTCTTACCCACGATGCTCTCTTTCTATCTATAAGTGTTATTCCTAGCATTGATCTTTCCATTGCACTTTGCACACTCCTAAGCTTATTCTCCATTGTTTTTTGTTAGTTTCCAAGTATCGGATCCATAGATCATGGTTGGTAGCACACACTGGTTATAAACTTTACGCTTAAGGCATATTGGTAGTATACTTTTAATGATGTTCTTCTGTTTGCCGAATGTTTTCCATCTTCGAGTGATTCGCCATACTATTTAATGTTCATTGTCTTTTGTTAGTTTCATTACTTGGCCAAGATATTTGTACTCTTCTACTTCCTCTAGAATTTCGTTATCAATCCTGATTATTCTGCGTTGAGTCGTATCATTGTACATAACTTTGGTTTTATTCCTGTTAAATTTTTAGACATACTTTGAGATTTTCATTCTTTAGATCGTTGAGCATTTCTTAGAGTTGTCTACTCTATCTGAAATTAAGACAATGTCATCTGCAAATCGGAGATGGTTAAGGTATTCCCCGTCTACATTAATTCCCTTTGATTCCCATGAACATTTTCTGAAAATCCCTTCAAGACAAGCTGTGAACAGCTTGGGTAAAATTGTGTCTCCCTGCCTCACTCCTTTCCCAATCTCTATCTTCTTTGTGTCTCTATGCAATCAGACCACAGCATTTCCTTTTGCATATATATTCTCTACGAGTTTTAAATATGTTTAATGTATACCTTGTTCATGTAGCGAGCTTGCTATAGCTGTGATCTCTACCGAATCGAAGGTCTTTTCATAGTCTACACAAGCTAAACAAAGAAGTATATTATACTCTGATTTTGTTTTTCTATTAGCTGGTTCATTGTATGCAAGTGATCCATGGATGAATATCAACTTCTAAATCCTGCCTGTTCCGGAGATTCAGTTTCATCTAAAATATTGTCTAACCTATTTGTGAGGATTTTAGAGAACAACTTGTAAATAACTGATAACAAAATAGTGGGACGGTAGTTGCTGAGATCTTTCTTATTGCCATTATTGTGAAGTAGAGTTACTATTGCATTGCACTAAGCTTCTGGAACATCCCGCTCACACAAACATTGGGTGAACAGCTGAGCTAATCTACACTGGACCTCATCTCCTGCATCCTTCAGAAGATCGCTTGTTATCCCATCATCTCCTGGAGCTTTTCCCCTTTTCATTTTGTTTAGGGCAGACCTTACCTTATGTACAGATATACAGTAGGCTATGTGAGACCTCACCTGTGTCTGTTGTTGAATCATTTGATGGAACGTAAATACTTGAAGAGTATAACTCTTTGACTTGTGTCACCATTTGTTCTGTCCAGTTTATGATTTCACCATTGCTGTCTCTCAGATGAGTCATTTGTTGCTTGCCTAAGGCTAGTTCACATGTGGTAGTTTGAGGCCATTGTAGCACTACCTATTTCCCCTTCCGTGTATGACTGAACAAGTGTTGGCCTCATACCAGAGTACCCATACATCATTCAGGCCTGGTTGCCACACCTTAACACCGGCTGCACTACCAACACAGAACATGGAGGGCGCCTTAATAATGCAGTGGTGAGACGTAACAGGCATCATGCGAAATGGTGAGGGTGGTTCAGGTTGTGTTCACACCAAGGCTGCAACCAGACATAATATGAAGCAAAATGTCTGTCTTGCAGTGAATATAATTAAATTGACATAATAGTGCCTATATATTTTGTATATATCGTTACACTCTTTTTAGTAAACTACCTTGTTTATTTTTGTATTTTCTATTCTACAAAACAAGCCGTGTAAAAGAGAAAAGACAATAAAATACACAAATACATAAGGTAGTTTACAACAAAAGAGCGTAACTGTATAGGGGTCATGGCAACAAACTGTATAGGGGTCATGGCAACAAACTGTATAGGGGTCATGGCAACAAACTGTATAGGGGTCATGGCAACAAACTGTATAGGGGTCATGGCAACAAACTGTATAGGGGTCATGGCAACAAACTGGGAACACATTTTATGGATGAATGTGTCTGGCAAAACTTGTGAGAGAAAAATATAGACTAAATGTGAAGGGAAAAAGTGTCGCCAAATATTTCGGCAAACTGTGTTGTCAGAATTACTGTGAGGGATTTGAGGTTAATATTGGGAGGGGAAAGAAAAGGACATTATTTGATTTAAATAGTGTGGGACATTTCTGTACAGATTTGTATGGTCCATATAATATTTATTGAACCATGTTGATATAAGCTGAATAATAATGAATAATAATAAACCATACCCCAAAATATTTGGGCATGCAATCAATTAATCAAGCGTGACTTGCCCCGTGGCGGCGCATAGCCCCACTCACCACCTGACTCCACTCCCAGGGGTCACTCCTCAAGAATACTCGACTTTCCTCAACCACGAGTCATGTGGTCTTCCCTAAGGTCTCCTCCTCTGAGGGTGATCAGTGGTCACCCACCAAAACCACCATCTGAGCAGGGTCCACTTCAGGGAGGCGGACTACTGTACAGTCATGCCCATATTTCCCAAGGTGGTGCTAGGGGGTCAACACGGAGCAATTGTGTTTGAAGACTTTAAGAATAGGAGAAGGAATACAAGAAAATGAACATGAAATAGCTTTGTTTTGAACATGTTATTACTTCCAAACACATATTTTTGAAGCATCGACCGTAATTTTATCTTTGCATATACAATTAAGTAACACCCCGTTCTTAACATTAAACATCAATCAAAACCCCCACTGCACTTGAATAAACTAATGAAAGCATATGGTCCTCCCGGGATTCGAACTCGGGACACTACACCCAGAACATAAACATCCAAACCTATACTTTATATATATTAAAAAGAAAGAATTTGACTTTATTTTGACACCCTGGTCATGGACTATACCCTGTTCCAAATAAGTAGGCCAGCAATCATTAACCCTAACCTTTGTAACTCAAAAAGGGGCTAGAGCAAAGGGGTTGTACATGTCCACACCTATTTCCTAGCTGACCCTTCACAAATGGTAGCAATATTAGCTACATTACGCTGGTCGTTCGTGAGTTATAGTGGTTAAAGTTCAAGAGTTTTAGCCAACTTATTTGGAACAGGGTATATCCACCCAATATGTTTCGATTTAGTTAACCCTTTGAGGATCATGATGCATTTTGGCAGTTTTTCTGGCTATCATTAGACGATTTTATACAGCTTAGGAAGGATCTGTGGGAGTTAAAAGGCTAAGACTGTCTCAACCAATCCTCTGACTTCCATAAACCCTTTCCAATCTGCATGAAATCGTCTAAAGATAGCCAGAACATACTGCCAAAGATAGCCAGAACATACTGCCAAAGATAGCCAGAACATACTGCCAAAGATAGCCAGAACATACTGCCAAAGATAGCCAGAACATACTGCCAAAGATAGTCAGAACATACTGCCAAAGATAGTCAGAACATACTGCCAAAGATAGTCAGAACATACTGCCAAAGATAGCCAGAACATACTGCCAAAGATAGCCAGAACATACTGCCAAAGATAGCCAGAACATACTGCCAAAGATAGTCAGAACATACTGCCAAAGATAGCCAGAACATACTGCCAAAGATAGCCAGAACATACTGCCAATGTGCGTCTTAAGGTGCGTCCACACTGGCAAAAAAACATGTTTGCAACACACAATACAACATAGTAGGCAACAACGTATTAAGTTGTTAATGATACAGTGTTGCAGACATGTTGGTACTAATGTGTAGTACCAACATGTCTGCAACACTGTATCATTAACAACTTAAGGGCAGATCTCCACTTGAGGGATTTTTTTTCTTGACCCCTTTCTCCCTCATGTTTAGCCCCATTGCTTTTGATATTATAAAACGTTTGCCCCATTAGTTTAGCGATTTTAAGAACTTTCACCCCATATTAAGACCTTTCGTGCAATTCAGGTGTCGATTTTATCCTGGCGAGCGATAGCGAGCCTGTAATTTAAGAGGAACCGGCCTTTGGCCGTGACATTTTTCTACCGAAAAATTTACAAATTTATCTTGAAAGGGGGTCAAGGGGGTGACATTTTTAGATTGCTGGAGGAGTAGGAAACAAACTAAAAACCTCCCCTTAAAGAGAGTAGGAGTTGAGGCGTCTCTCCAGCCCACCAGTGAGTGCCCATCTCAAGCTGAATTATGTTTGTATTCCCAAAATAAAAGGCCTAGTGAATTGTTACGAGAC
Source organism: Paralithodes platypus (assembly GCA_032716605.1). Taxonomy (NCBI): domain Eukaryota; kingdom Metazoa; phylum Arthropoda; class Malacostraca; order Decapoda; family Lithodidae; genus Paralithodes; species Paralithodes platypus. Next base: position 42,158,130 of record CM064531.1, on the reverse strand, counting down.
AGCATGCTCTTAAGGGGAGGTTTTGTGTTTTGTGAACCCCCTTCTCCCTCATGTTTATCCCCATTAGTTTGGCGATGATAAGGGGAGATGGGCCGTGTTTCTAGACCCCCTTCTCCCTCGTGTTTATCCCCATTAGTTTGGCGATGATAAGGGGAGATGGGCCGTGTTTCTAGACCCCCTTCTCCCTCGTGTTTATCCCCATTAGTTTGGCGATGATAAGGGGAGATGGGCCGTGTTTCTAGACCCCCTTCTCCCTCGTGTTTATCCCCATTAGTTTGGCGATGATAAGGGGAGATGGGCCGTGTTTCTAGACCCCCTTCTCCCTCGTGTTTATCCCCATTAGTTTGGCGATGATAAGGGGAGATGGGCCGTGTTTCTAGACCCCCTTCTCCCTCGGGTTTATCCCCATTAGTTTGGCGATGATAAGGGGAGATGGGCCGTGTTTCTAGACCCCCTTCTCCCTCGTGTTTATCCCCATTAGTTTGGCGATGATAAGGGGAGATGGGCCGTGTTTCTAGACCCCCCTTCTCCCGTGTTTATCCCCATTAGTTTGGCGATGATAAGGGGAGATGGGCCGTGTTTCTAGACCCCCTTCTCCCTCGTGTTTATCCCCATTAGTTTGGCGATGATAAGGGGAGATGGGCCGTGTTTCTAGACCCCCTTCTCCCTCGTGTTTATCCCCATTAGTTTGGCGATGATAAGGGGAGATGGGCCGTGTTTCTAGACCCCCTTCTCCCTCGTGTTTATCCCCATTAGTTTGGCGATGATAAGGGGAGATGGGCCGTGTTTCTAGACCCCCTTCTCCCTCGTGTTTCGCCCAATAAGTGTGTTGATGTTATTACCTTTAGCCCTATTTCTTTGTCAATATTAAGACCTTTCGTTCTACTTAGGTATAGATTTGTTTCCCTGGCGAACAATGGTGAGCCTGCAATGGAAGAACCGGCCGAAGAAAACAAAAATATGTATACAAATTAATCTGGAAGGAAGATCTAATGGATATATTTTTAAGTTTGATGGAGGTCTAGAGAAGAAACTAAACAGATGATAAAAACATACGTAAATGATCAGATCATTTCGCCCGTCTCCTCTTAAGACCTTTTAATTGTGCCATTTACGTGTCGATAACTTCCTGGCGAGTGCTAGTGAGCCTGTAATCTAGGAGGAATCGGTCTTTAGCCAGGACACTTTCCTACCGAAAAATGTATTAACGTTTCACGAAGGGGGGTATTTCACGAAGGGGGGTATTTCACGAAGGGGGGTATTTCACGAAGGGGGGTATTTTTATATAGTTAATGAAGGTCTTGAAAATATTTAATATATGAATAGATAAATGAACAAATGAAGATGAATAAGTAAATGAGTAGATCTATCTATCTATCTATCTTCTCGGTCAACTGTAATGATATTCCTATAACAACAGTGTCACAAGTTAAATATCTCGGACTAAAACTGGACGCGAGTTTGTCAGGTGAAACAATTTTGGAATCTATCCTGAGTAAGTGTAGAGCACGTATAAAATACCTGTATAGACAGGTGGGATGCTTGCCCGCGGCGACCAAAAAGACCCTCTGCCAAGCGCTTGTTCAATGTCATTTTGACTATTCTGTGTCATCCTGGTACTCTGCATCATCTAAATCAGCACAGCACAAACTTCAGGTCACTCAAAATAAAATGGTTAGGTTCATGCTGAACCTAGGACCCAGATCACATGTTGGCCAGGAACAACTTCAGTCACTAGGTATGCTCAATGTCGCTGACAGGGCCAAACAAATCAGGCTCACTAATGCCTTCAAAATTTTCTATGACAGAGCTCCAGAGTACAAAGGAGTACAAAGGAAATCAAGCAACAACAGATCTAGTGACCCTTCTAGGTTGCTTGTCCTCCAAAACACTGAGGATCAAGTGTCCAAACAGTGGTTTAGAGTGGGTAAGGGAACATTGGAAAGGGAATTACTGCCCTGGAACTAATGTCCGTGGCAGGATTAGGAAGTTAGTAGGGGACAGATGGGTTAGTAACTGAGGGGGGGATAAAATAAAGTTATTCATTTACAAACGCAGTCAGTCGCGGGTTTGATGCGAGATATTTGTCTAGGCGGAGTTTAAATGAATCAACGGTGATGCAGTCTATAAAAGACCTAAAGAATGATTTTGTTAAAGCAAATGAGAGGAGTGGACATAATACAAGAAACAGGATGTTTAATTTTAAGGTCCCGAGAATCCAAGGACAGGGTAAGCAAACATTCTTCTTCACCGCCATCAAAGACTGGAACGACCTACCCCAGTCAGTCCGTGAAAAGAGAACACTGTATTCCTTCAGACGTAGCCTGAAGGAACACCTGAACCGGACAGCTGCGAGAAGGGAGCACCAAGCTTATGTCTACTACTAAATGCGACATAAGAGATAGACAAACCAAACTGAAATGATTACTGATTACGGATTACTGATATTTACTATAGGATGTAAGGTATCTTAAAATAACCCCCTAGAAATACTTTTTCTAAAGTATCCATTTCTTTATCCTCCCCATTTTTCCCCAGCTAACCTAATCCCACAAGGACCCCAATGGAAATACGCCTAACGGCCTTATTGGGCTATCCTTAGTTGGAATTATGCAAGGCTGGTACATGTCATATTTGTAACAAACTATGTGGTACCAACTCTGTAAATTGCTAACTGAATAAATATTATTATTATTATTATTATTATTATTATTATTATTAATGGGGGTGGCCATACACAAAATGCCCCCAAGCAAACCTATCCCTTGTAAGAGGGACAACCCATGCCAGTTTTACTGAAGGACTTACAGGATTGACCACTCAATTTAGGGTCCGTCTGACTCCGAGGCCTTTTATGTATTTTTTAGCACTATTTTTCTACAGTAGTGGTGTGTGGCTAATCCATCCACTAACCTGCTTCACCCTAAGATAGCAGTACTGATTTGTATAATGTTTACTCCCCTAGACAGGTTGCCGACCAAGGCTGACGAGTCCCATCCACCCGGATTTTTATAAGGTTATCTCCCCTAGATGGGTGCCCGACCAAGGCTAACGAGTCCCATCCACCCGAAAGTCCCATCCACCCGAAAATAATAGATAAATGAACAAATAAATACAAATCTCCCCTTAATTTAAATGTCCCAATAAGCTTGCTGGAGGTGGTTGCAGTAAAGACAGTATCACACGAGCGCTTTTTCCCTCAACATTTATCCTCAACACAGGCCTGGCAGCTTATGAGGTCAACATAACAAGTATTTCGGTTGCCTTAGTTCATCTAGCATCACTCTAGTTTCCGATACCAGTGCAAAATATTCCAGAAATGCTGCCAGAAAAATGTTGATCATCGAATGTTGATTATAACAAAAAACGTGTGATACCGGCTTAAAGAAGAGGCTGGCATTGGTATTTCGGTGAGACTATTTATAACCCAAGTAAGTAGGCACCAAAATCTTCAACACTAGCCTCCATAACTCACACACAAGTGGTGATGGGCTGGTCTATCAGAGTGAGAGCTGAGCAATCTCTGCCATACCCATAGCTTACTCTGACTGTTCCTTTTACTTATATATTTTCTAGATCTCAAGTGACGGCGTCTCTTCCGTAGATTGACCTCCCAATCTACCAAGATTGGAAGCCAAAGCGTCACATTTTTCCCTTGCCCCTCAACTTTCTCTTCATAATTGCTGAGGGGCACAGGGCCCTGGGTGGGGCTTTGGTTTCCCGGGCGTTTCCGCACCCTCCTCAGATCCCCGCCATGGAGTGGCTTCGGTCACCCAGGCTTTATTGTGGTCGGCAGGGAGGGTTCTGTGGGGGCGCTCGGTTATGGCCTTGGAATTGCTCGGGCCTTGGGGCTGTTCGGCCAGGCAGCTTGGGGAACAACAACAACAACAACAACTCACACACAAATAGAACAATCAACCTTATATATCTACCATTTGGGATGGGTCAGCCAGAGAATAGGTGTGGACATTTACAGCCCATTTGCTCTCGTCCTTCTTGAGTTACAGAAGGTAGAAACAAAAATATCTGGTCTACCCAAAATTAATTTGCTAGAAGTGGTTATATTAAGGGAGGAGACTTTAGTTTTAGGACTATTTTTATTGTATATTTAATTTATATATAATTTCTTCAGTTTACTTCCTAGCTATCCATCATGCTTAATCAAAACATACCCTAGACTCCCCTTCAAGATGAATTTGTACATTTTTCGGTAGAAAAATGTTTCGGTCAAAGGCCGGTTCCGCCTAAAATTACAGGCTCGCTATCGCTCACCAGGAAAAATTCGACATATAAATGGCACAAAAGGTTTGTATATTGAAAAACACATGGGCCGAAAGGTCTTAAAATACGTCAAACTAATGGAAAAACGTCTTAAAATGTCATAGGAAATGGGACTAAACATGAGGGAGATAAAGCCCCCTCCCCCCCCCCCACCCCACATACACACACACACACCTCCTCCTTAAGGAAGGAGGCTGGCACTGGCATTTCGGTGGGAATTTTTACAACCTGGCGAATGAGGTCGTTTATTCTTATGGTATCGACCTCTATTAACTATTTACACACACACACACTCACTCACTCACTCACTCACACACACACACACACACACACATACACTCTCCCTCATCTCTATCTCTCTCGCACACACACACACACTCACTCACTCACTCACTCACACACACACACACACTCACTCACTCACACACACACACACATACACTCTCCCTCATCTCTATCTCTCTCGCACACACACACACACACTCACTCACTCACACACACACACACACACACATACACTCTCCCTCATCTCTATCTCTCTCGCACACACACACACACACACTCACTCACTCACTCACACACACACACACACACACATACACTCTCCCTCATCTCTATCTCTCTCGCACACACACACACACACACACACACACACTCACTCACTCACTCACTCACACACACACACACACATACACTCTCCCTCATCTCTATCTCTCTCGCACACACACACACACACACTCACACACTCACTCACTCACTCACACTCACACACACACACACACACACACATACACTCTCCCTCATCTCTATCTCTCTCGCACACACACACACACAACGAAGCTATGTCTTCATATGTTCTTTATTACCTTTACACTATTATATATTACTTTACACACACACACACACACACACACACACACACACACACACACACACACACACACACACACACACACACACACACTCCGTCATCTCTATCTCTCTCGCACACACACACACACACAACGAAGCTATGTCTACATATGTTCTTTATTACCTTAACACTATTATATATTACTTTACACACACACACACACACACACACACACACACACAACGAAGCTATGTCTACATATGTTCTTTATTACCTTAACACTATTATATATTACTTTACACACACACACACACACACACACAACGAAGCTATGTCAACATATGTTCTTTATTACCTTAACACTATTATATATTACTTTACACACACACACACACACACACACACACAACGAAGCTATGTCTACATATGTTCTGTATTACCTTAACACTATTATATATTACTTTACACACACACACACACACACACACACACACACACACACACACACACACACACACACAACGAAGCTATGTCTACATATGTTCTGTATTACCTTAACACTATTATATATTACTTTACACACACACACACACACACACACACACACACACACACACACACACACACACACACACACAACGAAGCTATGTCTACATATGTTCTGTATTACCTTAACACTATTATATATTACTTTACACACACACACACACACACACACACACACACACACACACACACAACGAAGCTATGTCAACATATGTTCTGTATTACCTTAACACTATTATATATTACTTTCAATTATTTATAACCATGATAGGTTATGAATAAAAGGGAGACCTTCCCTTGAGGGGGGGTTTTATAGGACCCCCTTCTCCTTCATTAGTTTTGATATTTTAAGACGTTCGGCCTATGAGTTTGATGATTTTAATTAAGACCTTTCGCTAAATGTCTTTTTTCAATTTTAAGACCTTTCATGCTATTTAAGTGTTGATCGGAAAATGTAAAAGATATCTCTTTGATATATTTCTTGAAGCTTGATGGAGGTCTAGAGAGGTAAGTTTAAGAAAAGACAAATAATAATAATAATAATAATAATAATAATAATAATAAATATATAAATATATTATACACTTATAACCCTTCTCAGTATAATCCCTCTATTCTTCTTTCATTCTAGCTATTAAGAGATTATGTTAGTTATAGACGTTTGCCCAGCTAGAGAGTTACTGGAGAAGTGTTAACCTGATGATAGCCGTAAATCCTTCCAAAGCTAAGTACAAAAGAATAGTGCACAGTTAGACAAACAAAATCTATCTATCTATCTATGTATACAGTATATATATATATATATATATATATATATATATATATATATATATATATATATATATATATATATATATATATATTAGTAGGGCAATGAGAAGAAATACGTTGTGGAACATCATGATTTATTCTAATTTTCGGCGACGTCACGCAGCCATCCTCAGGAAAGGGTTACCAACAGATCCTAAAAATTGAGTATAACTCTGTATATATTGCTAAAACAGCATCACTAAAATGTAAAGCATTGTTGAACACGTGGCAATTTGCCTATCTAAAAAACAATTAAACAACATAATTTTGGCCAACTAGGCAAGGTTTGAATATCACATAAATCTACGGCTAGACAACATCAAATTCAAAATTGCTAAATCTCAATGCAACAAAAGAAATCAAAACGTATAAGATATCAAATTTATGTTATCATTTCTTTTTCAATTCAAATATTATTCTGAACTGTAAAGGCTAAAATCTATTAAACAAAATTTAACCTACCGCTAAACAGCGTCCAAAGTATTATGCTAATATCCAACCATGTGAGGACAAGACTTAGCAAAAGCAATCATAATAAACGACAATATTAAAATGAAGGACTTTACAAAACATTTCAAATTATCTAGTAATACAAATTAGAAGCAAATCATAGTAATCCTAATCACATCGAGCCGCAACATAAAGCAAAAAAGTACATTTAAATTACTTTACTCTAAGAATCAAAAGATAAGTGTTGAAATTCACATAAAGGAAAATTGTCACAAACAAACTCACCATGATACCACCAGTCTCCAATGAAAGCCGATGAGGGACTGATTAACTGAACACATTTGAGCTCTTTATGTAAACTCAATATATGGTGAAAGTAATGGTTTGTAGTAATGTTTCACTCTTGGGTTGGAGAGTTGCACAGAGTAGGGGTGGAATTGAGTAGCAAGACGGGTACCACGTGCCCTGCGTAAAGGAGGTTGTATACACTGGAAAAGCTCTGAGGAACACTGATTATTATAGTAGCGATAGAATAGCGAGAGAGATGCAACATTGCGGCGGAGAGAGATATTGCAGAGAGTTGGTGAGTGGGCGGGAGTTAATGATACGAAAGGCCTTCCTTTCAACTTTGTCTAGGAGAGTGGTGTGAGAGGAACCTCCTCACACATGTGAACAATACTCAATACAAGGGCGCACTATGCCCCTGTACAGAGCAAGAAGCTGTGCAGGGGTAAAGAAGCCCCTAAGGCGGTTGAGCACACCCAGCTTCTGGGAGGCTGCCTTAGCAAGACTGGTAATATGGTCCTTCCAAATGAGAGCAGAAGAAAAAGAGACACAAAGAATATTGAGAGAAGATGAAGGATTGATTTTTGTATTGTTGAAGAATAAGGGTTAGTCCTCTGGGAGTTCCGGACAGGTAGATAGATGGAGAAATTGGGTGTTGGAAGCATTAAAGGTAACAAGGTTTTCTCTGCCCCAATTGGAGATATATTTAGATCAGAATGTAAGAGTTCTATGGCTTCATTACGTTTGTCGTTGAGGGATTGCTGGCTGGGGCGTTCTGAAAAACTAATGGAGTAGTGTAAGGTTGAGTCGTCTGCGAATGAATGGATTGGAATTGAGGTACAGTTGAGAAGATCATTTATAAAAATTAGAAAGAGAATAGTAGATAGGACAGAGCCCTGAGGAACACCGGAGTTTATAGGGTAAGGAAGTGAACAATGGCCGTCCACACCCGCGGCTATGGAATGGCCGGAAAGGAAATTAGAGACAAAGGCACAGATGAAAGGGATAGAAACCGAAGGAGGGTAGTTTAGAAATTAAAGATATGTGCCAGACTCTATCGAAGGATTTCGATATGTCTAGTGCACATATATATATATATATATATATATATATATATATATATATATATATATATATATATGACGTCTGGGGATATACATCATTCAAGCTCCAATACATCACAGTCATAATAGGTCGAGTTGAATTTCCAGGTCTATATTCTATGTATCAACACAATCTTTTATTCTGAGGCCTGAATCTAGACCTGCTGCTACACCAATTAACGCCAGACAAAGGAAGAAGCCAGATAGAGTTTGGGATGGTTTAGATGCTTATGTTCTGGGTGTGGTGTCCCAAGGTCGAATCCCGGGAGGGCCATATGCTTTCATTAGTGTATTCAAGTGCATTGAGGTTTGTAATTGATGATTAATGTTAAGAACGGGATGTTACTTAATATTATGGGAATATTTGTATATAGTAACTCATTTATTTTGATTATATTATTATTATATATATACATTTTCTAGTTTGCTCGCTAGACCTCCATCAAGCTTAAATAGATACCCCCAAGAATGTGCCATTGAAAGAAGAAGAGAATATCACATTCCTGGTGATTGTGGTAGATACACAGATGTCGTGGAATTCTCATAATACAAAACCTATCAAGCAAAATCAATAAACAATGTTGTATTTTATATCATACTCGCCACTGTTTCAACACTAGTGCACTAAAACAACTATAGTATTATTTAATATACCCATTTATATCATATTGACATACAATACTGGGTGAAACAGGAAAAAACTTAATTTAAATCTATAGAAATAACACTAACAATAGTAGTTAGAACAATCACGTACATATCTAAATATGCTCATACAAACGAACTCTTTAAACAACTCTCACTTCTAAAACTAGACGATATAAATACTTAGTGTAGTGCTTTATTTGTGTTTAAATCACTACTTAATCATAGTAATGTGGGTCTATATTATTTTTATTTTTTTATTTTATTTTCTATGTAAATGAGGGACACAAAAGGCATAACTGCCTGCAACGAGTGACTTCCCCAGATTTCAAAAAGTGACAGGGCCGAAATCAAAGGACGTTCGAGCTAAAATGCCTGGACACATGGAGTTTGAAGCAATTTAAGTCATAGGAAGAGGGAAAGACTGATTTTGGGTGAGAGTTCCAGAGCTCAGCAGTTGAATAGAAGAAAGTCTGAGAATAGCGTTTCACTCTTGGGTTGGAGAGTTGCACAGAGTAGGGGTGGGATTGTGTTGTAAGGCGGGTGCTACGTACCCTACGTAGAGGAGGTGGTATACACTGGGAAAGCTCCGAGGAACACTGATTATTGTAGTAGCGATAGAATAGTGAGACAGATGCAACATTGCGGCGAAGAGAGAGAGATTGCAGAGAATTGGTGAGTGGACGGGAGTTAATGATACGAAAACTTTCCTTTCTACTTTATCTAGGAGTGCGGTGTGAGAGGATCCTCCCCACACATGAAAACAATACTCCATACAAGGACGCACTGTGCCCCTGTACAGAGCAAGTAGCTGCGCAGGGGTAAAGAACCGCTTGAGGCGGTTGAGCACACCCAGCTTCTGGGAGGCTGCCTTAGTGAGACTGGTAATATGGTCTTTCCAAGTGAGAGCAGAGGAAAAAGAGACACCGAGAACATTAAGGGAAGATGAAGGGTTGATTTTTGTATTGTTGAAGAATAAGGGATAGTCCTCAGGAGGTTCCTGACGGGTAGTAAGATGGATAATTTGAGGTTTGGAAGCATTAAATGCAACAAGGTTTTCTCTACCCCAATTGGAAATAGAAGCTAGATCAGAAGATAAGCATTGTATGGCTTCATTACGTTTACTTTTGAGGGACTGCTGGCTGGGGCCTTCTGGAAAACTAATTGAGTGGTGTAAAGTAGAGTCGTCTGCATATGAATGGATGGGACTGGATGTACAGTTGAGAAGATCATTTATGAAAATTAGAAAGATAATAGGAGATAGGGCAGAACCCTGAGGAACACCGGAGTTGATAAGATGAGGAATCGAGCGATGGCCGTCCACAACCGCAGCTATGGAACGGTCGGAAAGGAAATTAGAGACAAAGGCACAGATGGTGGGACAGAAACCGAAGGAGGGCAGTTTGGAAATTAAAGATTTGTGCCAGACTCTATTGAAGGCCTTCGATATGTCTAGTGCAACAGAAAAAGTCTCACCAAAGTCCCGAAAGTTGGATGACCAAGAGTTAGTAAGATATGAAAGAAGATCACCAGTAGAGTGACCCTAAAGGAAGCCATACTGGCGATCTGAGAGCAGATTATGAGAAGAGAAATGCTTAAGAAATTTGGAAGCAAGAATAGTTTCAAAAACTTTAGAGATACAAGAGATGAGAGAAATTGGACGATAGTTGGAGGGTTGAGAGCGGTCACCCTTTGGGACAGGTTGAATGAGAGCAAACTTCCAGCAAGAAGGAAAGACGTTAGAGGAGAGACAGAGACGAAAGAGTTTGCCTAGGCAGGGGGTCAGCACGGAAGCACAGTTTATAAGTACAACAGGAGGAACACCGTCCGGACCGTACGCCTTCTTAGTATTAAGCCCAGAGAGGGTAGAAAGTATATCTTTAGACACCGCATCAATGAAAGATATAACATACGAAATACAAATTCCTTAGAAATCCCTCATATGTCCTCAAAACAATTAATCCTCCATTACAAACCTCAATGTACTTGACTAAATCAATGAAAGCATATGATCCTCCCCTGATTCAGGACACCTCAGGACACCACACCCAGAACATAAGCTCCTAAACCATTACACCACCAACACAGACATTTACCACGGTGAACAATTGATATACAAAACAATTAACAGACCATCTCCACTTTCAAAATAGCAATCAAGTCATATCTACTGTCGAAATATTAATACGAAATATATAAATTGATGTATTACCTAGTGAAATTAAACTTCTACTGATTGTTTTCGTATTTAAACTCATATATATTTTGGGTGCGTATGTACGCAAGTGTAATATGCGCTTGTGAAAGTGCGTATATGTGTCTTGTATGCGTGTGTATATATGAATATTAATGTGTACATATATGAATATATGGGTATGCACGTACGTTTGTTTGTATTTAAGTATCTGTACATTTTGTAATGTGTGTGTAGGCGTGTGTATATATGTGTGTGTAGGCGTGTGTATATATATGTGTGTAGGCGTGTGTATATATTTATCAGTAAAGATAATTATGGATATAGGTGTATTTGTATGTTAGCATCAGTGTGGGTAGTTTAAAAGTATTGTAGCTATAGGTTGACTGGTGTGGAGCCCCTCGTTCCCTTCATGAGTGTGACCGTTGGGTGTGGGTTCTGTGGGTGTTGTGTAATACATTACACTCATGGTCAACCCACGTGATGGTGTCTGTTGGGGTGGACGTGGGGTGCCTACAACTGCCGTTCTCACTATTAAATTCAATACAGTAATGTTAAATTCAATACAGTAATGTTAAATTCAATACAGTAATGTTAAGTTTACTACAGTAATAGAGTTATGCACATGGGGCCTTCAAGATAAATATTTCTCAAAAGGCTCAGCCATTGTCATATATTTTACAAACAATCTATTTTAATTGTATTTGGATCGGCTAAATAAAAACATATTATTATTATTAACATTTCAAAACTAATGGGGCTAAACATGAAGGAAAAGGGTGGCCGGAATATAACAAACCTATCAATCAACCCAACCAATTAATCTGAGGCCTGAACCGCGGCTTCATCAATTAACGCCTCACAATGGAACAAGCCGGAGAAAATTGGGGACATTAACCCCTTTTGTACCGGCGACGCCTTTTGTATTTTATTTTAGCTAAGTTTAGACGATTTTATGCAGCTTGGGAAGGATTTATGGTAGCAAAAACACTATTTGAGATATTATGTAGCCATTTAATTGGTAGATGTCCATCCTAAGCTGAATACATTCATTTAACAGTTGCCAGAATATAATGAAAAGGACGTCACCGGTACTGAATGGGTTAACGCCTGACTAACGAGGAACCCCGATAAAATTTGAGACCTTAACTATTTTTAAGTTTCCTCGGTGGATCTCCATCAGGCTTTATAAAGCACCCCTTGGAACACCCTTCGAGATAAATTTGTACATTTGTTGGTAGAAGAATGTCTCGGCCCCGGCCGAAGGCCAATTACTCCTAAAATTGCAAGCTTGCTATCGCTCGCCAAATTGAACGATAGGTACTATTATTGACAAAGAAATGAGGTGAAAGTAAATAAATCGCCAGACTAATGGAAAGAATGTCTTTAATAAACCTCATAACTAATGGGGTTAAACTTGGGGGAGAAGGGGAGGTGTGGCGGAGTGGTCTTGCCACTGGACTGGTAATCCAATGGACCCGGGTTCGAATCCCAATATGTCAATGGGAAGATATTATTGGGATGGAATTTGTGCTGTACCTAGTAGTATCAGTGCATTACCACAGCACACCGAAATGCCAAAAAAATACCCTCATTGTTCCCTGATTAAATAGCATTGTATGAATATTCCCACATTCAAAAATATGCTACAGGGGGGCAATGCCTAGTGAGTTAATTGCTCAATAGGTGGCGTTCTGAGAGTTAGGGTCCGAGTGTGGGGGATGAGGCTGTGAAGCACAGAGGCGAGGCGGCTTCAGAGATGGAGTTGCTTTGAAGCTTCGCATGTCTCACTCCCTAGACTGGAGCAAGACCTCACGGGCCTCACCGTGTTCAGCGGTAGAGTGTAAAGGCTATCAGCCTATGCCCGAGAGGGAGTAGTTGGAATATAGACACACACAAAAAATATATATATATATATATATATAAAGCAATCTTCACCCCCTTAAGTGACGAATTACCAAAAAAGAGCGACCAATCATCGGAGTCACATAAACAATGTAAACAATAGCGTAAGCTGTTATAATATTGTTATCTATTCAACGTATACTTTGGAACTCTCTTCCTCCATCTGTCTTTCCCTCATCCTATGACGATGACGCATTTTTGTTCCTACTTGCTGGCTATTGTTAGACGATATTAATCAGATTAGGAAGGGCATATGGGAGTCAGAGGGTTAGTTGAGATGGTCGTTACTTTATTATCTCCCACGGATCTTTCCTAAGCTGTATATAATCGCCTATTGATAGTTAAAATACACTATCATAATGCGTCCTAATCTTCAAAGCTAAGGGTGTCTAGACATTATGACTCTAATGTGCCTATAATTTGGCGCTCTATCACTCTTTTAATTTTTTGGAGAACACTTGTTACAGGCAGCTTTGCTTTTTGTTTCCTTCACACACATAAACAAATCAGTAACAAAAATAATAGTGCTATAATTTGGTATGGTCATGTTGAACGAATGGGAGATGAAAGGCTTACAAAGAGAATATGTGAGTCAGGTACAAGGGGAGATAGAAGGGCAGGAAGACCCCCATTGAGATGGAGAGACTGTGTAAGAAAGGCTTTGGATGATAGAGGAATGACTATAGACCAGGCAGGGGAAGTGGTGGTGGACAGGAGTGAATGGAGAATGCTTGTGAATAGTTGAGTGAACACGTGGTCATTTGGAGTAAGGGGTCGGGCGCAAGTTGGACTAGATAATAGTCCATCAGGCGCATGGCCCGGGGAGACGATTAATATGAAGGGTGTGCCTGGAAGTGTGGTGGGAGGGCTTGTGGCTTTGGCTCCGCTGCATGTCTTCCTGCCGAGATCGGAACCTCTCCGGGTGGTCAGGGGCCGGGGGAGTGCTGGAGCGACCTTGGTAGCCCTGGTCTCTGGGTCTTCTCCTGGGTGACCTGGATGTGTGAGAGTTTGTGTTTTTTATCTGTGTTTATTTTTTGTTTTATGTTGTTTTTGTGTTTTCCCTGTTCTTGCTCTGTCTTGAGTCGGCTACCCCCAAAATGGGGATTGTGCCTGAGCATATAGATAGATAGATCATTTGTGAGCAAATATAGCCAAAACAAAGATTAACATGATAAACACTTGCAATAAAATTAGCTATTAACATATTCCGGATAACAAGATTGCAATAAAATCCTCCAATTAGGCAGATTTTGCTCTTCAAAAATGGACAACAGCGATCGGAATTCGCTTGTTCATCTCGCCAATTTTGCAAAGCTCACTAATTACTTCAAGGCAGCCCAGTCAAAGTCATAGGGATAGAAAATTATGCTATTATACATATAGCAAATATATATATGCAATAAATGTACAGGTGCCCACGTAAGTTCTGTTCCTCTCCATGATCTTATACATGGCAATATAATGTGCATGAGATAATTACGAGTGTAGTTGCTAATGTAGCGGTTAACTCCATCTGATTAGTCAACTGATAATTAACAGAAACCACACTCGCAATCCACTCGTGCCATTTTCCTTCCATTTATAAAATCACGACGAGGAACAGAATTTATATGGGCTACTGTACATGCGAGCGGTAATCAGGGAGAGACAAAACAAGAGAAACAAAGTATTGATTCATGTCCAGTTGCTTACATAAATTTGTTCCTCGTCTTGGTCTCGTGTATGAAAGTAAAAATCCGAGGTAGTGATCATAATTCAGTATGTATTAACGGGGCCCACCTCGTTTTTTTTTTCTCTTTCTCTCCCTCTCTCTTTGGCTTGTATCCATTCGGCCCCATTCAGCCTATTGTTTTAAGACGTTTACCCCCATCCAGGTGTCAATATTTTCCTGGCGAGCGGTAGCGAGCCATCATATATATATTTTTGTTTTGACACAAAGCTAAATTTGTAAATTTTTCGATATAAAAATGTCTCCGGCGAAGCCGGATTTCTCCATACAATGCTGGCTCGCTATCGCTCGCCAGGAAGAAACCGACACCTGGATGGGAGTAAACATCTTAACACAGTTGGCTGCATGGGGCCGAATGGATACAAGCCGGAGAAAGAGAGAAAAGGAGATAATTATAAAAAAGCAGGTGACCCCCCTTAATAAAACTCTCACACTCTTCACTGTGATCCTTCATTACCTAGGATGGCAGAGCTAATTAAGAAGTTTCATATTTTGCATTGTTTATTTCTGGTCTTTTCTTTGTTCAATTATAACCTAAAACTCCTTGTGTGCCTTCTATGCCTTCATGTGTACTGTTTCTCTGTCTTCTCTTATCCACATTAGTCATTGTCAATCTATTATTTTACTTTTATCAATTAAGCCACCCAATTTGTTTGTGCATGCCTCCAGTTCATCTCTCTCTCTCTCTCCCCCCAGATTCTGGACATTAATTTCGGACCAAAAGATATAGCAGAAGCCATCGCCAACATGCCATCCCACTCGGCACCAGGCCCGGACTCGTGGAGTTCAATCCTAATAAAGAAATTTAAGGAAAACCTCTCAAAACCCCTGGCCATAATGTGGAGAAGGAGTCTAGACACTGGAGAAATACCGGATAGTTTGAAAAACGCAATAATTGCCCCTTTGCATAAAGGAGGGAGTAAAGCACTACCAAAACACTATCGCCCAGTAGCTCTGACTTCCCACATCATTAACATTTTCGAGCGAGTCCTGCGAGGCAAAATCCCAACATTTATGGAAAAAAATAAACTACACAACACTGGTCAACATGGGTTCAGAGCAGGAAGATCATGTCTCTCGCAACTATTGGAACACTACGACAGAATTCTTAAATCCCTAGAAGAAAAGAAAAACGTGGACGTCATCTACACCGATTTTGCTAAGGCATTTGATAAATGTGATCACGGTATTATTGCACACAAACTTAAAGCAAAAGGGATAACAGGTAAAATCGGAAGGTGGATATACAACTTCCTCGTGAACCGAAAACAATCAGTAGCAGTAAGCCAAGTAACATCTGAGCCTTCAGACGTCAAAAGCTCAGTTCCCCAAGGAACAGTACTAGCGCCCCTTCTTTTCCTCATTCTAATAAGTGACATAGATGCCAACACAAGACACAGTACAGTATCCTCCTTTGCGGATGACACGAAACTGAGTATGATAGTAAAGACACAGGAAGACACGGGCCGGCTGCAGGAGGACATAAATAAGGTGTTCCAGTGGACCAGGGAAAATAACATGCAATTTAATGAAGACAAATTTCAATTAACACGATACGGAGATAAGGATTTCGTCAAAGAGAGCACAAGTTACATAACAGAATACAATCACATAATAGAACGTAAAGACAATGTGAAAGACCTTGGGGTGATAATGTCTGAAAATATGGGATTCAAAGAACATAACCAGGTCAAAGTTGCAGCTCCGAAACGGCTAACAGGTTGGATTCCTCGAACATTTAGAACTCGCGGTGAATTGCCTATGATAGCACTCTTCAAATCCCTGGTGCTACCGCGGCTAGAATACTGTAATGTATTAACATCCCCATACAAATTAGGTGAAATTAATGACTTAGAAAGTGTACAAAGGAGCTTCACCTCACATATAAACTCAGTAAAACAGTTACACTATTGGGATCGCTTAAAATCACTCAAACTGTATTCGTTGGAACGTAGAAGGGAACGATACTTAATAATATATACTGGAAAATCGCAGAGGGTTCTGTACCAAATCTACATACACCAATAATAATGAAATTCAATGCTAGGAGAGGCTGGGAATGCGATATCCTCAAGATGATAAATCGGGGGGCTATGGGCTCTCTGCGAGAGGGCTGGTTATCACATAGAGGAGCACGTCTCTTCAACAAACTCCCGCGGCGAGTGAGAGACATGAGAGGTGTCTCGTTGGACAGCTTCAAGAGAGCTCTCGATGTCGAACTACAAAAAGTGCCAGACGAGCCCATCTTCACAAGGGTGCGGTCCACCTCTTCGAATAGTCTGCTGCACCAATTCTCAAACAACAACGAAGGGCGGTGCGCTCTTCGGTGCCACTAGCAAGAGTGGCGAACTCCACATAGGTGAATTAACATAGTACAAAGGAAATCAAGCAACAACAGATCTAGTGACCCTTCTAGGTTGCTTGTCCTCCAAAACACTGAGGATCAAGTGTCCAAACAGTGGTTTAGAGTGGGTAAGGGAACATTGGAAAGGGAATTACTGCCCTGGAACTAATGTCCGTGGCAGGATACATATGGCAGGATATGACCTACATAGGTAGGTCTCTCTTTCTCTCTCTTTTTTATTGTGTTTGCTTGGGGTTGTAATTCTTTGCCTTGTGCAGTGTGTATATACATTTGCTTTGGAATGCATGCTGGACAGAGGGGAGACTGCTGAATGTGTACGCGTGAGTAATTGTGTGTGTGTGTGTGTGTGGGTAGGTGGGTGTTAGTTTGTGTGTGTGCGTGTCTGTGTGTGGGTGTTAGTGTGTGTGTGTGCGTAATTATGCACATGCAAATATACACTTAAACTCTTATGGTCAAACAATAATCACAATCTACGGACTTCATTCGCACACAATATAGCCGAATAAAACGACTATAATATAATGTGAAAATAACTGAGTAAATAATTTATACAAACTTCTATCACGAAACCTTAAGTGTTTACAAAAATAAATAGTTATTTAGACTCTGAGGGAATTTATTCAGTTTAAGGGGAGATATCCACCTGGAGGATTTTTTTCTGGACCCCTTTCTCCCTCATGTTTAGCACCGTTGCTTTTGAGATTTTAAGACGTTCGCCCCATTAGTTTGACGATTTTAAGAGGCCTCGCCCCATTTAAGTCAATTTTAAGACCATTCGTGCCATTTAGGTGTCGATTTTTTCTTGGCGAGCGATAGCGAGCCTGTAATTTAAGGGGAACCAGCCTACGGCCGGGACATTTTTCTACCGAAAAATGTACACATTTATCTTGAAAGGGGGTGTAGGGGGAGTAATTTTAAGCTTGATGGAAGTCTAGGGAATCAACTAAAAACCTCCCCTTAATACCATAAGGGGAGACGATTGATTTAACCTTTATGTGCTGCCAATTTAACCTTTATGTACTGCCAATTTAACCTTTATGTACTGCCAATTTAACCTTTATGTACTGCCAATTTAACCTTTATGTACTGCCAATTTAACCTTTATGTACTGCCAATTTAACCTTTATGTACTGCCAATTTAAGAGTTAGAAAGAAAAGCCTAGAACCGCATCCAGTACAGGTTTACCCTTTTAGTTTCTGAAGGCAAAGTTATTTAGATGGAGGGATCTAAAGATTTGTATTTTGAGCTATATAAGTATATATATATCCATTCACATTCCTTCATCTCTCTCTCTCTCTCTCTCTCTCTCTCTCTCTCTCTCTCTCTCTTGCAATGAGTTTATTAGCTTTACTATGTAATGGTGCATGTAGTGTGTCAATGGGGGATGATATGACCTGTTTTTATATTTCCTATATCCACCATGGTTAAGAACCACACAAATAATAAATAAGATACAAGAGAGAGAGATAGAGAGTGACTGTGTGTGTGAGACAGAGAGAGAGAGAGAGAGAGAGAGATAGAGAGTGACTGAGAGAACGAGACAAAGAGAGAGAGAGAGATAGAGAGTGACTGAGAGAACGAGACAGAGAGAGAGAGAGAGAGAGAGAGAGAGAGAGAGAGAGAGAGAGAGAGAGAGAGAGAAAACGAGAGTTAAGGGGAGGTTTTTAGTGTGTTTCCTAGACTTCCATCAAGCTTGAAATTACACCCCCTTGACCCCCTTTCAAGATAAATTTGTACATTTCGGTAGAAAACTTTCCCAGCCGACGGCCGGTTCCTCTTAAATTACAGGCTCGCTATCGCTCGCCAGGAAAAAATCGACACCTAAATGGGACGAAAGGTCTTAAAAGTGACATAAATGGGGTGAAACTTCTTAAAATCGCCAAACTAATTGGGCGAACGTCTTAAAATTTCAAAAGCAATGGGACTAACATGAGGGAGAAAGGGGCAAAGAAAAAAATCCCTCATGTGGAAATCTCCCCTTAAAGTGAGATAGAGAGAGAGAGAGAGAGAGAGTAAAAGCTGGCCACATGAACACAATCCAATTCAGTGTCGGGCCGCCCTGAAGACACTCATAAACAAATCTACATACGAGGGAGAGCACAAAGGATATCAAACAACAACAGATCTTGCGACCCTTCTAGGCTGCTTGTCCTCCAAAACACTGAGGATCAAGGGTCCAAACAGTGGTTTAGAGCGGGTAAGGGGAATTGGAAAGGGAACTAATGCCCTGGAACTAATGTCCGTGGTAGGAATAGGAGATGTTAGTAGGGTACATTTGGGTGAGCTTCATTCCAATATCTACACCCCTTTCTCCCTCATCCTTAGCCCCATTACTTTCGACATTTTAAGACGTTTAATCCATTAGATTGGCAATTTTAAGACCCGGCTGAGGGTTGGTTCCTCTTAATATACAAGCTTGCTATCGCTCGACAGGAAAGAAGCGACACCTAAATGGCATGACAGGTCATACAATTGACATAAATGAGGCGAAAGATCTTAATATCGTTAAACTGATGGAGCAAATGTCTTAAAATCTCAAATCTAATGGGGGTAAACATGAGGAAGAAGAGGGACCAGAAATAAACCCTTAAGGGGAGGTATTTAGGTTGTTCCCTACTTTGTATTTAAGGGGAGGTATTTAGGTTGTTCCCTACTTTGTATTTAAGGGGAGGTATTTAGGTTGTTCCCTACTTTGTATTTAAGGGGAGGTATTTAGGTTGTTCCCTACTTTGTATTTAAGTGGAGGTATTTAGGTTGTTCCCTACTTTGTACTTAATTAAGGGGAGGTATTTAGGTTGTTCCCTACTTTGTATTTAAGGGGAGGTATTTAGTTTGTTCCCTACTTTGTATTTAAGGGGAGGTATTTAGTTTGTTCCCTACTTTGTATTCAAGGGGAGGTATTTAGTTTGTTCCCTACTTTGTATTTAAGGGGAGGTATTTAGTTTGTTCCCTACTTTGTATTTAAGGGGAGGTATTTAGTTTGTTCCCTACTTTGTATTCAAGGGGAGGTATTTAGTTTGTTCCCTACTTTGTATTTAAGGGGAGGTATTTAGTTTGTTCCCTACTTTGTATTTAAGGGGAGGTATTTAGTTTGTTCCCTACTTTGTATTTAAGGGGAGGTATTTAGTTTGTTCCCTACTTTGTATTTAAGGGGAGGTATTTAGTTTGTTCCCTACGTTTGTTTAAGGGGAGGTATTTAGTTTGTTCCCTACTTTGTTTAAGGGGAGGTATTTAGTTTGTTCCCTACTTTGTATTTAAGGGGAGGTATTTAGTTTGTTCCCTACTTTGTATTTAAGGGGAGGTATTTAGTTTGTTCCCTACTTTGTATTTAAGGGGAGGTATTTAGTTTGTTCCCTACTTTGTATTTAAGGGGAGGTATTTAGTTTGTTCCCTACTTTGTATTTAAGGGGAGGTATTTAGTTTGTTCCCTACTTTGTATTTAAGGGGAGGTATTTAGTTTGTTCCCTACTTTGTATTTAAGGGGAGGTATTTAGTTTGTTCCCTACTTTTTGGTATTTAGTTTGTTCCCTACTTTGTATTTAAGGGGAGGTATTTAGTTTGTTCCCTACTTTGTATTTAAGGGGAGGTATTTAGTTTGTTCCCTACTTTGTATTTAAGGGGAGGTATTTAGTTTGTTCCCTACTTTGTATTTAAGGGGAGGTATTTAGTTTGTTCCCTACTTTGTATTTAAGGGGAGGTATTTAGGTTGTTCCCTACTTTGTATTTAAGGGGAGGTATTTAGTTTGTTCCCTACTTTGTATTAAAGGGGAGGTATTTAGTTTGTTCCCTACTTTGTATTTAAGGGGAGGTATTTAGGTTGTTCCCTACTTTGTATTAAAGGGGAGGTATTTAGGTTGTTCCCTACTTTGTATTCAAGGGGAGGTATTTAGGTTGTTCCCTACTTTGTATTTAAGGGGAGGTATTTAGTTTGTTCCCTACTTTTTCATCAATTACACCCCCTAGACCCCCTTTCAAGATAAATTTGTAAATTTTTCGGTAGAAAAATGTCCAGGCCGGAGGCCGGTTGCTCTTAAATTACAGGCTCGCTATCGCTCGCCAGGAAAAAATCGACACCTTAACGGCACGAAAGGTCTTAAAATTGACAGAAATGGGGCAAAATGTCTTAAAATATCCAAACTACTAGGGCGAAGGTCTTAAAATCTCAAAAGCAATGGGGCTAAACATGAGGGAGAAAGGGGTCCAGAAAAAAATCCCTCAAGTGGATATCTCCCCTTAAGGGGGGTGACCTGCTTTTTTTTTGTCTCCCTTTCTCTCTTTCTTTGGCTTGTATCCATTCGGCCCCATTCAGCCTACTTTGTTAAGACGTGTATCCCCATCCAGGTGTCGATTTTCTCCTGGCGAGCGATAGCGAGCCAGCATTGTATGGAGGATTCCGGCTTTGGCGGAGACATTATTCTATCGAAAAATTTGCAAAAATAGCCTACTGTCGAACACATTTAAAAATATATATGTTGGCTTGCTACCGCTCGCCAGGACAAAATCGACACCTGGATGGGGATAAACGTCTAAGAACAGTAGGCTGAATGGGGCCGAATGGATACAACCCAGAAAAAAGAGGGAGAGAAAAAAAACGAGATGGGCCTCTTTAATTGAGCGTCTCCCCGTAACCCTTTCAGTACCGGTGCCATCCTTTTAACTTTATTGTGGCTACTATTACACGAGTTTATTAAGCTTAAAAAGGGTCTCCAGCAATTAACCGGCTTCGAACTATCTCACTTAACCCCTATATAGCCTTACACCTTCCTTAAGGGGAGATTTCCACTTGAGGGATTTTTTCTCTTGACTCCTTTCTCCCTCATGTTTAGCCCCATTGCTTTTCTAATTTTAAGACGTTCGCCCCATTATTTTGACGATTTTAAGAACTTTCGACCCATTTCTGTCAATTTTAGGACCTTTCGTGCCATTTAGGTGTCGATTTTATCCTAGCGAGCGATAGCGAGCCTGTAATATAAGAGGAACCGGCTTTCAGCCGGGACATTTTTCTACCGAAAAAGGTACAAATTTATCTTGAAAGAGGGTCAAGGGGGTGAAATTTTAAGATTGCTGGAGGAGTAGAAAACAAACTAAAAACCTCCCCTCAAACTGCACAGAATCGTCTAAATATGGCAAAAATAAAATCAAAAGGACGTCTCCGGTACAGAAGGGGGTTAATCAGGTTTTCGAGTCATAATATACGGCCTTTTACTGTCAAGGTGATGTTGTTTTTAACCGGTGTCACACGAGAGCTTTTATTGTCAACATTCGATAATAATCAAAACATTTCTGGCAATATTTCCGGAATATTTGGCCCTGGGGTATCGGGAACTATATTGGTAGTAGAGAAACTTAGGTGACTGAAATATTATAAATGTTGACCTCATAAGCTGCCAGACCAGTGTTGAGATATGCATGTTGAGGGAAAATGCGCTCGTGTGATACCGGCTTTTGTTGTCAAGTGTGTGTGTATGTGTGTGTGTGTTTTTTTTTTTTTTTTTTTTTTTTTTGCCTTCGGTTGACGCCAGGTTGATTGCGGCTGACGTCTGGTGTTTGTGGTGGAACTGCAAGGCACAACTGGTGTGTTGATTGTGGGGAGAAGTTGTGTTGGGGATATTGCGTGGCCTAAACGGAAACACACCGTAACTTTTCTGCATGCACTGTATGTGTGTATGTATGTAGGTTATGTTTGTATGTATGTGTATGTATGTATGTGTGTGTGTATGTATGTATGCATGTGTGTGTATGTGTGTATGTATGTGAGTAGGTTATGTTTGTATGTATGTGTATGTATGTATGTGTGTGTGTATGTATGTATGTGTATGTATGTATGCATGTGTATGTGTGTGTGTATGTGTATGCATGTGTGTGTGTATGTATGTATGTGTATGTATGTATGCATGTGTATGTGTGTATGTATGTGTGTGTGTATGTGTATGCATGTGTGTGTGTATGTATGTATGTATGTGTGTGTATGTATGTATGTACTCCGGCACATACCCCGACACGAGACAGAGCTCGAACAGAAACAACATTAAAAGTACCATGTCTCAGGGCCCGTTTTGCTGTTTCGTCGAGTAGGAAAATTATACAAGGGGAGGAAAATTATACAAGGGGAGGAAAATTATACAAGGGGAGGAAAATTATACAAGGGGAGGAAAATTATACAAGGGGAGGAAAATTATACAAGGGGAGGAAAATTATACAAGGGGAGGAAAATTCCTAGCCCCCTGCATGTACGGTCACGCTAATAAGTCATGTCCCAGCTGTCATGACGTTTGGCTTGCTCTGTGCTGTATTAATGTCTGTCAGATGTTGAATAGGGTGGGTAAGTGTAGGAACGTGTTGGTATACCTCACTCAAAAAGAATAAATCATGTGTAGATATTGCTGATACCAATTATTGATCAAAACATAATTAGTGCCGAGACATCACTTATTAGCGCGACTGTACTGTAAAATATTAATCTTGGGGTTCTCTCAGATTCGTCATGATGTAATTAGTATATGGATAAAAACCACCATCTGAGGAAGAGCACTTTATTGACAACGTTTCGCAGATAGCTTCATCAGGTCACTATAACAAATACTGGTACATAGGAGGCCTTAAATATCCGTCCAGACAGGTGGCGGGGGAGGAGTGGGAGGTGGGGGTTGGGAGGGAGGAAGGAGGCAGGACAGGGAGGGGGCAGAAGCATGGGGGGAGGGGAGGCGGAGCCTATATATGGGTCAAATACATCAGTAGGAACTAGCAAAAACAGACATACAAACATGCGTACAGAGTAACAACTCTACTAGTACAAAATAATAAACTAACTATAACAATACTAATAATAATAAAAATAATAATAACAATAAAAATAATAAAAATAATAATAATAATAATAATAATAATAATAATAACATTAATAATAATACAGATGATAATATTAATCGTAACAATTATAATGAAAACAGTGAAGATAGAGCTAATATAATTTATAGTGGTACAGTACTAGCAATAAAGAACATAGAGAGAGAGAGAGAGAGAGAGAGAGAGAGAGAGAGAGAGAGAGAGAGAGAGAGAGAGAGAGAGAGAGAGAGGAGCCGGGAGTAGGGAAGAGATTAGGTGAATTGTAAAGCGAAAGCGAGGGATTGGCGCATTTAGTGGGCAGGGTTGAAGGTGTGACAGGTATAAAGGAGAGGGGAGGGTGTTGTTTGTTAAAGGTTGGATTAAAAGTAGTAGTAGATGTTTATTAAAAGTAGTAGTATATGTTTATTAAAAGTAGTAGTAGATGTTTATTAAAAGTAGTAGTATATGTTTATTAAAAGTAGTAGTATATGTTTATTAAAAGTAGTAGTAGATGTTTATTAAAAGTAGTAGTATATGTTTATTAAAAGTAGTAGTATATGTTTATTAAAAGTAGTAGTAGATGTTTATTAAAAGTAGTAGTAGATGTTTATTAAAAGTAGTAGTAGATGTTTATTAAAAGTAGTAGAATATGTTTATTAAAAGTAGTAGTAGATGTTTATTAAAAGTAGTAGTAGATGTTTATTAAAACTAGTAGTAGATGTTTATTAAAAGTAGTAGTAGATGTTTATTAAAAGTAGTAGTAGATGTTTATTAAAAGTAGTAGTATATGTTTATTAAAAGTAGTAGTATATGTTTATTAAAAGTAGTAGTAGATGTTTATTAAAAGTAGTAGTATATGTTTATTAAAAGTAGTTGTATATGTTTATTAAAGTAGTAGTATATGTTTATTAAAAGTAGTAGTATATGTTTATTAAAAGTAGTAGTATGTTTATTAAAAGTAGTAGTAGATGTTTATTAAAAGTAGTAGTATATGTTTATTAAAAGTAGTTGTATATTTATTAAAGTAGTAGTATATGTTTATTAAAAGTAGTAGTATATGTTTATTAAAAGTAGTAGTATATGTTTATTAAAGTAGTAGTATATGTTTATTAAAAGTAGTAGTATATGTTTATTAAAAGTAGTAGTAGATGTTTATTAAAAGTAGTAGTATATGTTTATTAAAAGTAGTAGTATATGTTTATTAAAAGTAGTATATGTTATAAAAGTAGTAGTATATGTTTATTAAAAGTAGTAGTATATGTTTATTACAAGTAGTTGTATATGTTTATTAAAGTAGTAGTATATGTTTATTAAAAGTAGTAGTATATGTTTATTAAAAGTAGTTGTATATGTTTATTAAAGTAGTAGTATATGTTTATTAAAAGTAGTAGTATATGTTTATTAAAAGTAGTAGATGTTTATTAAAAGTAGTAGTATATGTTTATTAAAAGTAGTAGTAGATGTTTATTAAAAGTAGTAGTATATGTTTATTAAAAGTAGTTGTATATGTTTATTAAAGTAGTAGTATATGTTTATTAAAAGTAGTAGTATATGTTATTAAAAGTAGTTGTATATGTTTATTAAAGTAGTAGTATATGTTTATTAAAAGTAGTAGTATATGTTTATTAAAAGTAGTAGTATATGTTTATTAAAAGTAGTTGTATATGTTTATTAAAGTAGTAGTATATGTTTATTAAAAGTAGTAGTATATGTTTATTAAAAGTAGTTGTATATGTTTATTAAAGTAGTAGTATATGTTTATTAAAAGTAGTAGTATATGTTTATTAAAAGTAGTAGATGTTTATTAAAAGTAGTAGTATATGTTTATTAAAAGTAGTAGTAGATGTTTATTAAAAGTAGTAGTATATGTTTATTAAAAGTAGTTGTATATGTTTATTAAAGTAGTAGTATATGTTTATTAAAAGTAGTAGTATATGTTTATTAAAAGTAGTTGTATATGTTTATTAAAAGTAGTTGTATATGTTTATTAAAGTAGTAGTATATGTTTATTAAAAGTAGTAGTATATGTTTATTAAAAGTAGTAGTAGATGTTTATTAAAAGTAGTAGTATATGTTTATTAAAAGTAGTAGTATATGTTTATTAAAAGTAGTTGTATATGTTTATTAAAGTAGTAGTATATGTTTATTAAAAGTAGTAGTATATGTTTATTAAAAGTAGTTGTATATGTTTATTAAAGTAGTAGTATATGTTTATTAAAAGTAGTAGTATATGTTTATTAAAAGTAGTTGTATATGTTTATTAAAGTAGTAGTATATGTTTATTAAAAGTAGTAGTATATGTTTATTAAAAGTAGTAGTAGATGTTTATTAAAAGTAGTAGTATATGTTTATTAAAAGTAGTAGTAGATGTTTATTAAAAGTAGTAGTATATGTTTATTAAAAGTAGTTGTATATGTTTATTAAAGTAGTAGTATATGTTTATTAAAAGTAGTAGTATATGTTTATTAAAAGTAGTTGTATATGTTTATTAAAGTAGTAGTATATGTTATTAAAAGTAGTAGTATATGTTTATTAAAAGTAGTAGTAGATGTTTATTAAAAGTAGTAGTAGATGTTTATTAAAAGTAGTAGTAGATGTTTATTAAAAGTAGTAGTAGATGTTTATTAAAAGTAGTAGTATATGTTTATTAAAAGTAGTAGTATATGTTTATTAAAAGTAGTAGTATATGTTTATTAAAAGTAGTAGTATATGTTTATTAAAAGTAGTAGTAGATGTTTATTAAAAGTAGTAGTATATGTTTATTAAAAGTAGTAGTAGATGTTTATTAAAAGTAGTAGTATATGTTTATTAAAAGTAGTTGTATATGTTTATTAAAGTAGTAGTATATGTTTATTAAAAGTAGTATATGTTTATTAAAAGTAGTTGTATATGTTTATTAAAGTAGTAGTATATGTTTATTAAAAGTAGTAGTATATGTTTATTAAAAGTAGTTGTATATGTTTATTAAAGTAGTAGTATATGTTTATTAAAAGTAGTAGTATATGTTTATTAAAAGTAGTAGTAGATGTTTATTAAAAGTAGTAGTATATGTTTATTAAAAGTAGTAGTAGATGTTTATTAAAAGTAGTAGTATATGTTTATTAAAAGTAGTTGTATATGTTTATTAAAGTAGTAGTATATGTTTATTAAAAGTAGTAGTATATGTTTATTAAAAGTAGTAGTATATGTTTATTAAAAGTAGTAGTATATGTTTATTAAAAGTAGTAGTATATGTGTATTAAAAGTAGTAGTATATGTGTATTAAAAGTAGTAGTATATGTTTATTAAAAGTAGTAGTATATGTTTATTAAAAGTAGTTGTATATGTGTATTAAAGGTAGTAGTATATGTTTATTAAAAGTAGTAGTATATGTTTATTAAAAGTAGTAGTATATGTTTATTTGCTGATTTGTAACGTAATTGACATATATATATATATATTACGTAGGGGGATATGGGTCGTTTTTCTGGTCCCTCTTCTTCCTCATGCTTAGCCCCATTAGTTTTCAGATTTAAAGACCTTCGCCTCATTAGTTTGTCGATTATAAAACCTTTCGTCTCATTTCTATATCAATATCAAGACCTTTCGTGCAATTAGGTGTCAATTTTTTCCTGGCGAGCGATAGCGAGCCTGTAATTTTAAGAGAAACCGGCCTTTGGCCGGGAAATGTTTCTATCGAAAAATGTACAAATATATCTTGAAGGTAGTCCAGGTAGTGGGGTTTTTGTATATATATTTTTTAAAAGCTTGATGAAGGTCTAGCGAGGAAACTAAACATATGAATATATAAATAAACTGACTTACGGAAGCGAAGCATGGACGTTGGTTGAGAGACTCAGACCAAGAGTGAGAGCAGTGGAAATGAATTACTTAAGGAGTGCGTGCGGAGTTACATGGAGGGATAGACAGACTAATGAGGAAGTAAGAAGGAGGTGTGGTGTGGAGGTAGATGTGCTGGAAAGTGTGAAAAGGAACAACTTGAGATGGTTCGGCCATATGGAACGTATGGAAAGCGAGAGAATGACTAAGAGGGTGTACGAGAGCGAGGTGGAGGGACAGAGGGGGAGAGGTAGACCGAATATGAGGTGGAAGGATGGAGTGAGGAACTACATGAACGAAGGCGGTGCTGGTTGGGGGGAGGGGCGTCGACTGACTGGGGACAGAGGTGCATGGGGGCGGTTCGTTCGTGGCCACCCCTTCGGGGATCGCGGCGTCAGGCAATAGATAGATAGATAAATAAACAGAACCCCCCCAAAAAAAAATAAAAATAAAAATAATAATAACCACTGTGCCCTTAAACATATATCCATTATTTGGTTGTGTAGCGGGAGAGAGCAAGCAAACGTGAGTCTCGATCATTGTTCTACTGGATTCAATGTTAACCCTTTCTGTACCGGTGACTTTTGTTTTCAATTGGTAGCTATATTTAGACGATTTTATGTAGTTTAGGAAGGATCTGTGGTAGTAAAAAGGGTTAAGAGAGATAGTTCGAAGCCTGTTAACTATTGGAGGCCCTTATTAAAATGCTTAAACTAGTCTAATAGTAGCCAGAATAAAGCTAAAAAGACGTAGCCGGTAAAAAAGGGGTTAACCCTGTCACCCCTCGTTTTACCTGAAGGTGGATTCTGTACTCTGGGGAGTAGAGGAGTGCACTACATTCAAGTTGAACAAAATAGTAAAGGTATTTTTCATGTACGAGAGAGACAAACTGAACACATTTTTAAATCCGCCATTATCTCTCTAGTTATTTTGGAAGGCCAACAGCGTACGAGAGTGATGACGATACCCTGTAGGTGAAACAAATATTACATTACCCTGCACTTCGACAGCGGCAGGAAGAAAGATTAAATATAGTTGCGTCAATGATAGTTAGCAGGAATACACAACGGCGCTTGAAACACTTACAAATATATTGAAGAAAGTTATCGCGAGACACACAAATGTCAGCCTTCCTGTTTGCAGTAAAAAAATAATACAGATGAGTCAACAATAGAACAGACAAAACAAACAAAAAGACAAAAGGTTGGAAGCTTCTGTTGGTTGGAAAAATGGTGGAAGGCTGAACAAAAATGGTGGAAGGCTGAACAAAAATGGTGGAAGGCTGAACAAAAATTAGAAAAGTTGTGACAGTGGGGAGTGGTGAGAGGATGGAGGGGTGAGAGGGTGGAGGTGTGAGAGGGTGGAGGGGTGAGAGGGTGGAATGGGTGAAAGGGTGGAGGGGTGAAAGGGTGGAGGGGTGAATGGGTGGAGAGGTGAATGGGTGGAGAGGCGAGAGGGTGGAGTGGTGAGAGGGTGGAGGGTTGAGACGGGTGAAGGGGTGAAAGGGTGGAGGGGTGAGAGGATGGAGAGGTGAGAGGGTGGAGGGGTGAAAGGGTGGAGGGGTGAAAGGGTGGAGGGGTGAGAGGATGGAGAGGTGAGAGGGTGGAGGGGTGAAAGGGTGGAGGGGTGAAAGGGTGGAGGGGTGAGAGGATGGAGGGGTGAAAGGGTGGAGGGGTGAGAGGATGGAGAGGTGAAAGGGTGGAGGGGTGAAAGGGTGGATGGGTGGAGGGGTGAAAGGGTGGAGGGGTGAATGGGTGGAGAGGTGAGAGGGTGGAGGGTTGAGACTGGTGGAGGGGAAAGTATATAATGGTGTGAGAGGGGGGAGGGGTGAATGGGTGGTGGTGTGAGAGGGTGGAGGGGTGGAAGGGTGAATGGGTGTTGGTGTGAGAGGGTGGAGGGGTGAATGGGTGGTGGTGTGAGAGGGTGGAGGGGTGAATGGGTGGTGTGAGAGGGTGGAGGGGTGAATGGGTGGTGGTGTGAGAGGGTGGAGGGGTGAATGGGTGGTGGTGTGAGAGGGTGGAGGGGTGAATGGGTGGTGGTGTGAGAGGGGGGAGGGGTGAATGGGTGGTGGTGTGAGAGGGTGGAGGGGTGAATGGTTGGTGGTGTGAGAGGGTGGAGGGGTGAATGGGTGGTGGTGTGAGAGGGTGGAGGGGTGAATGGGTGGTGGTGTGAGAGGGTGAATGGGTGGTGGTGTGAGAGGGTGGAGGGGTGAATGGGTGGTGGTGGGAGAGGGTGGAGGGGTGAATGGGTGGTGGTGTGAGAGGGGGGAGGGGAGAATGGGTGGTGGTGTGAGAGGGGGGAGGGGTGAATGGGTGGTGGTGTGAGAGGGTGGAGGGGTGAATGGGTGGTGGTGTGAGAGGGTGAATGGGTGGTGGTGTGAGAGGGTGGATGGGTGGTGGTGTGAGAGGGGGGAGGGGTGAATGTGTGGTGGTGTGAGAGGGTGGAGGGGTGAATGGGTGGTGGTGTGAGAGGGTGGAGGGGTGAATGGGTGGTGGTGTGGGAGGGGTGAATGGGTGGTGGTGTGAGAGGGTGGAGGGGTGAATGGGTGGTGGTGTGAGAGGGTGGAGGGGTGAATGGGTGGTGGTGTGAGAGGGTGGAGGGGTGAATGGGTGGTGATGTGAGAGGGTGGAGGGGTGAATGGGTGGTGGTGTGAGAAGGTGGAGGGGTGAATGGGTGGTGGTGTGAGAGGGTGGAGGGTGTGAATGGGTGGTGGTGTGAGAGGGTGGAGGGGTGAATGGGTGGTGGTGTGAGAGGGTGGAGGGGTGAATGGGTGGAGGGGTGAATGGGTGGTGGTGTGAGAGGGTGGAGGGGTGAATGGGTGGTGGTGTGAGAGGGTGAATGGGTGGTGGTGGGAGAGGGTGGAGGGGTGAATGGGTGGAGGGGTGAATGGGTGGTGGTGTGAGAGGGTGGAGGGGTGAAGGGGTGGTGGTGTGAGAGGGGGAGGGGTGAATGGGTGGTGGTGTGAGAGGGGGGAGGGGTGAATGGGTGGTGGTGGGAGAGGGTGGAGGGGTGAATGGGTGGTGGTGTGGTAGGAGAGGGTGGAGAGGTGAATGGGTGGTGGTGTGAGAGGGTGGAGGGGTGAATGGGTGGTGGTGTGAGAGGGGGGAGGGGTGTATGGGTGGTGGTGTGAGAGGGTGAATGGGTGGTGGTGTGAGAGGGTGGAGGTATATGATGGTGTGAGAGGGGGAGGTATATGATGGTGTGAGAGGGTGGAGGTATATGATGGTGTGAGAGGGGGAGGTATATGATGGTGTGAGAGGGTGGAGGTATATGATGGTGTGAGAGGGTGGAGGTATATGATGGTGTGAGAGGGGGGAGGTATATGATGGTGTGAGAGGGTGGAGGTATATGATGGTGTGAGAGAGGGAGGTATGTGATGGTGTGAGAGGGTGGGGGTATATGATTGTGTAAGATGGGGAGGTATATGATGGTGTGAGAGGGTGGAGGTATATGATGGTGTGAGAGGGTGGCGGTATATGGTGGTGTGAGAGGGTGGAGGTATATGATGGTGTGAGAGGGTGGAGGTATATGATGGTGTGAGAGGGTGGAGGTATATGATGGTGTGAGAGGGTGGAGGTATATGGTGGTGTGAGAGGGTGGAGGTATATGATGGTGTGAGAGGGTGGAGGTATATGATGGTGTGAGAGGGTGGAGGTATATGATGGTGTGAGAGGGTGGAGGTATATGGTGGTGTGAGAGGGTGGAGGTATATGGTGGTGTGAGAGGGTGGAGGTATATGATTGTGTGAGAGGGTGGAGGTATATGATGGTGTAAGAGGGGGAGGTAAATGATGGTGTGAGAGGGTGGAGGTATATGATGGTGTGAGAGGGTGGAGGTATATGATGGTGTAAGAGGGGGAGGTAAATGATGGTGTGAGAGGGTGGAGGTATATGATGGTGTGAGAGGGTGGAGGTATATGATGGTGTAAGAGGGGGAGGTAAATGATGGTGTGAGAGGGTGGAGGTATATGATTGTGTAAGAGGGGGAGGTATATGATGGTGTGAGAGGGTGGAGGTATATGATGGTGTGAGTGGGTGGAGGTATAAGATGATGTGGAGGGGGTAGGGGTGAGATATGTGGAGGGGTGGAGGTATATGATGGTGTAAGAGGGTGGAGGTATATGATGGTGTGGAGGGGTGGAGGTATATGATGGTGTAAGAGGGTGGAGGGGTGAGAGGATGGAGGGGGAGGTATTATATAGGTATGTACAGTTTCCCACATAAGTTCTGTTCCTCTCCGTGATTCTATACATGGAAATAAAATGCACATGATTGAATTACGAATGTAGTTTCTTATACAGTGATATAGTCAACTGATAATTAATAGAAACCACACTTACAATTAATAGAAACCACACTTACAATTAATAGAAACCACACTTACAATTAATAGAAACCACACTTACAATTAATAGAAACCACACTTACAGTTAATAGAAACCACACTTACAATTAATAGAAACCACACTTACAATTAATAGAAACCACACTTACAATTAATAGAAACCACACTTACAGTTAATAGAAACCACACTTACAATTAATAGAAACCACACTTACAATTAATAGAAACCACACTTACAGTTAATAGAAACCACACTTACAATTAATAGAAACCACACTTACAATTAATAGAAACCACACTTACAATTAATAGAAACCACACTTACAATTAATAGAAACCACACTTACAATTAATAGAAACCACACTTACAATTAATAGAAACCACACTTACAATTAATAGAAACCACACTTACAATTAATAGAAACCACACTTACAATTAATAGATACCACACTTACAATTAATAGAAACCACACTTACAATTAATAGAAACCACACTTACAATTAATAGAAACCACACTTACAATTAATAGAAACCACACTTACAATTAATAGAAACCACACTTACAATTAATAGAAACCACACTTACAATTAATAGAAACCACACTTACAATTAATAGAAACCACACTTACAATTAATAGAAACCACACTTACAATTAATAGAAACCACACTTACAATTAATAGAAACCACACTTACAATTAATAGAAACCACACTTACAATTAATAGAAACCACACTTACAATTAATAGAAACCACACTTACAATTAATAGAAACCACACTTACAATTAATAGAAACCACACTTACAATTAATAGAAACCACTTACAATTAATAGAAACCACACTTACAATTAATAGAAACCACTTACAATTAATAGAAACCACACTTACAATTAATAGAAACCACACTTACAATTAATAGAAACCACACTTACAATTAATAGAAACCACACTTACAATTAATAGAAACCACACTTACAATTAATAGAAACCACACTTACAGTTAATAGAAACCACACTTACAATTAATAGAAACCACACTTACAATTAATAGAAACCACACTTACAGTTAATAGAAACCACACTTACAATTAATAGAAACCACACTTACAATTAATAGAAACCACACTTACAATTAATCAAAGAAACCACACTTACAATTCATCAAAGAAACCACACTTACAATTAATCAAAGAAACCACACTTACAATTAATCAAAGAAACCACACTTACAGTTAATAGAAACCACACTTACAATTAATAGAAACCACACCACATTAAAGAAACCACACTTGCAATTAAAGAAACCACACTTGCAATTAAAGAAACCACACTTGCAATTAAAGAAACCACACTTGCAATTAAAGAAACCACACTTACAATTCATTCATACTATTTCACGTTCATACATAAGGTCACAATGAGGACAGAACTGATGTGGGCAACTGTACATTGTTGGTACACTCGGATACCATAGTCTATAGCCCACTCATAAGAATTCGAGGACCCTCTATATTTGTTCAATATTCAATTATTAGTATCTGGAAAACTTGTTATTATTAAACATGCTTTATAATAAATAGTGTACATAGTTTTGTAGTTCACGGAAAAAAATTACATTCATAAATTCGTTCAAGATATACACTTCCATAAGAGGTGAAAAGACATAGATAATTTAGGAATAGGACTTTAATATTTCAAAGGGCCAGTGATTTAAAAACAAAAAATACGGGGAGAATAAGCAGTGAGAACAGATACATAATAGAGGAATATTTCTGGAATATTTCGAAGCACTTCTAAATGAACAAGGTAATGTGAGAGTTGTAGAACCAATTATTCGTCGGGGAGGGTTGACGCCTAAGGGGACAGAACATTCGAAGAGGGAGAAGTGAGGAATGCGGAGGACAACTGGCATAGATAAGGGTACACCAATTCCAAACTTTGAACCTTTAATGGCAGGTTTTCTGGACCCCCTTTGCCCTCATGCTTAACCCAATTGGTTTTGAGATGTTAAGTCGTTCCTCCCATTACCTAGGTGATTATAAAACCTATCGTGCCATTTTGGTGTCAATTTTAATCTGGAGAATGATAGCAAACCTGCAATTTTGGAGGAACCAGCTTTCGGCTTTAAATACTTTTGTTTTACGAATAATGTGCACGTTTGTCTTGCAGTGTTTTTGTTTTGTTTTGTTTTTTATAGCTTGATAGAGGTCTAGGAAAGAAACAAAACTTAATAATAAATACATTTATAAACAAATAACAGCAGCAAGGATGTCTGCAGTATAAAAACCAAGACCCCAACCAGAAAAACTTTCAGGAGTTTAGATTAAAATGCAAAACGCGTGTGACCCCGAATAATTCGGGTGTCAGCTGGGTCTGATATGTGTGGGGTCACTTTATACATTCTCACTCGATGAAGACTATTTTCTATTGTATTATACTATTATCTTTTTTTATATGTATGACGGCGACCAAAGGCAAAAGAGTGACAGAGGCCAAATCCAAGTGACGTTGGGGTCAAAATGGCTGGACACACTAAGTTTAAAGCAGTTTAAGTCATAGGATGAAGGAAATATTGATTGAGGAAGAGAATTCTAGAGTTCACTTGATGAGTAAAAGAAAGACTGCGAAAATATGCTAATTCTTGGGTTGGAGAGCTGGACAGATTAGCAGTGAGACTGTGTTGAAAGGCGGGTGCCTCGCACTCGCCGCAAGGAATGGGGTATGCATTGAGAGAGCTCTGAAGATTAGTGATCGTTAAAATAGCGATAGAAGAGTGAAAGAGATGCAACATGGCAGCGTGTAGAAAGAGACTGTAGGGAACTAGTAAGAGGAAGTGAATTGATGAGGCCAAATTATTTTGACTCTACCTTTTCGAGAAGTGCGGTATGGGTGGATCCTCCCCACACATGCGAATAATATTCGATACGTGGGCTCACTGTGCCCCTATACAGAGCAAGAAACTGTGCAGGGGTGAAAAATCCACGGAGACGGTTGAGCACACTCAGCTTCTGGAAAGCTGTTTTAGTAAGAGAGGTAATATGATCTTTCCAAGAAAGTTCAGATGAAAATGATGCACCAAGAATATTGGGAGAAGATGAAAGGTTGATTTGTGAATTGTTGAACAGTAATTGATAGTCTTCTGGAAGCTTGTGACGGGTAAATAGAGGGAGAAACTGGGTCTTGGAGGCATTGAAAGTAATAAGATTACCTCTGCCCAATCAGACATAATTGATACATCAGAAGATAGGCGTGGCATGGCCCTGTCACGTGAGGTTTGAGGTGATTGAATGTTGGGTTGTTGTGAATAACTAGTTAAATAGTGTAATGTAGAATTATCAGCATATGAGTGCATAGAACTATAGGTACAGTTGAGGAGATCATTAATGAGTATTAGAAAGGGAACTGAAGCCAGGACAGAACCCTGGGGAACACCGGAGGTGATAGGTTGAGGATGTGAGCGATAGCCGTCCATAATTGCAGCTATGAAGCGGTCAGAAGGGAAATCAGGGACAAAGGCACAGAGAGAGGGATAGAAACCGAAGGAGGGTAGTTTGGAAATTAAAAATTTGTGCCAGATCCTATGGAAGGTTTTCGATATGTCTAGCGCAGTAGAAATAGTATCACCGAAGTCCCGAAGGGAGGATGACCCAGAATTAGTAAGATAAGCAAGAAGATGACCAGTAGAGCGACCCTTAAAGGTGAATTACGGAGGCAGAATAAAAAAGATGAGTTACTCACATAAACCAAACTATATATGAATATAGTTATCCACAAATATACCAGACACTGATAGTTAGACATAATTCATATGAAAAAATTTATAATAATAACAATACTCGAAAGCAAATAGGCAACTATTTTCCGTTACGATGATAGGCCCATCGTCTGCTGGCGTCACCTGTAACCACAACAAACATGACACGAGGTAGAGGTCTCACAGATTCTCTCTATCCCTAGTCCCGCTATTCACGATGATGAGCAAAATGGGAACATATTATGATTATGAAGTGGTGGTTCCTGAATGTATCATTTACACAGTTGTATTAATCCCCTTATGAGTCTGTGTTTACTAGGCTAGGGCATTCTCAGCTGACGAAAATTGATTCCACAGCAGACCATCCAAAATGTCTACATCCATCAATAGGCTATAATTTAGAAATACTTTGAGAGTTGAGAATTAGCCGTGGGGGTTCTTGGTTGGATTTTCTCAGATAGGGATGTGGTTGACGCTCTGTATAAAAGGGTTTGTTTGATTACATCAGGCAAGGTTTACCTTGATGATAAAGGCTAGACTAGGGCTACACACTTCGATCATTCTTACCTTGGTATGAGATGCTTACATAGACTAGGCTAGACACTTCGTCATTCTTACCCTGGTATGAGATGCTTACATTCAGAAATTTCGAAGCACAGTTAGCCTAGGCCTACATTCTAAAAAAGGGCCGGATCCAGGACTTTTGAAAGGGGGGGGGGGGGGGTTGAGAAGGGACTATGAGGGATGTCGCCCCCCGGCCGTCGACGAAACACCATAGACATAACTCAAACATCAGATATTCGTGTTATTTTTCATATATGTAAATGGAGCCGGGACATCACCCCTAACACATACAAATAGGCCTAATACCCAACTGAAAAATAGGGGAGGGGCGTACGCCCCCCACCTAAATCCGGCCCTGTAACACTTGTAATTATCTTGGTGTAGTGACTTGACTAGGCCTAGTTTAAGCTACTGAACACAGCGGGTAAACCAATAGGAAGAGGTCACCACCTTTGGGAAGATAGGATAAGATTGGGTTAGGTATAGGAGGATCGATAGTTAATATTAGATTAAACCAATGGATACTCTTAATGTACAACTTTAACCCTCCTGGCCCGGTTGTCATTTTAAAATGACACCACGAATTAAGGGCAGGAGCCCGGGTGTCATTTTAAAATCTGTAAGCTTGAAAGCCTATTCAGCTTGGTCTGAACACCGTGCGTCCGACGCATGTAAACAAAGCCGATCGTTACGTCACCGCACCTCCGAAAACAAGAAAGAGAAGACTCGTTTGTTATTGTATGTCTGTATGTCGTTGTTTCAGTAGTGAAAAGATCGTCATATTGCTAACATCGCCTGCAAGTGCTCTCCACTGAAATCGTCATCACAACTGAACCAGTTGCCATAGAGAGCTCTACTCAATGCCAGTCTACAGATTGGAAACCGCACTACATTTATAGATGCGTGGGAAATTTCTAGCATTTAAACTAAACAAAAATACGGTAGCCTAGGCCTAGACGTTTTTCGGCCAGATCGCCCGGGTAGCCCACACTGTCATTTTGAGAGCCTGCCCGGGCCAGGAGGGTTAAAATATTTTTGGTTAGTATAGCCTAATGGTATTCCAAACCTCCTAGAATAGCCTATATCCTGTAGATATTAGAACTGTGCCACTAGAAGAATTGTCAGTCGAAGTAAATATTAATTTTAATGTTCAACCAGAACTAAGCCTAGGCACATTATGAGGTAATATAGTATTACAAAATTAAATAAGGGTAAAATACATTACCCAATGGTAAAATTAGTTCTAAGGTATGTTAATATCTAGCCTACTAAATGGATTGGACTTTGTAAATAGGCCTAGACCCTATCTACTGTATGTTAGGCTATTAGGCCTATTATTTATTCATTTATAAGATCAGTTCTAATACCCAAAGCAAAGCCTAGTTGGTATAAACTAGCACCAGGTTATGATGCTCAGACCAAATTCAAGTAGGATATATCACTCCAATTAGACAATTCCTGAAAGCCACCTAATAGTCTGGGATCCGAGACCTCAAAATTTGATTTTGAAGTGACACTCCTGCTATAGAATGTTTGACCCCTAGATCATGTCTGTCGGGGTGTTAGCCACCAGAAAAGTGACTTTAGCAAGGTAGTTTGGATTGCGCGAATTCTGTAGGGACGTTTTCTAACATGGGGCATCAACTGTAAAAACCAAGAAATTTAGGGGTAGGGGAAATTCAATTGACCATATATCCCATAATACAGGGGTGAGTGCAACAAATTACCACTCATTCTTTTTGTTATAAAGTTGGCTTTTATATGAAACATTTATATGATCCCCTTCGGGGATCATGGCGTCAGGCAATAGATAGATAGATAGACCATCCATGAGGTCAGCAGGGGTCAAAAGGTCACGGAAAGTGGGTGTAAGCTGAATATTTATCTCCTTTATTTAATAATTCACATTTGTCCTACTTCAAGCTCAATATATCCAAACTTTTACATCCAAAATATGTTGTTTGTACCCCTCTGATGTTTTTGGGAAAGGAATTCCCCAACTGAACTTAACTTACTGGCATGTATGTCACTTTAGATTTGCATAAATTCAAAAAAATCACCAACATCGGGCATTAACACTACCTATTTGCACGGTACTCTTAAACATGTTTTAAAACGACAAGTCATACCACATACTGTCTGGAAAAGTGTCATTAGCTCTATTTACTCATCATCATCACTGTCATCAGTCAGAAGCCGTCCACATGTTTCTCTGTCGCCATTGCAGGCACATGCAATGATGCATGGTACTCCAGCTTTCGCACAAGGGCAATTCCTCAGGCAGTTCGGTTTCTTCTTTAATTTGCAGTATTTCATCTTCGCAGCAGAAGGCTTTGATGGCTTGCTCTTCACGACAGGAATTAACCTGTCACCATCCACACTCCTGCCATACTCTTCAGGTGGAAGAAGCACTGGATTGCTGAGCT
This sequence comes from Paralithodes platypus, assembly GCA_032716605.1. Lineage (NCBI taxonomy): Eukaryota > Metazoa > Arthropoda > Malacostraca > Decapoda > Lithodidae > Paralithodes > Paralithodes platypus. The sequence continues at coordinate 42,119,226 of CM064531.1, read as the reverse complement.
AGCAATGTGAGCAAAGATTCTGGTGTCCGCCTCCTCGTGGTTAGGGCAGTACAGCTCATCAATATTGGTATGTTCCGTCTGCGTCACACGAGCTGCCAGGGCGTTGACCCCAAGGACCAGGCAGAAGCCATCAGGCCAGGATGACTCCTGGGACCAACGTGAAGCAAGATACGACAGCAGATTGCTCTTGTTACAAGGGTTTGAGAGGAATGTCTTCCAATCAGGGATTTTCATGCTGTCCACTGGAACATACTCTGGCAAGTTGGTATTTGACTCCCGTCTCTGGCGTTCATCCCCTTTTAGACTCTTTAACCCAAAATCAAATTGATCGCCCACGAAATGCACTTCAGTGCAATGTCTGGGTTTCATGTTCAAGAGTTTGTTCCGGTTATTTTCCTGAAGTTGGCCAAATGTACTCGAACCAAGTGTGTTGAACCGCTGGATGAATGCCATTGCATCGACTACATAAACTGCATCAGATGCAGAAGGAGGCAACTCTTTTAACGGTTCCCATGAGTTGGCAACCTCTGCCTGTAGAGTGGATAGATAGTTGGATTTGCAACCTTTCCGCATGGAAAATCCATTCTTCTCTGGCCCAAACAACGAGGGAGGGTACTCAAGCCATTCGTAACTAAATGCCTCAGTCCGTGCCTCATCACTCAGGTCCTGTGCGAAACAAAGTGCCCTTGTCACTGCACTCTCCTCTCTGATGACTTCTTTCACAGTGTCCATCTTTTTCTTACTTTTCTTCAGATGCGTGGCGAATGTTTCTATCTTCGGTTAGACAATCTTGTCTGCATTCGTCGTTGTGGCAGCATCCATTGCCTCCAGGCCTAGACGTTTGGCATCTACCAGGGTAGTGGCTGCAAGAATCTGACCTGTGGATATGTTTATTAGTTTATCTGTCGCAAGTGAAGGATCGAATAGGTTCTGCATCTTCTCTTCCACGGTCCATGTGATCTGCAACACGGCTTCCATGTCATCTTTCCTCAGCTTCTCGTGGTGGTCAGATTGTGGCGAGGCCATGTGTGCCATCTGTTTTACACTTTCAGAGACAGAGGTCATGAACGGTAGAGCCTTGATGTACTTTTCTCGTGCTGATTCAGACTGTGTTATACCCTTAAAGAGGCTTGTTTTGCCTTCCCTATTGTAGGTCTGTTCAAGGGCAAGGTCTGTCCACACACCATTGAAGTCTCCTGCAGTCTGGTGAACTGTGAATTTGCCAGCTGCAAACTCCTTGTGCAATTCTGGTGCTGTTTCTAGAAACCATTGCATCTCACTGAGGTAGATCGGAAGGCAGGACATGTACTTACTATGGCCGGAAGCAATGGTATAGGGTAGCATATTCTGTACCTCTTGTAAGTGCTGTTGCCACAGCCCAGCTCTCTCAGCATGGATGTAACACCTTAGGATAAGCACCATGTCATGTACATGCTCCAAAGATGGGCTGTCACTCCAAATCCCTTCTCAAAATCTCCCCAGAGCGACTCCAGTGACCAGTGACTCTAGGTATTTCATGACTCCTCCATGAGTGCAGAAAATTCGTCCTTCTCTTTTCTGTCAAAGGCATTTCTAAGACTTTCAAGCAGAGACGAAAGCAAAGAAAGTGTCTCCTCATTCTTCTCGAACAACAGCCATTTCTCAAATGCCTCCCACTTCAGCATGAAGAATGCTTCACTCAACCGTGAATGATAACGGACCATCTTTTAATAATCTTTTCCTGCCATGACTTTATTGGCTGTACCTCGACCACAGATATCACTATAAACCAGAATGTCCTCTATGCCACTCACCTTCATGAAAAATCCAATAGATCCCAAGAAGTTCTGGGTAATATGGAATCCTCCAAGTCGGACAATAATATCTTTGTACTTTTCCGGTTCTTTGCTAATCAACCCCTTTATTTACTATGTCATATATTGCCTGGTCACAAGTCACCACCATCTTAGCCTGATCCATCTTAAGACTCAAGGAGATGAAGTAGTCCAATGAGGTCTGGACTATATCTGCGTTGGTTGGGTTTTGTGGATGCAATGGTCCATAACCAATCTTTGTTTTCTCTGTATGTTGCCCGGAACTGTATTCAAAGAAGCTGCTCCATGTCAGGCTACCAGGCCCTTGTCATAATGAGGAAGTTCAATATCACGTAATGACCTAGCCTGTCTTCTGTCCTTCAGTGTCAGTTTACTACTTACTGGAACGAATTTGTCTGGTTCACTGATAGTCAGTTTCCTGTTTTTCTTAAGGGGCACTGCCCCCGCTACCTCCCCACTTCCTTCTCCCTCAAATGTGTACTGATAAATTATATTTGTTGTAGCATCAAGACTACCACCATCTTCTGTCTCTGAATGGAAGTTTAAGTTATCCAATGCGTACTGGGTAAAGTGTCCTGGTGTGATGTTTCTTGGAATGAACAACCCTTCCCTTTCTTCTCGTTCAGAAATATAATTGGCGGCTGTTGTGATGTGTCGCTGAGCAGTGGGATAACTGATGCAGTGTCCAAATTTGTTAATCATTGTCACAAGGTTTTTACTACGCGTTTCCTTCAGAATATGTAGGGCAAAACCGATGTGTTTGGCAAGTGGCTGCCTGCTAAGACATCCTAAGATGTCCTGTGCCAAATTCAGTACCTTCTCTTCATCATCTTTGGTAAGCTGGACTTTGCCATCTTCACTGAGACACTTATCTCCCTCTGTTAGTAACCACGCCAAATGATTGTACAAGTTGACCGGTACTTGACTAGAGGCACCTTCATATGATATTTCAATTTCATCACTGACCGGGGTTGCACACCCTACCTTTCCGAATGTTTTCACTTCAGCCCTCAAGTGTTTTGCCACGTGGTATGAACTGTTTGACACGTTTGGGAGCAGTACCTGCTCTTCCTCGTCATCTGGAAGAAGCTCACACTCATCTAATTCAGTCTGCAGAGAGACTACTTCATCACAGAGCTCTTTGACGGTCAAAGAAGATGCACATATTAAAGTATCTCTACCCTTCAATGTGATGACCTGAATGTCAGACTCAAGGTGCTTCAACAATCACTTTTTCAACCTATCAGTTCTGTAGAGTTTCTTACTGACTACACCCTGTTGTGAGAGAAGTTCCGTAAATCTATTGGTCCGCTGGCCAAGGTGGTAGACATGCTTGTTAATAAGAAGTCCAGGTGAAATTTCTGAAACAAGCATTTGGAAGACTTTGTCATATTCAGTGACACCTTTACTGTCACATGTCTGTTCCGAAGCTTTACATCGTCTGTTCATGAAATTGTTCATACACCTCAAGTGATAGCGGAAATCGTTAGCTATGAGGTCAAGACAATAATCACCATGGCCCTCAATTTTCAAAAGGACCGCCTCATCCCTCAACTCCTTTGCCTTATTATGGATTGACTTCTGCCTGTCAACTGTACTGACTAAAGTTAATGTCCTATCGCCTTTGGAATCGCGTTCCCTTTCACACAGGAAACACACTGCCTTAAAGTCCGTTAAACTCCTCCTGCCCTTCCGTTCACCTGATGTTTCTCCTTGCTCGGCTTTAAACCATTTGGCGGATACTAGATTGTCCAAAGTTTGTTTGAGGGTGTAACTACTGCGGAATTTTTTGTGACACATTGGTCCTTTTGAAAAGAATTGGTCCTGATGCTGCAGATCGTCCCACACTCTGCTGTAAACGTCATCCTTCCTTATTTCCACCACGTTCTTGAATGTTATGAACCCTCTCTTCGTCAGGTTATACAGAGGTCCCTGATCATCTGTTGTAGTTTGGCAGACGATACATTTCGAATAGTCACTTTCACTAGTAGAGAGTTGGCATTTGTTTCCTTTGCCTGCTATCACAGCCACCGGTTCCATCTTTATACGCCAGGGGTCAGCACCTATAGGAAATAAAAAGCCACTTTAAGACTTCATACAATCCACAAATGGAATAAAATTAATAATGTAGCTACCCTTAATATTTCTACGCAACCACCCTCCCTAGCACCACACACAAGATGAAAAGCATCAACCACTACAGTAAACCATCACTATTACGATCAATATAGGCGAGGGATAGCGAGCCTACATAATATAGCTGAAGGAGCCATCCAATACCCTACAATCATAGACAAACTAGCGAGTGAAGCGAGTCTAAAAGATTGTCATACTAATGTGTAGGCTCACTACTGCTTGCCAATATAGATCGTTTAATTCAAGGTTAATTCAAATGTAACATTCCTTTCCCAAAAACATTAGAGGGATGCAAAGAACATATTTTGGGTGTAAAAATCTGGATATATCAAGCTTAAAGTAGGAAAAATTTGAATTATTTGATAAAGGAGCTAAATTTTCAGCTTAACCCACTTTTCGTGACCTTTTGACCTCTGCTGACCTCATAGATGGTCCAATCACATTGAATCATGGTTCATATAAAAGCCAACTTTATAACAAAAAGAATGAGTGGTAATTTGTTGCACTCACCCCTGTATTATGGGATAAATGGTCAATTGAATTTCCCCTACCCCTAAATTTCTTGGTTTTTACAGCTGACACCCCATGTTAAAAAAACGTCCCTACAGAATTTGAACAACCCAAACTACCTTGCTAAAGTCACTTTTCTGGTGTCTAACACCCCCACAGACATGATCTAGGGGTCAAACATTTTATAGCAGGGGTGTCACTTCAAAATAACTTTTTTACACATTTCCAGGCCTTGGATCCCAGACTATAACTTTATGATGATATCTGACTACTGACAGTTAGGCTACATGACTTGACTTTGCACCTCCTCACCGAACACTAGCCTTGTGAGGGCCCTGGCCCAGGCCCCAGAGGGCTAGTATAAAATAAACACATAAACAACAATCCAGGATGCTTCTCTAAAATACGTCTGGTCTGGTTTCAAGTAAAACGAAATTAATCAAAATATTCTCACTGTATTGCTTTGAGTGAGCTTTGGCATAATTCACTGGTGCCCTAGAAAGATTATTATACCATACAGTCACACAATTCGCCATTATTAATGAATAAATGTCACAGAGGGTATCATCCCATCTTTACTTATATGGGTTTGTTTACTGTCTTCAAATTCTCCCGGTCACAGTTTACGTCACGAGCCTGCATAGCCAATCAACACACAACTTCTCTCCCAGCTGTTTTCTGTCAGCAAGCTTCAACTACGTTTTCCAGAAAAACAATTATTGCATATTTGTATTATTAGAAGGTTTATTTATAGCACCGTAACGTTCAGTAATGCAACATATCTTGACCATTACTACATTGTAAAATAATAATTGCAGCACTGATTTGCTTTCGTAATTCACCTTTAAGAAGGATCTGTCGTAGTAAATATGGTTAAGTGAGATCGTTCGAAGCCTGTTAATGGCGGGAGGCCCTTTATAAACTGACTAAAATCGTCTAATAGTAGCTCGAACACAGTTAAAAAGACGGCACTGGTACTGAAAGGACTAATTGATAGACGTTCTTCCTAAGCTGGACAAAATTGTTTAATGGTTGTCAGAATATCATGAAAACGACGTCACCGACACTGAATGGGTTAACCCTTTCAGGATACGAGGATGCGGTTGTTTTCACTTTATTGTAGCTACCCTTAGAAGAATTTATTTAGTTTTGGAATGACCTGTGGGAGTTAAGAAAAAAACAAAAACAACAAAAAATAGAAGGAAACATGAAAACAAAAAACAAGTTAGAGGGTGTGTGTAGAAGGTGAAATGCGTCATCGGGTTCAGGGGGTAGTGTTTGGTTTTTGGTCTATATATATATATATATATATATATATATATATATATATATATATATATATATATATATATATGTATTAACTTTATTGTTTAGTTTTCTAGCTAGACCTCCATCAAGCTTAAACAACAACAAACCTAGACCCCCTTTCAAGATAAATGTGTACATTTGTCGGTAGAAAAATTTCCCTGCCGAAGACCGGTTCCTTCTGAAATTACAGGCTCGCTATCGCTCGCCAGAAAAAAATCGACACCTAAATGGCACGAAAGGTCTTAACATTGGCAAAGATATGGGGCGAAAGGTATAAAAATTGCCAAACTAACGGAACAAACTGATATGCTAAACTTGAGGGAGAAGGGTGTCCACAGAAAGCGACTACCTCCAACTTAATATATTTGTCAGATATATGAATGTAATATATATATATATATATATATTATATATATATATATATATATATATATACATATATATATATATATATATATATATATATATATATATATATATATATACATATATATATATAGTTGTACTGTATGGGTATTGTATGATGGATAAGTTTATCAGCGAGAAGGATTGGGAGATGTGAATGTTTTGATAGTGTCAGTTGGAGTGATGGGTTGCATGTCCACCATGTTTGCTTGCAACAGTAATGTCTGAGGTGCGTGGCTTCCTGCACTAAAGAGCATCATTCGGTGCCGTGTGGACAATGCTAGGAGTTACAGAAGCTCCTCTCCCGTTTACTGTTACAGCCTGCGGAAGAAAATTGAGGGTAAAGTCAAGTATGTATGTATGTATGTATGTATGTATGTATGTATGTATGTGTGTATGGATGTATGTATGTATGTATGTATGTATGTATGTATGTATGTGTGTATGGATGTATGTATGTATGTATGTATGTATGTATGTGTGTATGGATGTATGTATGTATGTATGTATGTATGTATGTATGTACTCAGGCACATCATTTTCAAGGGGTTAAGCTTGCGTTAAGGGGAGATGGATGGTTTTTCTGGTCTCCATTCATCCTCAAGTTTAGCCCCATTAGTTTTCAGATTATATGACATTCGGCCCATTAGTTCGGCGAATTTTAGACCTTTCGCCCCATTTATTTATCGATATTAAGACTTTTCGTGTCATTTAAGTGTAATTTTTTTCCTGGCGAGCGATAGCGACCCAATACTTTATGAGGAACCGGTCTTTGGCCAGGACATTTTTCTGTCGAAAAATAGTTAGGCGTTTTTAATATCTTTCACCCCTGTTCTTTATCAGTATTAAGACCTTTCGTGCCATTTTTTTCCTGGCGGCCTTCGTTCGGGATATTTTTCTACCGAAAAATTTACAAAATTATCTAGAAGGGGGATCTTGTCTTTTTGAAAAGCTTGGTGAAGGTGTAGGGAGGAAACTAAAACAGGAATAAACAAATGAATATCGACCAATAAATATACCCTTCCCCTTGAGTACAGTCGGCCTAATAAGTTATGTCTCGGCACCATGTATGTGTTGATCAATAATTTGTATCAGTAATTAAGTAACACCCGTTCTTAACATTAATCATCAACTACAAACCCCAATGCACTTGGATAAGCTAATGAAAGCATATTATGGTCCTCCCGGGATTCGAACTCGGGACACCACACACAGAACATAAGCACCTAAACCATTACACCACCAACACAGTTAGCCTAAACTAAAACCTGAATTATTCGTTTCGAGTGAGATATACAAACATGATTCTACACTTATCCACCCCATTCAACAACTGACAGACATTAATACAGCACAGAGCGAGGTAAACGTAATGACATGTGAGCCATGACTTATTAGCGCCACTGTACCTCAAGCAGCTCTTTAGTTCCTGGTGTTGATAAAAAGATCCAAAATATTCCTGGAAAATTGTGAGTATGACGCCTGGTTCACTTAGGCTGATGGACTGTTGAGGTGAAGGGGAGATGGGTCGTTTTTCTGGTCCCCTTTCTCCCTCGTGTTAAGTCCCAATTGTTTTGAGATTATAAGACGTTCGGCCCATTAGTTTGGTGATTTTAACACCTTTCGCCCCATTTCGTTGTCAATGTTAAGACCTTTCGTGCCATTTAGGTGTTGATTATTTCCTGGCGAGCGACAGCAAGCCTGAAATTTTAAGAGGAAGCGGCCTTCGGCCGGGACATTTTTCTACCGAAAATTTTACAAATTTATCTTGAAGGAGGGTCTAGGTTTTTTTTTAAAGCTTGATGGAGATCTAGAGAGAAAACTAGGATATATTAAAACAAAACAAAAAACGGCCCGTCTCCCCTTAAGCTGATGCAAGTTGGGATGTAAGAGAGCATCGGTTTGGATGACTCGGGGGAATGGCGGGTGATGGGCTCTACTTAAGTTTATTATTATTGTTACTATTATTATGTTTACTGTGTTTTATTACTATAAGTAGTAGTAGTAGTAGTTGTAGTAGTAGTAGTAGTAGTAGTAGTAGTCGTAGTAGTACAGATGTTACCCATCACATTTAACTTACAGGTATTATACATAACGTATTAGTCGCAAACATTTCGAGTTAGCATCATGGCAAAATAACGAGGTATACATTTAGAATATAGTCTTATATACAACCTCAAATTAAAAAAACAAAACATATATATATATGTGCAGTATATATATATATATAGAGAGAGAGAATAGCGTTCTGAGGGAATATATTTAGCATTAATCATAGACTACAGTAGATCTGGACTGGACACGAAAATGGAACTTTGTAGTAAGGGACCCAAAATCGGAGAACGAACCCCCAAGTTCGAACCTCGAAGCCGCGAAAATATCACATTTTCGTGGTTTCGAGGTTCGAATTTGGGGGTTCGTTTTCCGATTTTGGGTCCCTTACTACAAAGTTCCATTTTCGTGTCCAGTCCAGATCTACTGTAGTCTATGCATTAATATAAACAGAGATCTACTGTAGTCTATGCATTAATATAAACAGATCTACTGTAGTCTATGCATTAATATAAACAGAGATCTACTGTAGTCTATGCATTAATATAAACAGAGATCTACTGTAGTCTATGCATTAATATAAACAGAGATCTACTGTAGTCTATGCATTAATATAAACAGAGATCTACTGTAGTCTATGCATTAATATAAACAGAGATCTACTGTAGTCTATGCATTAATATAAACAGAGATCTACTGTAGTCTATGCATTAATATAAACAGAGATCTACTGTAGTCTATGCATTAATATAAACAGAGATCTACTGTAGTCTATGCATTAATATAAACAGAGATCTACTGTAGTCTATGCATTAATATAAACAGATCTACTGTAGTCTATGCATTAATATAAACAGAGATCTACTGTAGTCTATGCATTAATATAAACAGAGATCTACTGTAGTCTATGCATTAATATAAACAGAGATCTACTGTAGTCTATGCATTAATATAAACAGAGATCTACTGTAGTCTATGCATTAATATAAACAGAGATCTACTGTAGTCTATGCATTAATATAAACAGAGATCTACTGTAGTCTATGCATTAATATAAACAGAGATCTACTGTAGTCTATGCATTAATATAAACAGAGATCTACTGTAGTCTATGCATTAATATAAACAGAGATCTACTGTAGTCTATGCATTAATATAAACAGAGATCTACTGTAGTCTATGCATTAATATAAACAGAGAAACGATTGATTTAACGGGAGATGTTTATTTATTAGTATATATTTGTGCATTCATTTAATTATATATTAATTAATTTTAGTTTCTTCCCAAGACCTCCATCAAGCTTTAAAAAATACCCCCAGGACCCCCTTTCCAGACAAATGTGTATATTTTTCGGAAGAAATAATTATGTCCCGGGAAAAGGCCGATTCCTCCTAAATGTCTTAACATTGACAGAAATGGGGTGAAAGGTCTTAAAATCACCAAACTAATTGGGCAAAGGTCTTAAGATGTCAAAACTAATGGGGCTAAGCATGAGGGTGAAGGGGGTACCGAAACAACCCTCCTACGTGAAAGTCTCCACTTACACCGCCTACAGAGCGCCGCAGGTGGGTGTAGCGGATATGTTCACAGCCCCTTAAAGCTCGGTTCACACATACACGAATTAACGTCCCGTCCGTCCCCGACCCCTTAATTCGCCGTTCCTAGGCGGCGTCCTTTTTGTGCATGCATAAAATGGTCCGTGTGGGTCGGGGCAACTGCCAGAAAACGTGTTATATCGGGACACCCACGGGACACCCACGGGACACACACGGACACACACAAGAGCAGTCGTCATCTAGACGCAGCCTGACGGTGTCTAGACGGCGACTGGCGGCGTCTAGACGCCGACTAACGGGATGAGAACGGCAGAAAAAATACTTTGGAACGGCCCTAGTGCCCATCGTGGCCGCATGGGGCCTCCAGATTGATGCCGTCTTGCCTATTTTCTTGGTCGGAGACGGACGTGACGTAATTCGTGCATGTGTGAATCGAGCTTCATTCCCCGTGCCTAGGTGGCGTCCTTTTTGTGCATGCATAAAATGGTCCGTGTGGGTCGGGGCAACTGCCAGAAAACGTGTTATGTCGGGACACCCACGGGACACGCGGACACACACGAGAGCAGTCGTCCTCTAGAAACAGCCTGACGGCGTCATCTAGACGACGACTGGCGGCGTCTAGACGACGACTGGCGGCGTCTAGACGACGACTAATGGGATGAGAACGGCGGCAAAAAAACTTTGGCCATCGATGCCACATGGGGCCTCCAGATTGATGCCATCCTGCCTAGTTTCTTGGTCGGGGACGGACGTGACGTTAATTCGTGCATGTGTGAACCGAGCTTAACCCCTTCTGTACCGGTCTTTTTAATTTAATTCTTGCTATTTTTATACGATTTTATGCAGTTTAAGAAGGATCTGTGGTAGTAAATAGGGTCAAGTGAGATCGTTCGAAGCCTGTTAATTGCTGGAGGCCCTTTATAAGCTGAATAAAATCGTCTAATAGTAACCCAAATAAAATTAAAAAAACGTCGCCGGTACGGAAGGGGAGATGGGTATTTTTTCTGTTCCTTCTGTTCCCCCTTCTTCCTCATGTTTAGCCTCATTAGTATTCAGAGTTTAAGACGTTCGCCCCCATTAGTTTGTCGAATTTGTATATATGTCGAACCATTTCTATATCAATATCAAGACCTTTTGTGCCACTTACGTGTCGATATTTTGTGGCGAGCGATAGCGAGCCTGTAATTTCAAGAGAACAAATGAAAAACATATCTTGAAGTGGGGTCTAGGGAGTGTGTTTTTAAGCTTGATGAAGGCTTAGCGAGGAAACTAAAAAACAATTAATATATATGAATAAAGACCTAACAAAATCACCACTGTCCCCTTAAGCCACTATCACACGAGCGCTTTTTCCGGCAATTTTCTATGAGCAAATTATTTCTCGTCCTATTGTGAGGCTCTTTCACATTGGAATTGGAATCTATACTGGTGGTAGGCTATGTTAAGGGTGTCACCTGTTTTGTTCTCTCCTTTTCTCGCTTTCTCTGGCTTGTATCCACTTGGCCCCATTCAGCCTACTGTTTTAAGACGGTTATCCCCATCCAGGTGTGAATTTTTTACTGATGAGCGGTAGCGAGCCAGCATATTTTTTAAATGTGTTTAACAGCAGGCTAAATTTGTACATTTTTCCATAGAAAAATTTCTCCGGCGAAGCCGGATTTCTTCGCTATCGCTCGCCAGGAAGAAATCGACACCTAGATGGGGATAAACGTCTTAAAATAGTTGGCTGAATGAGGCCGAATGGATACAAGCCAGAGAAAGAGAGAAAAGGATTGAAATAAAACAAATTCAGGTCACCCCCCTTAAGTATAGTCTATTCAGGTCACCCCCCTTAAGTATAGTCTATTCAGGTCACCCCCCTTAAGTATAGTCTATTCAGGTCACCCCCCTTAAGTATAGTCTATTCAGGTCACCCCTCTTAAGTATAGTCTATTCAGGTCACCCCCCTTAAGTATAGTCTATTCAGGTCACCCCCCTTAAGTATAGTCTATTCAGGTCACCCCCTTAAGTATAGTCTATTCAGGTCACCCCCCTTAAGTATAGTCTATTCAGGTCACCCCCCTTAAGTATAGTCTATTCAGGTCACCCCCTTTAAGTATAGTCTATTCAGGTCACCCCCCCTTAAGTATAGTCTATTCAGGTCACCCCCCTTAAGTATAGTCTATTCAGGTCACCCCCCTTAAGTATAGTCTATTCAGGTCACCCCCCTTAAGTATAGTCTATTCAGGTCACCCCCCTTAAGTATAGTCTATTCAGGTCACCCCCCTTAAGTATAGTCTATTCAGGTCACCCCCCTTAAGTATAGTCTATTCAGGTCACCCCCTTAAGTATAGTCTATTCAGGTCACCCCCTTAAGTATAGTCTATTCAGGTCACCCCCTTAAGTATAGTCTATTCAGGTCACCCCCTTAAGTATAGTCTATTCAGGTCACCCCCTTAAGTATAGTCTATTCAGGTCACCCCCTTAAGTATAGTCTATTCAGGTCACCCCCCTTAAGTATAGTCTATTCAGGTCACCCCTCTTAAGTATAGTCTATTCAGGTCACCCCTCTTAAGTATAGTCTATTCAGGTCACCCCTCTTAAGTATAGTCTATTCAGGTCACCCCCCCTTAAGTATAGTCTATTCAGGTCACCCCCCTTAAGTATAGTCTATTCAGGTCACCCCCCTTAAGTATAGTCTATTCAGGTCACCCCTCTTAAGTATAGTCTATTCAGGTCACCCCTCTTAAGTATAGTCTATTCATAATAAGTAGGCCAACAATCTTGACCACTAACTTCTATATCTCAAAAACCGACTAGAGTAATCGAGCTAACTTGTCTACCATTTGGGAAGAGTTAGCCAGGGAATGGGTGTGGATATTTACAGCCCATTTGCTCTACTCCCTTGTTGAGTTATAGAGGTTAAGGGTCAGGATTTCTGGCCTACCTATAACGAATAGACTATAGTTTACTTCTTATGACACTTGAATATTGAAGTTGCCAGGGAACGAGTGCCCGTAAAAATTGACGGAAATATCGCTCGTGTGACACCGCCTTTATCGTCTGACTAAATTGTATCATACTTTTTGTCACACCATTAACCCCTTCTGTACCGGCGACGTCTGTTGTATCTAATTCTATCTATTTTTCGACGATTTTATGCAGCTTAGGAAGGATCTGTGGTAGTTAAAATGGTTGGTCGAGATAGTTCGAAACCTTATTATTGCTAGAGATACTTCCTAAACTGAGTAAGACCGTCTAACTGTTGCTAGATTATAATGAAAAGGACATCACCGGTACTGAAAGGGTTGAAGGGGGATGGGTCGTTTTGGGGTAAATTAATTCATATATTTTTATATATCTTAGTTTACTCGCTAGACCTCCATCAAGCTTAGAAAAAATACCTCCTAGACCCCCCCCCCCTCCCCCCTTCAAGATAAATTTGTAAATTTTTTGGTAGAAAAATGTCCCGGCCGAAGGCCAGTTCCTCTTAAAATTTCATGCTAGCTATCGCTCGCCAGGAAAAAATAGACAACAAAATGGGGCGAAAGGTGTTAAAATCGCCAAACTAATGGGCCGAACGTCTTATGATCTCAAAACAAATGGGGCTTAACACGAGAGAGAAAAGGGTCCAGAAAAACTACCCTCTCCCCTTAAGTCGGGTTTCCATTCATGTCGTAACACGCATGTTAGCTTGGGCATTCGCTATTAACAAATGTAGTTTTCAATGTAGAATTCCATCTTCCATTTTTTTGTTCAGACTAGTTTGCTAGATATAAAACTGGCACTAACCTTCATCCGTATATCTGGCCCCGTTTGGTTTGGAGATTATAAAACATTCGCCCCATTATTATGGCGATTCTATGACCTTTCGTGCAATTCAGGTGTCGATTTTTTTTCAGGCAAGCGATAGCGAGCCTGCAATGGAGGAGGAATCGGCCTTTGGCCGGGGCATTTGTTGGCACAAATTTATCTCGATGGGGGATCTTGGGGGAATCATTTTAGCCTTAATGGAGGTCTAGGGAGGAAACTAAAGAAATAATGAATATATATATATATATATATATATATATATATATATATATATATAAACATCACCCCTTAATCCACTGGGCAACTGACTCGTGCACCCCCCCTGTATATAGCCAAATACTGAGGGAGGAGAGAGGGAGGAGAGGGAGAGAGGTTGGTGGGGACAATTACTGTTCATGGTTGGTGATATAAGGGACTGCTTCATGGAACAGTCATCTCTAAAGAAAGGATATACATGTTATTAAGACTGGGGTAGAGAGAGGTGATTTACATGGATTTACATATATATACTAGACACACAGGTTTTACGATCCCTACTACGTGGTCCGACCTTAATGCTACTAACATGAGAGAGACAGAGAGAGAGAGAGAGAGAGGACAAGAGACTGAGTGAGACACAGTATGAACTGTGTGAGAGAGAAATTGTGAGAGGGACAATATGAGAACAAAGTGTGAGAAACAGCATGATATTTGTAGCGTGAGAGAGGCAGTATGATATGAGTAGTGTGAAAGAGAGACAGTATGATATGAGTAGTGTGAGAGAGACAGTATGATATGAGTAGTGTGTGAGAGGCAGTATGATATTAGTGTGAAAGAGAGACAGTATGATATGAGTAGTGTGTGAGAGAGGCAGTATGATATGAGTAGTGTGAGAGAGAGACAGTATGATATGAGTAGTGTGAAAGAGACAGTATGATATGAGTAGTGTGTGAGAGAGACAGTATGATATGAGTAGTGTGAGAGAATGACAGTATGATATGAGTAGTGTGAGAGAAAGACAGTATGATATGAGTAGTGTGAGAGAGACAGTATAATATGAGTAATGTGTGAGAGACAGTATGATATGAGTATTGTGAGAGAGACAGTATGATATGAGTAATGTGTGAGAGACAGTATGATATGAGTAGTGTGAGAGAGAAAGTATGATATGAGTAGTGTGAGAGACAGTATGATATGAGTAGTGTGAGAGAGACAGTAAAATATGAGTAGTGTGAGAGTGACAGTATGATATGAGTAGTGTGAGAGAGACAGTATGATATGAGTAGTGTGAGAGAGACAGTATGATATGAGTAGTGTGAGAGACAGTATGATATGAGTAGTGAGAGACAGTAAAATATGAGTAGTGTGATAGTGACAGTATGATATGAGTAGTGTGAGAGAGAGGCAATATGATATGAGTAGTGTGAGTCAATATAATATGAGTAGTGTAAGAGAGAGTCAGCATGATCTGAGTAGTGTGAGAGAGGCAGTATGATATGAGTAGTGTGAGAGAGTGAGACAGGATGATATGAGTAATGTGAAAGAGAGACAGTATGATATGAGTAGTGTGCGAGAGAGAGTATGATATGAGTAGTGTGAGAGAGGCAGTATGATATGAGTAGTGTGTGAGAGGCAGTATGATATGAGTAGTGTGAGAGAGACAGTATGATATAAGTAGTGTGTGAGAGGCAGTACGATATGAGTAGTGTGAGAGAGAGACAGTATGATATGAGTAGTGTGTGAGAGGCAATATGATATGAGTAGTGTGAGAGAGAGACAGTATGATATGAGTAGTGTGAGAGAGAGACAGTATGATATGAGTAGTGTGAGAGAGAGACAGTGCACGAGGAAGAACAACTGTGACATGAGCCTTAAGGGGAGGCAGACCATTTGTTTGGTCTATTAATTCATTTATTCATATTTTATTTTAGTTTCCTCCCTAGACCTCCATCAAGCTTAGAAAACACCCCCTAGACCCCCTTTCAAGATAAATTTGTAAATATTTCGGTAGAAAAATTTACCGGCCGAAGGCCGGTTCCTTTTAAAATTGCAGGCTCGCTATCACTCAACAAGGAAGTAATCAACACCAAAATGGAACGAAAGGTCTTAAAATTGACAACGAAATGGGGCGAAAGGTGTTAAAATTGCCAAACTAATGGGCCGAATGTCTTATAATCTCAAAACTAGTAGGGCTAAACATTAAGGAGAAGGGGGACCAGAAAAATGGTCTGAACCTTTGACCCCCAAGTCAGCCTGTATAAGAGATTGTGTATCTGGCATTATACCATCTTATTACCAATGGAAATACTAAGACTCACTGAAAAAATCAGCTCTCTATGTACGTGCACGCGCACGCGAGCACAGAATTTCATTGCACTATTTGTAAAATCATCTAGTCCCTGACAATTTTTCAAATTTCCCGCAATTTTTGCACGGCGTATCCTACAAGCATCCCCTACAACGTAGCGTTTTCGTTTACTCATATTGAATAATAGAAGGTGCTGAAAAAAATATATTATATCATTATTTTTGGGGTACAGCTGGTTTTGACACCGAAATGGTCAAAACTCAGATTTTTTCTGCAAAACGGCCATTATCTAAACGTACAGGCGTTCCTATATACCCCTATATATAGTGTTTAGAAGGGGAATGCATTTGAGCAATACAAAAAAATATAGATGCACACGTAAGTGCCAATATATGATCGCTGGCCACTGAAATTCTTAGATTTTCAACAGACAAAAAACATTTTGGGGGAGATATATTAGTTAGGCCTCCTTAGAGAACGTTTTCTATGACGGCGCGCTCATAGAGGATGGAGTTTTATGACAAACTAAACTAAAATGTCGTCAGGACCAAGCTTGAGTAATTAATTTCACACCAATTTTTACCAAAATCCATGATATTGGGGCCCCCAGATGGGGGTGCTAGGGATGTCATATGGGTGTTTATGCCCTCATATGAACATTTCTATTGCTTACAGAAGCGCTTTAGACAAATGACACAAACAAAAAATTCTGGTGGCTGAAGGCAAACATTTTCGTTTTTTGGGGTCGTGGGCGAACCCCCGCCCCGGGGGGTTATGGATGCGATATGTTTTTTTGTTCCCTCCTATGCTATTCTCCTATGTTGAAAGAAGCATTATAGAACAAGAACAAAACATTTTGAAATTTTGATTTCTGGGCTCAGCCTACCCTTTTTAAGTCTTATTGTGCATTATTACCTCCACCAACGAAGTAGTTGGACGGATATAATGTAATCACTTCCGTTTGTCTGCCTGTGACCAAGATATCTCGCGAAGTTATGAACATTTGGTGGTCAGATAGGATGTGCACTAAGGAAAGAGTTATTAACTTTAGGAGGTGATCCAAAGATTTGCACACAGCCCCTTCTCTCTATCCTAGTTTCAAAGCCAAACGCGGATGTTGTGCATAGGTATACAACAAACTCACTTACTCTCGTGTTCCCGATTTCAAC
Source organism: Paralithodes platypus (assembly GCA_032716605.1). Lineage (NCBI taxonomy): Eukaryota > Metazoa > Arthropoda > Malacostraca > Decapoda > Lithodidae > Paralithodes > Paralithodes platypus. Next base: position 42,102,194 of record CM064531.1, on the reverse strand, counting down.
TCCTCTGAATTCTCAACTTTATGGCTCAAACTATCTAGTCATTCTCATACTAAATATTCTGTGCTGTCTATCTTTCCCCTAACTCTACTGACTTTCCCAAATTCTTTGACTATTTTAACTCTAAAGTGGAACACATCCTATCCATCTTTTCTTTCTCAGAAATCTCCATCTTAGGAGATTTCAACGTTCATCACCGCCAATGGCTCTCCTCTCATTTCACTGACCAACCTGGTGAACAAGCCTACATCTTTTCTATCCTAAATGACCTAGTGGAGTTGGTTCAGCAACCCACTCTTATTCGGAGATCGGCCCAACATTCTTAAATTGTTTCTAACTTATAATCCTTCCTCTTTTCTCTCCTTTGGGCTCCTCCGACCATAAACTTATCTCCGTCACCTGTCCTATCTCTCCCGTACGCCTACACGATCCTCCCAGCCGGCGGCGCTTGTTGCACTTTGGCGCTGCTGACTCGGAGGCTCTTCGGCAGTACTTCTTTGATTTCCCATGGAATTACTTTTGCTTCTGTGGCAAGGGAACCCTTGGAGAGTGCTAAACGCATTACCGAGGTAATTTTCTCGGGCATAGAGGATAACATTCCATTTTCTTTCTCTGACTAATGCAAAAAATATCTTGGTTTACTCACTCTTGTTCTACTGCTGTCCGCAATAAGGAGGAAGCATTCAAACAGTACCGATGCCTTCAAACTCAAGAATCTCATTCATCCTATGTTTCTGCCCGGAATCAAGCCAAATCTGTTCTTCGACTTGCCAAACACGTATTCATCAGTAATAAATGCACTGAACCATCCATCTCTAGCTCTTCCCAATCTTTCTGGCATCTAGTCAAAAACCTCTCCAAAAAAAAATCTTCCTCGTTTTTCCCTCCCCTTTTCCACTCTGACACTTCTTCCCCTGACAAAGCTGAACTCTTCACCCAAACTTTCACTAGAAACTCTACCTTGGATGATTCCGATGTTATTCCTCCCTCTCCACCCCCCTCTCACTTACTAATGCCTAATATCCTAATTTCTTCTAAAGATGTACTTTCTACCCTCTCTGGGCTTAATACTAAGAAGGTGTACAGTCAGTGATGGTGTTCCTCCTGTTGTACTAAAAAACTGTGCTTCCGTGCTGACTCCCTGCCTAGGCAAACTCTTCCATCTCTGTCTCTCTTCTAACGTCTTCCCTTCTTGCTGGAAGTTTGGTCTCATTCAACCTGTCCCAAAAAAGGGTGACCACTCTCAGCCCTGCACCTATCGTCCAATTGCTCTCATTTTTTGCATCTCCAAAGTTTTTGAAACTATACTTACTTCAAAATTTCTTAGGCATCTCGACTCTTCTCATAATCTACTCTTAGATCGCCAGTATGGATTCCTTAAAGGTCGCTCTACTGGGGATCTACTTTCATAGCTTTGTAATTCTTGGCCATCCTCCTTTCGAGACTTTGGTGAGACATTTTCTATTGCACTAGACATATCGAAGGCCTTTGATAGAGTCTGGCACAAATCTCTAATTTCTAAACTACCCTCCTTCAGTTTCTATCCCTCTATCTCTGTCTTTATCTCGAATTTCCTTTCTGGCCGTTCCATAGCTGCGGTTGTGGACGGCCATCGTTCACTTCCTCAACCTATTTAACTCTGGTGTTCCTCATGTTTCTGATCTATCTCCAATTCTCTTTCTAATATTCATTAATGATCTTCTCAACTGTACCTCCAGTCCTATCTATTCATATGCTGATGACTCTACCTTACACTATTTCAACTAGATTTCCAGAACCCCCCAGCAATCAAGCACTCAAAAAATTATGTGATGATGCCATGAAACACTTAACTTCTGACCTATCAACCATTTCTATTTGGGGCAGAGAAAATCGTGTTGCTTTCAATGCTTCCAAAACCCAATTTTTCCATCTATCTACCCGTAAAGAACTCCCACAGAACTATCCCTTATACTACAACAATCCACAAATCAATCCTTCATCTTCTCTCAGTATTCTAGGAGTCTCTTTTTCTCCTGATCTCAGTTGGAAAGACCATATTACCACCCTTGCTAAAAACAGTTTCCCAGAAGCTGGGTGTGCTCAACCGCCTCCGGGGGTTCTTTACCCCTGCACAGCTTCTTGCTCTGTACAGGGGCACTGTTCGTCCATGTATTGAGTATTGTTCACATGTGTGGGGAGGATCCTCTCGCACAGTAATTCTAGACAAATTAGAAAAGAAAGCCTTTCGTCTCATTAATTATTATGTTCCTTCAACTCACATCCACTCACTGACTCTTTGATATCTCTCTCTTCGCCGCAGTGTTGCATCTCTCTTGCTATTCTACCGCTATTACAATACTCAGTGTTCCTCATAGCTCTCTCAGTGTATACCACCTCCTGTATGTAAGGTAAGCAGCACCCGTCTTGCAACACAATCTCATCCCTACTCTGTGCAACTATCCAATCCAAGAGTGAAACGATATTTCCAAACCTTATTCTATTCAACAGCTGAGCTCTGGAACTCTATCCCTGAATCCATCTTCCCCTCATCCTATGACTTAAATTGCTTCAAACTCCGTGTGTCCAGGCATTATGGCTCGAACATTCCTTGATTTTGGCCCTGTCACTCTTTCAACTGGGGGAGGCACTCGTCACAGGCAGTTCTGCCTTTTGTCTCCCTCATCCACATGAAAAAATAAGTACAATAAAATAAAACATAGGATATGCGCCAGGGAAGAAGCGATTCAGTTTAGGCGATCTATATGATATCCTGGAACCCATATCCTAAAGAATATTTATGCCAAGATAATAATGATAAAGAACCAACCAGCATAGACTGAGAGCCCCTCTAGATATAATACTACATTTGTTGTTACAGTATAAACAGGACAGTAACCATCATCATTTGACGAAACAATTTAATTAACTCGAAACCAATCAGCTATCATATGAAACTTTTAACCCCTTCAGCCTCATATGACGAAGAGGTTGCCAGATTAGCAATAAGAAATAGAGTTCTCTCACTCTTATAATTACCTCTCCAAAGTTAGTTTTCTGCCCACAGCTAACTCAAAGACAACTGCAGAGGTTGAAGTAACTAAACTAAAGTTTTCTAAATACCCCTGATGGTAAAAAGGCTTTAAAGTATCCCCAATAGGCTCAAAATAGCGTCATATGTCGGAGAGGGTTAAAACGTGATGCTATTTCATTGTTATGTCTCCTTTTATTCCTTTCAGTTTCAAATGGTGATGATAGGCAGAGCAGTATCACTCTAAGTCTCTATTGGAGCACACTGCATTCGCTTACTTGGAAAATTACTGTCTTTTTTAGCTTAGCTCTCTCTCTCTCTCTCTCTCTCTCTCTCTCTCTCTCTCTCTCTCTCTCTCTCTCTCTCTCTCTCTCTTATATTAGAAACTGTCCCTGTCTCTAGCTAGTAGCATTGAAGCCAGACCACGTAGTCGGGATCGTAAAACCTGTACGGCCAGTAAATCTATGTAAATCAATGTAAATAACTTTCTCTCTAACATAATTATATCCTTTAGAGATGACTGTTCCATGAAGCAGTCCCTTATATCACCAACCATGAACAGTAATTTGCCCCGCCAACTTCATCCACCTCCCCCCCCCCTCCCACCGTTCTCTCCTCCCCCAGTATTTGGCTATATATACACACCCTAACCATCCTTCTGCGTGAGGGTACAGAGGTAAGGTGTGTGTGTGTGTGTGTGTGTGTGTGTGTGTGAATCTGTGTGTGTGTGTGTGTTAGGTGGAAGGCTCGGTCGTGTGTGGTCCTTCTTTGATGTGTGTGCTCTGGGAAACAAAAACAGGTCAATTTTGTCTAACGCATCGAACGGCAGGAGCAAAGCATTATATACAAAAAAAGTCATATTTTGTCTGAAGCATTAGACGGCAGAAGAAAAGTATTATACAAATCTGAAATTCCAATTGTGTCTGACTCATTGGATGGCCGGACCAAAGTATTATACAAAATTGAAAACAATCAAAGCATGTCTCATTAGTTTACTAGGGTACCCTAGTCCAAAATATGATAAGGTAGCCACATAATTCGATGCAAACATTTCATAATACCAATTTCAGACTCACTCACTCACTCACTCACTCACTCACTCACTCACACTCTCTCTCTCTCTCTCTCTCTCTCTCTCTCTCTCTCTCACATTCAATTAAATATAAAGGTCGAATTCTTCTTTGTGTTCAATTCGGATGTCAAAATATACTTTGTTTACATGGAAAAGTAAAAAACATGGATGGTAAGGGGAGGTTTTTGTATGGATGAAGAAGTGCGGGAGAGGGTGCAGCAGGGGAAGAGGGTTGTAGGAAAGCAGTAACAAGAAATAGGGTGGTCAGCATGGAAATAAAGAAGTCCTTGCATGACAGTGTGGTAATCCCGACCTTGACTTACGGGAGCGAAGCATGGACGTTGTTGTAGAGACACAAACAAAGAGTGAGAGGGGTGGAAATGAGTTACTGGAAAAGTGCGTGCAGAGTTACATGGAGGGATAGACAGACGAATGATGAAGTGAAGTACGAGAGCAGTGTAGGGTGGATGTAGATGTGCTGGAAAGTGTGAAAAGGAACACCTTGAGAAGGTTCGGCCATGTGGAACGTATGGGAAGCTAGAGTGACTAAATGAGTGTACGAGTGTGAGGTGGAAGGACAGAGAGGGAGAGGTAGGCCGAGAGAGAGGTGAAAGGATGGAGTTAAGAAGTATATGTGTGAAAGCGGTGCTGGATGGGAGGAGGGGCGTCGACTGACTGGGGACAGGTGCATTGGGGCGTTTCGTTCGTGGCCACCCCTTCGGGGTTCACAGTGTCCAGCAATAGATAGATAGATAGATATTACAAATGAATCTATTTTTGTTCGGGCGTAAACAAAGCCTCGACCAGCCAAAGAACAACACACACGAGGCAAGAATAAACCAACATGTTTTACTGCCAGACATACACGCAACACGAGAGGGACAGGTTATTTTTTGTTTATATATATATATATATATATATATATATATATATATATATATATATATATATATATATATATATATATATATATAGTGATGAATTGGCATTTGTTTCTATTTATATATTTATTGTTTTGCTTTTGTTTGTCTTTAATATCCTCCCAAGACCTCTATAAAGCTTAAAAGTATACCCGCAAGACCCCACTTCGAGATAAATATGTGAATTTTTTGGTAAAAACAAAATGGCACAGCCAAAGGCCAGTTCCTTCTAGATTGCAGGCTCGCTGTAGCTCGCCAGGAAAATAAACCCGACACCTAAACGCCAAACTAAAGGGGCAAATGTCTAAAATTCTCAAAACTAATAGGGCTAAACATGAGAGAAAAGGGTCCAGAAATCCCTACTTATGTGTTGTATTGCTCTCTAATCCCTCTGTAAGTGTTTTAATATTCGTACAGTCGCCCACATGTGTTTGTAGACACTGGGATTGTATGTGTGGAAGGAAAAAGAATAACTTAGAATTGTGTTTGCATAATATGCAAACACAATTCTAAGTTATGTATATTATACAGTAGTTGAATAATATGAATAGTTAATGGTTTTATAGACAATTATTCTTGTACCGGTATGTGGCCAACTGTACGGAGGTTATGTTTGTGACTCCGTCTGGCTGTAGACCGATTAATCTATTTTCACGAAGGTTGGTTTGCCGATAGGCTATGGGCTAAGTAAGACGTGATTCAAGTTAGGAGACGATCGGGAGAGCGCATACCTTCGCCAGCGTGGGTGGCTCACAAAGTTATAAACCGATGTTCACAAAATTTGGTGGGCAGATATGAATTATGCACCAAGGAAGAAGGAATTCAATTTAGGAAGCGATCAGGAGAGTGCATACTTCCGCCACCGCAGGCAGGTTAGTCTTGTCTCCAGACCATTTCTAGCCCTCTGAACGTCAAGGGATTTATAAATAAATGACATCGTAGGCCCAGCCGATTTATGCCATTTTATTTTTTCCTGAAAACAAATGGGATGGATTAGTAATGAAGGAAAAACAACATAAACCCGCTTACCTAGGTCATTTCGATAGAAAAATGTCCATGCCGAAGGCCAATTCCTCTTGATATTACTGGCTCGCTATCACTCGCTAGGAAAACATCGACACCTGCATGGCACAAAAGGTCCTAAAATTTACAACGAGATGAGACGGTCTTAGAATCGCCAAGCTAATAATGCAAACGTCTTATAATCTCAAAACATGTGGGGCTAAACATGAGGGAGAAGGGGGTCTAGAAAACAGACCTATCTCCCCTTAATAGTGGCAGGTATAATTTATAAGCTTTACATTTTGTGATAGTGTGAGAGATAGTCTATGAGAGATTGTATGAAACAGTCTAGCTTAATAGTGTGAGACATAGAGAGAGATAGTCTGTGAGAGATTGTATGAAAAATAGTCTAGCTTTATAGTGTGAGACATAGAGAGATAGTCTGTGAGAGATTGTATGAAAAACAGTCTAGCTTAATAGTGTGAGACATAGAGAGAGATAGTCTGTGAGAGATTGTATGAAAAATAGTCTAGCTTTATAGTGTGAGACATAGAGAGAGATAGTCTGTGAGAGATTGTATGAAAAATAGTCTAGCTTTATAGTGTGAGACATAGAGAGAGATAGACTGTGAGAGATTGTATGAAAACAGTCTAGCTAATAGTGTGAGACATAGAGAGATAGTCTGTGAGAGATTGTATGAAAAATAGTCTAGATAAATAGTGTGAGAGATAGAGAGAGTGTCTGTGAGAGATAGACTGTGAGATTGTATGAAAAACAGTCTTGATAATTAGTGTGAGACAGAGAGATATAGTCTGTCAGAGAATGTAAGAGAAAAAGTCTAGATAAATATTGTGAGAGATAGCGTCAGTGGGACATTGTGAGAGTGAGAAAGACAGTGTGTGAGAGATAGTGCGAGACATTGTGAAAGAGTATGCGAGGTACGGTCGCGCTAATAAGTCATGTCCCAGCTGTCATTACGTTTGGCTTGCCCTGTGCTGTAGTAATGTCTGTCAGATGTTGAATAGGGTGGGTAAGTGTAGGAGCATGGTTGTATATCTCACTCAAAAAGGAGAAATCATGTGTAAATGATGCTGATACCAATTATTGATCAAAACATACTTGGTGCCGGGACATCACTTATTAGCGCGATTGTACAATTGGGGGTATTAAGTGTTGTCATAGATTCCAGTGGTTTTCGCTCAAGAAGTGTTATTGGTATCTATATAGTTACTGGGAAAAGTGCTCATCCCTCAGAGTATTAGTCAGTGTCCGATACTTTGTGAAATATATGACATCACTTATTAACCTCGACTGTACATAGTGTGATATAGTTAGTGTGAAGACGTAATATGAGAGACAGCGTGAGATACTGTAAGAAAGTCAGTGTTTGAGTGACAGTAAAGTGTGAACATCACTTAGTTTTAGAATACCTGTGTCGATGTTTTAGAATACCTGTGTCGATGTTTTAGAATACCTGTGTCGATGTTTTAGAATACCTGTGTCGATGTTTTAGAATACCTGTGTCGATGTTTTAGAATACCTGTGTCGGTGTTTTAGAATACCTGTGTCGATGTTTTAGAATACCTGTGTCGATGTTTTAGAATACCTGTGTCGATGTTTTAGAATACCTGTGTCGATGTTTTAGAATACCTGTGTCGATGTTTTAGAATACCTGTGTCGATGTTTTAGAATACCTGTGTCGATGGTTTAGAATACCTGTGTCGATGTTTTAGAATACCTGTGTCGATGTTTTAGAATACCTGTGTCGATGGTTTAGAATACCTGTGTCGATGGTTTAGAATACCTGTGTCGATGGTTTAGAATACCTGTGTCGATGGTTTAGAATACCTGTGTCGATGGTTTAGAATACCTGTGTTTAGAATACCTGTGTCGATGTTTTAGAATACCTGTGTCGATGGTTTAGAATACCTGTGTCGATGGTTTAGAATACCTGTGTCGATGTTTTAGAATACCTGTGTCGATGTTTTAGAATACCTGTGTCGATGTTTTAGAATACCTGTGTCGGCCTTCCGCTGGGGTTCTTTAGGTCTATGCAACCTTAAGGGGACATTGGCCGGTTTGTTGGTCTATTAAATAAAGTACTCCTTTATGTCTTAGTTTCCTTGCTAGACCTCCATCAAACTTAGATAAAGTGCCCCCTAGACCCCCCATCCTAGACCCCTCTTGAAGATAATTTTTTACATTTTTCGGTAGACAAATTTCCTGCCGAAGGCCTGTTACTCTTAAATTACAGGCTCGCTATCGCTCGCCAGGATAAAATCGACACCTAAATGGCACGAAAGGTCTTAACATTGACAGAATGGGGCGGAAATTCTTAAAATCACCAAACTAATTGGGCAAACGTCTTAAAATCTCAAAAGCAATGGGGCTAGATATGAGGGAGAAAGAGGTAAAGAAAAAAATCCCTCAAGTGGAAATCTCCCCTTATACATTGACAGCAGGCTAAATTTGTGTCTCCGGCAAAGCAGGATTTCTTCATACAATGCTGGCTCGCTATCGCTCGCCAGGAAGAATTCGACGCCTCAATGGGGATAAACATCTTAAAACAGTAGGCTGAATGGGGCCGAATGGATACAAGCCAGCGAACGAAAGAAAAGGAGAGAAAAAAATCAGGTCACCCCCGTAAAGGATAATACCCGTTTGGAATTTGACAGATCTTACTTAACCCTTTCAAGATACAATTGCGCACTTCTTAAGATCTAGAAAAACGACTCATGATAATCAGTAAAAACATTGTCAAAATACGTCATAATATTCAAAAGCTTAATTAAAGGGGAAATGGGCCGTTTCTGAGTATATTAATTCATCCATTCCTTTATTTCTTAGTTTCCTCGCTACACCGTCATCAAGCTTATAGAAATACCCTTTGGTTCCCCCTTTAAGATAAATTTGTACATTTGTCGGTAGAAAAATTTCCCGGCAGAAGGTCGGTTCCCCTTAAAATTTCAGACTCGCTATCGCTCGCCAGGAAAAAATCTACACCTGAATGGCACGAAAGGTCTTAAAATTGACAACGAAATGGGGCGAAAGGTGTTAAAATCGCCAAACTAATGGGCCAAACGTCTTATAATCTCAAAACAAATGGGGCTTAACATGAGGGAAAAAGGGGACCAGAAAAGCGACCTGTTTTTGTTCTGTCCTTTTCTATCTTTCTCTGGCTTGTATCCATTTGGCCCCATTCAGCCTACTGTTTTAAGACGTTTATCCCCATCCAGGTGTAAAAATTTTACTGGTGAGCGGTGGCGAGCCAGCATATTTTTTATTTTTGTTTGACAGCAGTCTAAATTTGTACATTTTTCGATAGAAAAATGTCTCCGGCGAAGCCTGATTTCTTCATATAATGTTGGCTCGCTATCGCTCGCCAGGAAGAAATCGACACCTAGATGGGGATATACTGTACGTCTTAAAATAGTTGGCTGAATGGGGCCTAATGGTTACAAGCCAGAGAAAGAGAGAAAAGGACAGAAATACAAAGAAGCAGGTCACCCCCCTTAAGCTAAATAGTGATACTGAAAACAACACTACAGGCGAAGGTACTGAAGGAAATACTCATCACCTTCAGTAACTATCGTTGTCCGTATATATATATATATATATATATATATGTGTGTGTGTATTCCTATTTGTTTTCACCAACCCACCTATTAATTTACAAATAAACCTAACTAGTAAAATCAATGAACAAAATTAATACATGTGGTACTCCAAGGACTCGAACCTAGGATACTCACACCGAAATTCCGCACACTAAGCACTAGCTAGGCTATCAAGACAAGACAATATATAAATGCAGACTATATAATTATATAATTAAGGAACACAAAGAAGAATAAAATGGAAGGACGAAGGAGAAATCATGGCTAACAAATTGCCGTGTAATGTTGGTGATTTAAGAGAAGGTTTCATGGACCATTACCTGTTGCAATATTAATTTAGTCGACACGAGAGAGAGAGAGAGAGAGAGAGAGAGAGAGAGAGAGAGAGAGAGAGAGAGAGAGAGAGAGAGAGAGAGAGAGAGAGAGAGAGAGAGATAGTTGAGTTCTTCAAGCCCCTATGAATTACCTTTCCGATAGTAACATATATTTTCATATCCATGGGTAGCTACTTCACTATTATATGAACGATATTTTCACCTGATATCTTAGATTATTTTTGTTATTACTAAAGATCATCACCACCATCATAACAATCACCACCACCATCATCACTCCTACCATGATCACCAACGCTCTGCAATCTCTCTCTCTTCGCCGCAATGTTGCATCTCTCTCGCTATTCTATCGCTACTAGAATAAGCAGTGTTCCTCAGAGCTCTCTCAGTGTATACCACCTCCTCTACGTAGGGTACGTAGTACCCGTCTTGCAACACAATCCCACCCCTACTCTATGCAACTCTCTAACTAAAGAGTGAAACGATACTCCCAATATTTCTTCTATTCAACAGCTGAGCTCTGGAACTACTTCTCTGAATCCATCTTTCCCTCATCATATGACTTAAACTGTTTCAAACTCCGTGTGTCCAGACATTTTGGCTCGAACATTCCTTGATGTTGACCCTGTCTCTCTTTCAACTCTGGTGGAGGCACTCGTCACAAGCAGTGTTGTCTTTTGTCTCTCTCATCCACATAGACAAAACAAAATCAAAATCAAACTACGACACCCCCTCGGGGGTTCCGTAATAATAATAATACATATATAAAAATAAACCATGACATTCAAATACATTGATCATAAATTATCGCTCAAACTCTTTCAGATAAACATATTGGAGTATCATCAATTGCACTCCCCCCCTCCACCCCACCCCTCTCTCTCTCTCTCCCTTTCACACAGAAACACACATACACACACACATACACACACACACACAGGCATTACACACACACACACACACACACACACCGACACACACACGCACAGAGAGACACACACACACCACCTATCCTATTTCACCACCCTCAATATCAGGTTGGGATGGAGATATGCGCGCCGTATTGCATTTGCCGATCAGCACATATTTTACACCGGATTCATTGGAATCCTTTCAGCGGCGTTCATTTGGAAATTCCCAATAGCAGTGTTAGTGGTTCCAGTCATTCCCCCCTCGTGATGGGAATTACCTCACATGGAATACTTGATTGATGCTTACATTTCAGATATTCAACCATTTATATATTCGTTCTACGGTAGCTTGATGGTGACGGTTGGTCCTATCCAAAGTGAGGTTTGTCATCCTCTACCCAACCTTAGCCGTTTCTGTCAACTTATGTTACTGTCCTACTTACCATTTTTTGTTTTCTTTATTTTGTTTTGTTTTGTGGATGAGGGAGACAAAAGGCATAACTGCCTGTGACGAGTGCCTCCCCCAGATGTGAAAGAGTGACAGGGTTCAAAATCAAGAAATATTCGAGCCAAAATGCCTGGACACAGAGTTTAAAGTAATTTAAATAATAAGATGAGGGAAAGATGGATTCAGGGAGAGAGTTCCAGAGCACAGCTGTTGAATAGAAGAAATATTGGGAATATCGTTTCACTCTTGGGTTAGAGAGTTGCACACAGTAGGGGTGGGATTGTGTTTTTTTTTTTGTCTTCTATATTCCAACTATTCCCTCTCAGGCATAGGCTGAGAGCCTGTACATTCTACCGCTCAACACGGTGAAGCCTAGGGAGTGAGGTATGTGAAGCACAGAGTGACTGCTCGAAGCAGCCCCATCTCTGAAGCTACTTTGCCTCTGTGCCTCACTGTCTCACCCTCTAGACTCGGACCCTCACTCTCAGAATGCCACCTATTGAGCAATTAACTCCTCTGTAGAATATTTTGATGGCAATATTCATATAGTGTTATGTAATCAGGGAACAATGAGGGTATTTTTTGGCGTTTCGGTGGACTTTGTGGTAATGCACTGATACTAGGTACAAAACAAATTTCATCCCAATAATATCTTCCCATTCACATATCGGGATTCGAACCCGAGTCCATTGGATAACCAGTCCAGTGGCAAGACCACTCCACCACACATCCCCTGACGTGCAAGACGTGTGCTACATACTCTACGTAGAGGAGGTGGTATACACTGAGAGCTCTGAGGAACACTGATTATTGTAGTAGCGATAGAATAGCGAGAGAGATACAACATTGCGGTGAAAATAAAGTGATTGCAAAAGGATTCCTCTTAAAATTACAGGCTCGCTGTCACTCGCCAGGAAAAAATCGACACCTAAATGGCACGAAAGGTCTTGAAATTGATAACGAAATGGGGCAAAAGGTCTTAAAATCGACAAATTTATAGAACAAACATCTTAAAATCTCAAAACTAACATGCTAATCATGAGGGAGAAGGAGGTCCAGAAAGAGCGACTACCTCCCCCTTAACTTGTGCAGTAATACCTTACTTCAAAAGTAGTGTTTGTCCTTTACCCGTTGAGTACCGTAGGATACAGCACTAAAAGTCCCCATCAGTCCCAAGCACTGTGACTGAAATGGTAGGAGAGACCACCTTTCCACCTCAAGAGTGAGGCAAGACTGACCCTGCCACCCTTCAGCGGGTTTTATATATGCTGTGAGAAGTGTTGCCAACACGGGAGCAGTGCTCAAAAGGTCGTGGCAACTGGTACAGGGTTGTACAGGCAGTTACAAGGAATGTACATTACTGACGGCTATATCCGTCGCTGGGATTGGATGGGTTAAGGGGCGGGTAGTTGCTTTTCTGGACTCACTTCTCCTTCATGCTTAGCCCCATCAGTTTTGAAATGTAGAGATGTTAGCCCCTGGGAGATAGTCTTTACCCTTATAATTCATATGGATCCTTCTTAACTCCCTAAGAGAGGGCATGTTTGTAACATCTACTACCTGCCAAGCGAGCATATTTACCCTAAACGAGACTCATTCCATGCTCTTTTTCATGCATAAAGAAGAGCCAGAGCGTAATACAATTATGCATCCATGAAAGGGCGATAATAGAGCTTTCCAATGATACCTGAATCATCCTTGTACAACCACGGGTTATCCTGTAGCGATCGAGCAACCGAAGGTGAAATACCCTAAAATGAGGTAATTTCCCCAGTTTGTTCCTGGTCTCGTGAGGCCGAGTGCGTGGGATGTTGCAGTGGCAGTCTCAGTAGAGGCACCGTGGTCGTGCCGAACGGTCAGAGCCCGCCTATCATCCTCCCAATGCACATACACTCTCTCAGAACCCCTAATGTGCTCAGAATGCCGCCCGTCATATGACGGGTACTGCTTCATTGTCCATTTATCTCTAGCCCATCATATGACGGGTACCGCCAGTTAGGTGTTAAGCTGTATAAAATCGTCTAATTTTCAGGATTAATGTCAAAACGCATCATGAACCTATCTATCTATTTATTGCCGGACACCTTACTCTCCTTTATGAGGGTGGCCATACATAAAATGCCCCAAAGCGGACCTATCCCCTTTGAGAAGAACAACCCGTACCAGTTTGCTGAAGGACTAACAGGATTGACCACTGAACTTAGAGTCTGTCCAACTCTGAGGCCTTCTATGTATCATTTTAGTACTATTTTTCTATAGTGGTTAGCAGCTATTCCACCCACTAACCTGCTTCACGCTTAGGTAAGCAGTACGGATTTATATAAGGTTTACTCCCCTAGACAGGTTGCCAACCAATGCTGACGAGTCCCATCTGTGACGCCTACCAGCGTTGGCAGAATCGCCTCCCGTTAGCCGCTAGCGCTCGCCAGGGCAGTGAAATGGGCTACAGTTATCAGAGAATGTTGTTCTTTCTTTCATAGTACTTGCATTGTTACAGACAGTCCAGTGGTGGTCTTTATTTTCGTCTGTGACAAGGGGAAGCATTTTATATCATGAGTAGAACATAAGATGCATTGTAGTGATGTTGAGAGAGAAAGAGCGAGCGAGCAGCGTGGGGGCAGTGAGTGTAGATTTCCTCCTCCCTCCTCCCTCCTGGAGGAGTTTCTCGCCCGCGTGGTCTTTCTCTCGGTTTTGATTGGCTGGTGGTTCCTGGCGCCTTCTGGAGGCCTGCTGCCTGTGACGTATCGGCCTGTGATTGGCCGACCACCATGCCTTTGTGAGATCCTGTGGGTCCCGAGGAGCTACACTCCTCAGGACAGGCTTGGCGTGCATGCGTCTAACATCCCTTGCATACTCTCTCCCGATCACCCTCTTTACCACTATCTCTCTCTCTGACCTTCTTCTTTTCCATTGCTCCTCACCTTTATTCAATTACTTATCCCCTTGGGTTCTGCATACAGTTTCCATAGCTGGCCCATTGTATTGCATGCGCCATCCTCTGAGATATTTACATGTACTTAGAATAGGTTTTGAGGGTTCTTAGTTAGTAGAGGTTAAGAACTCGGTGTGTGTCTCCATTATTGACTTAGTGCTCTGCTGGGTTATTTAATGCTAGACTGGGATAAGGCTTCTGTTGTCGTTGTCAGCGATGTGTGTACGGTTTTCGCTTATACCTACACGACTTCAACGGTTTCTGTGGTAGCCTAGATTGTCTTTTTGGCTGTGCTTTTTGCGAGTGCAGCATCGTGTGGTGAGAGGGCATTAGCCTACTACCTTGTCACACAGTGCTGCCTCTTTGCTTGACTTTAGAGGGATCGCCAGGGTAGAACCAGATACTTGAGATCTGGATCTACCAAGAGAGCATCCCCGTCATTTAACATAACTTTAATCATACCGCCTTAAGGACAACGCTAGGCTATGAGCCAGTCTTGCTCAGCCACAGTTTCCTAACCTTGATATCCCAGCTAGACTTTATTCACCTAGCAGACACTAGCTAGGATATGAGCTCTTTATGATATGTATGCATTATTATTCACGGCATTTATGAGTCTAGGTTGTTGTTGAGTTGCACAACCATAGTAGACTGTTTCGTTGATGAGGAAGCATTTCTTTTAGTGTCGAATATTACTGCCGTTGCGCACTTATAATATTCTCGTGTCAGTTAACATTATATGTCCTATCTTTTTGGTGTACTCCGTATACACGTTGGGTGTCCTGCCTCCTGCCTTTCTATAATTTAAGATATGAGCATCTTATGAGTATCAGACTTTTTTCAGAAGTTTCCAGGTCTATGCTGTAGGACTAGACTTCACTTTCTTTCAGATAGGAGTGAAGAGTTTATTGTTGTTTAGAGTAACTATATTGAAGCCTCTTTTTATTGTATTAAATCTTGCATTGATTTAATTGATTTTTCCATTGCTTCCCTTTTGTGCATTTTAACGTAACTTGCATCTTGATTGTTATCAGGCTATACCAGTGTGGGTTAGCCTGGAGTAGAGTACATTTATGCCCAGTTAAGCATACCCCGTTATCGCAGATTAACTCTGGAGGGTATAGGTGTTTTTTGTTAGCCGGCATATAAGTTCAAGGGTTTGGATCTAGCGTACCGTTGTTGCATAGTGCCCTATTACTAGTCCAACCATTAAGTGCCCTTGTTTTATTCGTACCCCGGTCGTAACAAATGGCGACCTTGTCCAGTATCTTATTTTAGTAGAAACCAGGATCCGTTTGTTGATTATAGCAGTAATAACAAATAATGACCTTGCCTGGTATCTAAGGAAGAATTGCAGGATTGTTGGACATTTGTTTTTTTGAGGAATATTTTGGACACGTGGATTTTTTTTTGGCAACGTAGCATAGCACTTGAGTTGTCTTCGAGCATTTAATATTTTTGAGTGAATAGTGCTACATGAGAGTTTAGGTACTCCTTTTTTTTATAAACGTTGAGAATTTTCGGTGGACACTATGTCGAACGACGGATCTATGTACAGGGAGGACACAGTACGGGAAACAGACTCTGAGGTGCAGCAGCGGGGTTTGTCCGAAGGCATTAGAGTTATAACTAGTGAGGAGGATGCAAGAAAGTTTCTGGGGATGCCTATTACTGCTGCCCGGGTGTCGGGGACTGATCGGTATGGTCTCCAGTGTTTGGCCACGGTCATGGGGCATGTGGGCACTAGCAGCATGTCGAGAGGTGACCTGGTGGTCTGGGTGCTCGGCGGGGTGCGTGGGGCTTCGGGTGGAGCGGGAGCTGGGGCACCTTCGCCCAGCCCCCATTCCACTCGACTGCTACCATGGCGCCCTCTCGGGCTCCGGAGTCGGGTACGTACCCGCAGGCCGATAGTCACTGGCAGCGTGGTTTGCACTTGGGTGAGTCTCCAATTGTTGCATCTCCTCCTCCTCAAGGTTTGACTGCAGATATGCTCTTCCAGCTTGAGATGGCTAAGATTCAGCAGCGGCAGCGAGAGGTTGAGGCTGAGGAGAGAAAGGCCATACATGAGGCTGAGCTTCAGGTTGAGGCTACGAAGTACTGTGCAGACAGAGATCTTGAGAAGTCTCGGGTGGAGTTGACAGGGCAGCGCCTCGGTTCTGGGAATCGAGGTCTTGATCAGTCTTTATCGCACCTTCTTAAGTTAGTCCCTGCATTTGACGAGTTGGGTGTCACCGAATTTTGTATGCGTTTTGAGAAGAAGTGCCGGGAGCACCAATGGCCCGAGGTTAAGTGGGCAGCCCTTGTTTCCTCTAGGTTGGTTGGCAAAGGACTCAAGGCATATTATGCGTTGCCCTTGGAGTCTTGCGTCGATTATGAGGTACTGAAGGAGGCTGTCCTACGGGCATATGAGTTACAACCAGAGACTTATAGGTTGAAGTTCCGGGGTGTTATGAAGGGTCGTGAGTGCACCTTTCTTGAACATGCCCGGGAACTGTCCGACGTTTTTGGGAATTGGCTGAGATCGGAGAAGGCAACGACATTTGATGAGATAAAACAGTTGATGCTTCTCGAGCAGTTCTTTAAGTGTACGGGCAGCGACCTGACGTTGAACCTCAAAGAGAAAAACCCTAAAACTCTACAGGAGGCAGCTGAGATGGCTGACCGTAGGCTATCGCTGATTCGTGGGTGCGGGTCTGCACAACGGAACGATGCAGGTAACAAGGGGCGCAACACTCCACCCCCCCGAGTCAGTGATACACCATATAACAATAACAACAAGAGCAATGATATTAAGTCTGACCATAAACCTAATACCGTCCCGTTTAAGAAGGGTCCGGGCCCTTCCCCACCTCAAGGGAAGCCCAAGGGGGAGTTAGAGTGATTTCATTGTCACGAGAAGGGGCATTTTGCACGATCCTGTCCTAGCAAGCTACCTACAGCAGTCGTGTCTTCGGCTCGCAACATTAGAGTGTCTTTGAAGTCGTCTGCGTTTTCCCGGGGTAAACGTTCAGAGGCTGGAGCACTGCCAGTGAAGAAGTATCCGGAAGGCTTGACACCTGTCCGGGATACTTTTTGTGACCATAGAGGGCACGGCTGTGTGAGTTGGGCTGGTTGCAAGCATGGAGTAGAATTTCTGCGCGATACGGGTGCTTCCTTGACATTGATGAAAAACTTTACAGGCAAACCTCTAAACGCGGCATGGGTAGTTGTGGTGCAGGGTATCAATGCTACAAAGTCATACCCGTTGGTCCGAG
This sequence comes from Paralithodes platypus, assembly GCA_032716605.1. Classification (NCBI taxonomy): domain Eukaryota; kingdom Metazoa; phylum Arthropoda; class Malacostraca; order Decapoda; family Lithodidae; genus Paralithodes; species Paralithodes platypus. The sequence goes on along the minus strand of CM064531.1, from coordinate 42,084,696 downwards.
TGGAACTGGAGGTAGAAGGTGTGACACGAGAGTTGGATGTCGGAATCGTGGAGAAACTGCCAGTAGAGGGCGTCGACCTTCTTCTCGGCAATGACTTTGCGGTGCCTACTTCTGAAATTCCACCCTTAGTCGTTGCCAAGAAGGCGGCCGACGTGAGTAGGGAGGGGCAGGAGTTGGTCGAGAGGTGTCAACGACAGCAGAGGGCGTGTGTTGTCACCCGATCTCATGCATCCAAAGTGTCACAGCCTATTCCTCAGTCTCTAGACCAGCGGAGGAACGGTCAGAAGGAGAAAGCTAAAGTTGTGAGTTTTGTGAGTTTTGCTCCAGAGGCTCTCCTTAGTGACTTAGTACTTGACCCAGAGGTGAGCTCCGGAGTGGCCCCAGAACCTGCCACCCCTAGTGACATGGTTGGGTGTGATGGCACTCCGTGACTTAGTAGTTCCCAGTTGGAGGAGAGTTGTGGGAACGGGGCTGTCGAACACGAGGACAAGGAAACATGTCAGGTGAACCTGTTGGAGGAGTCTGTGAGGCAACCACCTGAGCAGCTTACTGTCCCTGCGTTGGTCTGCAGCGGCCAAGGTGGAGAAGGAGAGGGGGGCAGTAGGGCACAGGTGGAGGAGAGTTGGGATTGTCATGTCTCGGCGGAGCAGTGGGCGGGGGACACAAGTCTGGTGGCTGTAGAAGCGCTAGAGCACCTGCCTGAGCAGCAGTGTGCAGCGCTCCAGCACCAGCTCGGTTCATACCCCACTGGTCGTGCCGAGCACCCGAGCCTCACAACTCAGGCGGTGCAAGATGTTCCGCGGGCAGGTCACTTGAATGTTGGTAGACCGTTAGCCTCGTTGTTTCGGTGGTTCAAGGTGGGCGACGAGGCTTGGACATGGTTGTCAGGTCAGGGTCGACCCATGGCCACCAAGGGTGGTGGTCAGAAGGAGGACATTGAACAGATTGGTGAGGTTGGCTGTGGAGCGGATGTGCCCGGTCGTCGCATAGCCTCCCAATGCTACTCTAGTCGAATGCAACAGCCCTACCATAGACCGACTGTATCTGGCCATGTCGCTAAAAGCGGTGATGCTGGGCAGGCAGATGTAGTCGTAAGGAATGTGGGGGTGCACATGTACGGTATCGGCGGGGAAGCCTTAGCAAATAATGAACTATGGGAGTGACTGCACAGGTGGTACTGATTGTCCCTCTCATGACCTGGCTGTTCTAGGGCCGAAGGTGGAGAAGGAGGGAGACTACAGGTTAGAAGCTGCGGTCTCGGCTGGGTTGTGGGAGGGCACTAGGCATGTTGTTCTGCGAGATAAGTTGTTTACTAGGCTGCGGCAGTGCATCCGCATGTTTGTTGTTTCTCCAGGCCTGATGTACGGGGTAAAATCCGACATGGAGGCTGGAGACAGTGAAAAGCTCAGTTTAATTCCCTACCGTATAAATCCTGCTCAACAGCCTGTCGTGAAAACAGAGCTAGACGACATGTGGAAAAAGGGTCTGAGGGATAAAGGATATCGTGAGTGGTCGTTGCCAGTGAGTTTGCAACCGGAGTTGAGTGGCAAGATCCGTGTGTATGGTGATTGCAAGAGTGTGGAAGTATTATCCCTGACAGACACCTATCCATTGCCCAAGGGTCTGAGGGATAAGGGATATCGTGAGTGGTCGTTGCCAGTGAGTTTGCAACCGGAGTTGAGTGGCAAGATCCGTGTGTATGGTGATTGCATGAGTGTGGAAGCATTATCCCTGACAGACGCCTATCCATTACCTAGAGTTGACGACACCATAGACCGCATCGGGGCTGCCTCATTTATCACGAAGGCAGAATTAGTGAAAGGATATTGGCAGGTCCCGTTGCCGGAAAGAGCGAAGAGGAGTGCCAGTCTTGTGATGAACTGGGCAGGTTATCAGTGTCAGGTGTTGTTGGGCTGCCGGAACACAAGTTGGATGTGTGGCATGCTAAGGGCACTGATAATGTTTTGGCTGATTGTTTGTCACGGGAGGGTTTGTTTGCAGGAGAACCCTCGCCGTTCAGTCAGTGTGTGTTGAGAGTGAAGAAAAATCAGGCTTGCCCCTGTAGAGCAGCCGTCAAAAACAACATTAAAATTAAATACAAAAAATCACATAAAAACTCTTTCTTTTTTTATAGTTAATTGTACGTTGCCAATGTTATAGCTAAAGTCCCAAGTTGAACTTGTCTTTCACTTAGTAGGCTGGGCTCTGTGAAGCTCGCTCTAGGAGCATAACAGGCTAAAATTATACTATTATGTTTGGGAGGGGTCATAAGATTCTATTTATGCTAAAATGTTGTTTTGTTTATGATTGAGCTTTGCATATCATTTCTGGCGGAGTGGCTGGTTGTGGCCGGTCTTGTCGGCATTCTGTCTTGTCAGATATGGTGCTCGCCTAATGTTGAGCGTCCCATGTCTTGGGCGGGGTGTGACGCCTACCAGCGTTGGCAGAATCGCCTCCCGTTAGCCGCTAGCGCTCGCCAGGGCAGTGAAATGGGCTACAGTTATCAGAGAATGTTGTTCTTTCTTTCATAGTACTTGCATTGTTACAGACAGTCCAGTGCTGGTCTTATTTTCGTCTGTGACAACGGTAAGCATTTTATATCATGAGTAGAACATAAGATGCATTGTAGTAAAGTTGAGAGAGAAAGAGCAAGCGAGCAGTGTTGGGGGCAGTGAGTGTAGATTTCCTCCTCCCTCCTCCCTCCCGGAGGAGTTTCTCGCCCGCGTGGTCTTTCTCTCGGTTTTGATTGGCTGGTGGTTCCTGGTGCCTTCTGGAGGCCTGCTGCCTGGTGACGTATCGGCCTGTGATTGGCCGACCACCATGCCTTTGTGAGATCCTGTGGGTCCCGAGGAGCTACACTCCTCAGGACAGGCTTGGCGTGCATGCGTCTAACATCCCTTGCATACTCTCTCCCGATCACCCTCTTTACCACTATCTCTCTCTCTCTGACCTTCTTCTTTTCCATTGCTCCTCACCTTTATTCAATTACTTATCCCCTTGGGTTCTGTATACGGTTTCCATAGCCGGCCCATTGTATTGCATGCGCCATCCTCTGAGATATTTACATGTACTTAGAATAGGTTTTGAGGGTTCTTAGTTAGTAGAGGTTAAGAACTCGGTGTGTGTCTCCATTATTGACTTAGTGCTCTGCTGGATTATTTAATGCTAGACTGGGATAAGGCTTCTGTTGTCGTTGTCAGCGATGTGTGTACGGTTCGCTTATACCTACAAGACTTCGACGGTTTCTGTGGTAGCCTAGGTTGTCTTTTTGGCTGTGCTTTTTGCGAGTGCAGCATCGTGTGGTGAGAGGGCATTAGCCTACTACCTTGTCACACAGTGCTGCCTCTTTGCTTGACTTTAGAGGGATCGCCAGGGTAGAACCAGATACTTGAGATCTGGATCTACCAAGAGAGCATCCCGGTTATTTAACGTAACTTTAATCATACCGCCTTAAGGACAACGCTAGGCTATGAGCTAGTCTTGCTCAGCCACAGTTTCCTAACCTTGATATCCCAGCTAGACTTTATTCACCTAGCAGACACTAGTTAGGATGAGCGTCTTATGATATGTATGCATTATTATTCACAGCATTTATTAGTCTAGGTTGTTGTTGAGTTGCACAACCATAGTAGACTGTTTCGTTGATGAGGAAGTATTTCTTTTAGTGTCGAACATTACTGCCGTTGCGCACTTATAATATTCTCGTGTCAGTTAACATTATATGTCCTATCTTTTAGTGTATTCAGTCTACACATTTGGTGTCCTGCCTCCTGCCTTTCTATAATTTAAGATATGAGCATCTTATGAGCTTCAGACTTTCTTCAGAAGTTTCCAGGTCTATGCTGTAGGACTAGACTTCACTTTCTTTCAGATAGGAGTGAAGAGTTTATTGTTGTTTAGAGTAACTGTATTGAAGCCTCTTTTTATTGTATTAAATCTTGCAGTGATTTAATTGATCTTTCCATAGCTTCCCTTTTATGCATTTTAACGTAACTTGCATCTTGATTGTTATCAGGCTATACCAGTGTGGGTTAGCCTGAAGTAGAGTACATTTATGCCCAGTTAAGGATACCCCGTTATCGCAGATTAACTCTGGAGGGTATAGGTGTTTTTGTTCGCCGGCATATAAGTTCGAGGGTTTGGATCTAGCGTACCGTTGTTGCATAGTGCCCTATTACTAGTCCAACCATTAAGTGCCCTTGTTTTATTCGTAGCCCCGGTCGTAACACATCCAACAAGATTTTTTATAAGATTGTCTCCCTTAGATAGGTTGCCGACCAAGCCAACATAAAAACATATCCAAAAATCCAAAAATCAGATTTAGGTTTTATCTAAAATAGTAGCCTCCTTATGAACACCACAAACAAGGGGTTCTGGTAGTTTTGGTCTTTCTGGACCCCCTTTTCCCTCATGTTTAACCATATTAGTTGTGAAATGTTATGACTTTCGGAACATTAGTTTGGCGATTTTAAGACCTTTAGTGATATTTTGGCGTCGATTTTAAGAGGAACCCGTGTCTGGTCGATGCAAAAATCGACCGAAAAGTGCACAAATTTATCTCGCAGAGGGTTCTTAGGGGTATTATATTAAGCTTGGTTTCCCTGCATGTTCTAAACCGACGTAGGATTTTCATCTCTCTCTCTCTCTCTCTCTCTCCCCCCTTGGGATTCAGATGACCCCGTTCTATTCATATATTTCCAGTGTCTTCTGTTCCTGGAAACTCCCTCTCTTCATTTCCTGCTGCATTATTATTGTGTGTGTGTGTGTGTGTGTGTGTGTGTGTGTGTGTGTGTGTGTGTGTGTGTGTGCGGGTGGTGTGTGTGTGTGTGTGTGTGTGTGTGTGTGTGTGTGTGTGTGTGTGTGTGTGTGTGTGTGTGTGTGTGTGTGTGTGTGTGTGTGTGTGTGTGTGTGTGTGTGTGTGTGTGTGTGTGTGTGTGTGTGTGTGTGTGTGTGTGTGTGTGTGTGTGTGTGTGTGTGTGTGTGTGTGTGTGTGTGTGTGTGTGTGTACCGAGTTTACTGTAATACTTAGGTTAGGATTACAAATGATGGTCAGCTGGTGTTAACTTGGAGAAGGTAACTATTGGACACCTATATACTCCACCCTAAAACTGAGGGCATGTAAAGGGAATATAAAGTGGCCTGAATAATCTACCCACTTAGAGGGGGTCATCTGCTTTTGTTTTTATTATTTTCTCTCTTAGGCTTACCCTGGCTTGTATCCATTCGGCCCCATTCAGCCTACTGTTTTAAGACGTTTATCCACATCCAGGTGTCGATTTCTTCCTGGCGAGCGATAGCGAGGCAGCAACATATAAAGAAATCCAGCTTCGCCGGAGACATTTGTATATACAAATATATACAAATATATACAAATATATACAAATATATACAAATATACAAATATATACAAATATATACAAATATATACAAATATATACAAATATATACAAATATATACAAATATATACAAATATATACAAATATATACAAATATATACAAATATATACAAATATATACAAATTTAGTCTGCTGTCAAAATTGTTTTTTATATATGCTGGCTCGCTCCCGCTCGCCAGGAAAAATCGACACCTGGATGGGGATAAACGTCTTAAACAGTAGGCTGAATGGGGCCGAATCGATACAAGCCAGAGAAAGAAAGAAAAGGAGAGAAAAAAAGCAGGTGACCCTCCTTAATGGGGATTTTTTTTTTTTTTTTTTTTTTTTTATTATATTTCATTTATTTGTTTACCTATTTATTATTGACTATATATTTTAGTTTACCCCCTAGACCTCCCTTAAGCTTTAAAAGAAAGACCCCCAAGACCTCCCTTCGAGATAAATTTATACATTTTTCGATAGAGAAATATGGCCAGCTTCTCATAAGTTGCAGTCTTAGTATTGTTTGCCATGAAACAATCGACACTTAAATGGCACGAAAGGTTTGAATATTGATAAAGTATTTCGGGAAAGATTTCAAAACTTCCAAACTAATCATAGATTCTCAAAACTAATAGGGCAAAACATGAGGAAGAATAGAGTCCAGAAGAAAACAAATTTTAACCCTTTCAAGCTCCAATACGCGTTTCTGTTCCGTTTTCTGACTACTATTAGACGATTTTATTCAGATTAGTAACGGTATATGGAAGCTAAAGGGTTGATCAAGATAGTATTTACCCTTTTAATACCCACAGATCCTTCCTAAGCCGCACAAAATCGTCTAATGATAGCCAAAATAAACTGCTAAAACGCGTCAGAGCTTCAAAGGGTTAACTATAAAATTAGCCAACTCCGCTTCTTAATAATAAAATAAATAATAACAATTTCATGCAGACATAATTATGGGAAGACTATTAATTCTTATTGATATGATAGAAGAGAGAGAGAGAGAGAGAGAGAGAGAGAGAGAGAGAGAGAGAGAGAGAGAGAGAGAGAGAGAGAGGAAGAACTAAAGAACACTGAAAGGTAGGGTAGGTTAAGGGATAGATCTATAACCATTGAAACCCAGAACAGATAACACAGAGCTGGAATAATTGAACACAAATGGTAGAGAGAGAGAGAGAGAGAGAGAGAGAGAGAGAGAGAGAGAGAGAGAGAGAGAGAGAGAGAGAGAGAGAGAGAGAGCGACTGAAAGGAGGGAGAAGGGATAGAGGAACGGAGAGAGAGAGAGAGAGAGAGAGAGAGAGAGAGAGAGAGAGAGAGAGAGAGAGAGAGAGAGAGAGGAAGAACTAAAGAACACTGAAAGGTAGGGGAGGTTAAGGGATAGATCTATAACCATTGAAACCCAGAACAGATAACACAGAGCTGGAATAATGAACACAAATGGGAGAGAGAGAGAGAGAGAGAGAGAGAGAGAGAGAGAGAGAGAGAGAAAGGGAGGGGGAAGACAATGCAATACCTAAAACCGGTATCACACGAGCACTTTTTTCTTCAACATTTATCCTCAACACTGGTCTGGTAGCTTGAGGTCAACATTTAAATTATTTCGGTTACCTAAGTTAATTTATCATCAGTCTAGTTTCCGATATCAGTGTAAAATATTCCAGAAATATTACCAGCAAAATGTTGATCATCGAATGTTGACTATAAAAGCTCTCGTGTGATACCGGCTTAACCCATGGATAGCAAAGTAGAAAAGTGAAATAGCCGTATGTATGTGTGTATGTATGTATGTATGTATGTACAGTATGTATGTATGTATGTACTGTATGTATGTACAGTATGTTTGTTTGTATGTATGTATGTTGCCTTTCATCTTAATACACATTCCATTAAGAGGGTAGGGTTTATTTATTACTGTATGTATACATATATTTAATATAGGATTAGTTTCCTTCCTAGACCTCCATCAAGCTTACTCAATTTTACTCAAGATTCCCCTTCGAGTTAAATTTGTAAATTTTTCGCCCGGGCCGATTCCTCAAAATTTACAGGCTCGCTATCGCTCGCCAGGAACAAAATCGAGACCTAAATGTCATGAAACGTCTTGATATTGATAAAGAAATGGGACGAAAGGTCTTAAAAACAACAAACTAAAAGGGCGAACGCCTTAAAATCTCAAAAACTAATGGGGATAAACATGAGGGAGAAGGGGATCTCGAAAACAAAAACAAGTACCTCCCCCTTAACAAACCCATGTATATCAATGTAGAACAGTATAGGTGGCCACATAAATGATGTTCCTCGTCATGATCTTATGTATAAAAGTAAAATGAGTATGAATTATTGGCAAGTATGTTTGTTAAAATAACCAGTTGACTAATTAAATAAGCTAACCATTGCTTAAGAAACTACACTCGTAATTCATTCATGCGCATAATATTTTCAAATATAAGATCACAGAAAGGAACAGAACTTATCTGGGCACCTTTGCACTGGGAAACCATAATAGTCTTTATAGCCTTCTCATAAGAAATCGTGGACCCTCTATGTTTTTCTTTAGGGAATTATAACTATTTGGATTGCTTGTGGGATAGATCTTGCATTTCAATATAGTTTATATAGAATTGTAGTTAATGAATAGAAAATTACCTTAAGGGGGAAGTACTTGTTTTGTTTTTATTATATATTTATTAATTTATTTATTTTTTAGTTGCCTCGCTAGACCTCCATCAAGCTTTAAACAAAAATAAAATAGGCACCCTTTCAAAATATATTTGTACATTTTTCGGTAGAAACATTTCCCGGCCGAAGGACGGTTCCTTCCATGATTATAGGCTCGCTATCGCTCGCCAGGAAAAAGTCGACACCTAAATGGCACGAAAGGTTTCATAATTGACAAAGAAATGGGGCGAAAGGTCTCAAAATTGCCAAACTAATGTAACGAATGTCTTAAAATATCAAAACTAATATGCTAAACATGAGGGAGAAGGGGGTCTAGAAAAAGCGACTATCCCCCCCCCCCCTTCAAAAAAATAGTTTCCAGAGATATACTTCCATAATAAGAAATAGACGCAGTCCACGAATTAGACTATGGCCTCCGAGTGTGCAGTACGCTATGCTTATATAGTCTATGGCCTCCGAGTGTGCAGTACGCTATGCTTATATAGTCTATGGCCTCCGAGTGTGCAGTACGCTATCTCTTAACCTTGGTAAGTACTTCACTATCGACCAATCTAATTACACGCGGGGAAACGGTTGCAAAATTATTGGTAAATCTTTTAACTCACACGAATCTAAGAATTTCTTCTTCAATCGAGTTGTCAACTTGTGGAATGGGCTTCCCCGAAACGTTATAGACTGCATCACCGTTGATTCATTTAAACTCCGCCTAGACAAATATCTCACTTCAAACCCGCGACTGACTGCGTTTGTAAATGAATAACTTTATTTTATCCCCCCCTCAGTTACTAACCCATCTGTCCCCTACTAACTTCCTAATCCTGCCACGGACATTAGTTCCAGGGCAGTAATTCCCTTTCCAATGTTCCCTTACCCACTCTAAACCACTGTTTGGACACTTGATCCTCAGTGTTTTGGAGGACAAGCAACCTAGAAGGGTCACTAGATCTGTTGTTGCTTGATTTCCTTTGTACTCCTTTGTACTCCTTTGTACTCACTCACTCAAACACCCACCCGCTCTCGCTCTCGCTCTCTCTCTCTCTCTCTCTCTCTCTCTCTCTCTCTCAATGCAGACAAATCTGACACCTTAATGGCACGATAGGTCTAAAAATCGCCAAGTTAAGAGGGCGAAAGGTCATAAAATCGCCAAACACGTCTTAAAATGCCAAAAATAATGAGTCTAGACATGAGGGAGAAGGGAGCCCAGAAAAATAAAAAAAATTAACGCTAGCTGAAGATTAAACATGTTTACATGACACACTCTTTCTTAGAAGGAGACTTCAAAAGGGACTCTTCCAAAGGCTTTCAGAATATTAAGCTTAATATTTTATGCAAAGGAAGGAGAGAGAGAGAGAGAGAGTGTGGTGTGTGAGGGAGAGTGAAAGTGAGTGGGATATATATATATATATATATATATATATATATATATATATATATATATAGAGAGAGAGAGAGAGAGAGAGCAAGAGAGAGAGAGAGAGAGAGCAAGAGAGAGAGAGAGAGAGCAAGAGAGAGAGAGAGAGCAAGAGAGCGAGAGAGCGAGAGCGAGAGCGAGAGAGCGAGAGAGCGAGAGCCAGAGAGCGAGAGCCAGAGAGAGAGAGAGCGAGAAAGGGGGGAGGAACAAGCTACGCAAAATATAAAGAAATTGTTAGTACAGACACTGCGGTCCAATCCAGGTAGACACTTTAGGTACCGGGAAGGATACTATGGAGTCCAAAATATATCCCACAAGACGTTGGACCAGCTAGTGTTAAGGGGGATGGTTCACATTTTGGTCGATATTTTCATTTATTTATTATGTTCCTAGTTTCCTCCCTAGACCTCCAGCAAACTTAAAAAACAACCCCATGATCCCTTGTCAAGATATGTATACATTTTTCGGTAGAAAAATGTCCTTGCCGAAGGCCGGTTCCCTCCTAAATTACAGGCTCGCTATCGCTTGCCAGGAAAAAATCGCCACCAAAATGACACGAAAGGTTTTAACATTGACAAAGAAAGGGGGCTAAAGGTCTTAAAATCGCCAAACTAATGGGCCAAACGTTATACAATCTAAAAACTAATGGGGCTAAATATGAGGAAGAAGTGGGACCAGAAAAGCGACCCATCTCCCCTTAAGCGGGAGTCCAGGGAGTTACAGAATCACTTGTTTTTTAGGCAATCAAAAACTTATATTTTCAAAAAGCTTTTGACAAAGTGGTTCATTGCAGGATAATGTCAACAGTGAATGCACTATACTCTGTTTCTTTTCAGCTGACGGTAAATTGCAAAGTTCCCATCAAGATCTCTCGGTTATTGCAAAGTTCCCATCAAGATCTCTCGGTTATTGCAAAGTTCCCATCAAGATCTCTCGGTTATTGCAAAGTTCCCATCAAGATCTCTCGGTTATTGCAAAGTTCCCATCAAGATCTCTCGGTTATTGCAAAGTTCCCATCAAGATCTCTCGGTTATTGCAAAGTTCCCATCAAGATCTCTCGGTTATTGCGAAGATTTTGTAGTGATATATGGCGCTTATTATAATATACTTCCCCCTAATATGATGCAGAGACATAGTAGTTTCATATTTGTCCATTAAGTATCGAAAACACAGCTGTTAGGGGATTCAATTTATCGTCAGATGAAATGAAACAGAGTATCGGTATCAATACAGAGGTCACAAATTGGGTAGAAAGTTGGCTAACCGGTAGACAACAACGAGTGGTAATCAATGGTGCTGCTTATGAGTGGATTCCAGTCACTTCTGGAATTCCACAGGGATCTGTCCATGGCCCACTTCTGTGTGTTTTTGTTATCATCAGTTGACTTATCATATGAATTCATCACTTCATAAGAAACTACACTCGTAATTCAATCATGCGCATTATATTTCCATGTACAAAATCATGGATAGGAACAGAACTTCTGTGGGCAACTGTACCTTCTATAGACCTTGTATATCTTTCATGACTTCTATAAATTTGATATGTTGTCTTTTAGGTCATACATTCTATCTAGCTATCTATCTATATACTCAGGCCCAATCCCCACCTTTTCTAACTTTTCTTTTTTTGGGGGGAAGCACTCCTCCAGCCCCCGACCACCCAGAGAGGTTCCGATCTCGGCAGGCAGACATGTAGCAGAGCGAAACCACAAGCCCGCCCACCACACTTCCAGGTGCACCCTTCATATAAACCGTCTCCCCAGGCCAGGCGCCTGATGGACTATTATCTAGTCCAACTTGCACACGACCCCTTCCCCCAAATGACCATGTGTTCACTCATCTATGCACAAGAATTTTCCAGTCATTCCTGTTTATTATCACTTCCCTTGTCTGATCTATAGTCATTCCTCTATCATCCAAAGCTTGTCTTACACAGTCTCTCGATCTCAATGGGGGTCTTCCTGCCCTTCTATCATCCCTTGCATCTGACTCACATATTCTCTATGTAAGCCTTTGTCTTCCATTCGTTCAACATGACCATACCAGCTCAGCACCCTTCTGTCCACTCTGTCCGACCAATGTTCCTGCTGCCCCACTCTCCTACGTATCTCTTCACTCCTCAATCTGTCTCTCCGAGTAACTCCACACATACTTGTCAAGCAGCTCATCTCCATCACATCCAGCTTTCTTCTCTCCTTTTCCTTCAGAGCCCATGTCTCAGCCCCATACATCACTATTGGCACAACAATTCCTTGATACATTGCACTTTTTACTTTCATTCCGAGATTTCTCATCTTCCACATCCTTCCCATTGCTCCGAAAACTTTCCTTCCTTCACACACTCTCTGTTTTACCTCCATTTCCATACCTCCAATCCTGCTTATCGTTCCTCCTAGATATTCAAAACACTATACTTGTTCGAATATTTCCCCATCCAGGCCATTCATACCGTCTATAAAACTTTTGTATACCTTAACCCGAGAGAGACGCGCTATTAGTAGTTCAAACCCTCCCGCCAAGCAAGGATATTTGGCATCATTCCCGCCTAGAATCGTAATTTTACCATAAATATCGTTATTACTTATTCATATGCGCCTATTTTACATTTAATATGAAGATATTAACATGTAACAGCAATAAAATAATTGGGAATAGTATTTGGGGGGTGAAAAAGACGAATTATTGCCGACCCTCCAGTAATGAGGTATGAGGCGAACGCGACGTATATCCTCCCTCTCTGAGGCCTGAAGGCAGACTGAGCCCTCAGTCTTGCTTTCTTTCTCTTTCCACGCTCTCTATATGCGCAGTAGACGACCTTGGAACCGGGTTGGAGATATTGGCGTGATAAATAAACCAATAAACAAGGAATAAGAGGAAAAATAGGTGATAATTAAAGGGGGGGGAAGGAGGGGGTTTTGACACATTTGGAGGAGTGATAGGAGGTATGAAGGGGAATTATCTCACTTAATCACATATTCTTTTGTTTTAAGTGATTTTGGTGTCTTTTAAAAGGTGTTTTTTAGGCCTTGGATCTTAAGAGTCCCGTCGCCTTTCACCACCCAAACTTCTTAAGAATCTCGGCGCCATTCCCGGGTTAAGGGGAGGCTTCGTTTCTCTAGACCCCCTTCTCCCTCATGTATACTAGTTTTATGATTATATGATCATCATATCATTTGTTTGGTGATCTAACATCTTTTGGGCAATTTACGTGTCTATTTTTTCCTGGCGAGCCTGTAATTTAGGAGGAATTGGCTTTCGGCCGGGAAATTATTCTTTCGAAAAATACTCACATATATGGGTTGGGAAAGAGTTATCCTGACCAGGATTCGAACCCACTCGCCCCAGGTAAATTTGGAAGAGTTGGGCACCGTAACCACTCGACCATGAGCGGATATGTGGGAAGCAACCTTAATTAAAAGTTCATGTTTGAAGAACCAGGTTATACTCTCGCGGAGGACTGTACCTTCATATACGAGGCGAATTGTTTAGACTTCAACCATGACTATTCTACACATCCCCCCCGCCCCCCCTCCCCCCGCCAACTCGGCTAAGTGATACCATTTCAATCATCCTGATACTATTATGGAACCTCTCTGCTGACAAATACCATCCGAGAGGCTTTATAGGCATAGTCCTTCACGAGACTATAACCTGGTTCTTCAAATATGAACTAAGGTTGCTTCCTTTATATCCGCTCATGGCCGAGTGGTTACGGTGCCTAACTCTCCCAAACATACGTGAACCTACCTGAATGACCGGGTTCGAACCCTGGACACTGGACAGGATACGTCTCTCCTAACCTGTCCCTGAATATCATTATATTGACAAGGAAGAGTTCACCAGGCCTCACCTTATTCTCTCTCTCTCTCTCTCTCTCTCTCTCTCTCTCTCTCTTTGTACCTGTTCTTTCTCCCAGACTGATCTCAACAACTGCCAGAGAGAGAGAGAGGGGGGGGGGGGGGGCTGCAGGGTATTGACAACGAATACTTCACCCCAACTTCCCTTTATATTCTCTCTCTCTCTCTCTCTCTCTCTCTCTCTCTCTCTCTCTCTCTCTCTCTCTCTCTCTCTCTCTCTCTCTCTATCTACATATATATATATATATATATATATATCTGTCTGTCTGTCTGTATGTCTCTCTATATATATACTATCTATCTATCTATCTATCTATCTAGCTATCTATCTGTCTGTGTGTCTGTCTGTCAGTCTGTCTGTCTCTCTCTCTCTCTCACCACGACCAATGTATCCCTCCATCTGTCCCCATGTCTCTCAGGATGGGGTACCGATAGCCAAGAACGAAGGGATGGACCAGAACCGACAGTGGGGAGAACATTTGGCCTAGGGGTCTAACTCAATTACAATGTTCGATTAGTTTTTCTATGTGTATGGACGAGACAAAATGTAAAGGTAGGGGACTTACTAAAATACATGGTTCGAGTATATTTGCTATGTGTATGAAAGAGACTAAAGGCAAAGCGGCCTGTAACAAGTGTCTGCCCCAAAGTTACCAGAGTGATCGAGAGCCAAATTCAAGGTACGTCAGAGTAAAATATTTGTTGGTGTTTTGGCAAGCAGTGTGGTGTACTTGTTTAGCGTAGTGAAATGAACATGAGGAGGAGGAGGTGTTTGTGAGAGTTAGCGGGATTACTCGTTATGTAGGTGGGTCACAAACAGAATGGCGAAGCAAGCAACATCATCAATATTTGTTTAACCCATTGAGTACCAGCGACGTGTGTTATGTTGTATTCTACCTATATATAGACGATTTGGTGTAGTTTAACAAGGATCTGTGGTAGTACAAAGGGTTAAGTGAGATAGTTCGAAGCCTGTTAATTGCTGGAGGCCCTTTTGAAACTGAAGAAAATCGTCTAATAGTAACCAGAATAAAGCTAAAAGGACGGCACCGGTACTGAAAGGGTTAACATTAATAATACTAGACTAGGAAATATGGTAGTTATTTTGTACTGTACTGTACTGTGTGGACTTGATATTAGCTTTCGTATCTCTTAAAAGGGGAGAGGGGTCGTTGTTCTGGTCTCCCTTCTTCCTCATGTTTAGCCCCATTAGTTTTAAGATTTAAGGCACGTTTATATCGAAGGGGGGTCTTGAGGGTATTTTTCTGAAGTTTGATGGAGGTCTAGGAAGCAAACTAAAAATCTCTCCCTTAAGGGGAGGTATTTAGTTTGCTCCCTAGACCTCCATCAAGCTTAAAATTACACCCCCTGGAGTCCCTTTCAAGATAATTTGTACATTTTTCGGTAGAAAAATGTCCCGGCCAAAGGCCGGTTCCTCTTAAATTACAGGCTCGCTATCGCTCGCCAGGATAAAATCGACACCTGAATTGCACGAAAGGTCTTAATATGGGGTGAAAGTTCTTAAAATCGCTAAACTAATGGGACAAACGTTTTATAATATCAAAAGCAATGGGGCTAAACATGAGGGAGAAAGGGGTCAAGAAAAAAATCCCTCAAGTGGAGATCTCCCCTTAACGAGGGATGGGCGTCTTCAATTCCTCAATTATGCATAATGTATTATTGTCTTAGTTTCCTCCCTAGACTTCCATCAAGCTTAAAATAACACCCGCCCAAGACCTTCAAGATAAATTTGTACATTTTACGATAGAAAAATGACACGGCTGAAGGCCTCCGGTTCCTCTTAAATTACAGGCTTGTTTTCGCTCGCCAGGAGAAAATCGACACCTAAATTACTCAAGAAGTCTTAATATTGACAAAGAAATGAGACGAGAGATCTTAACCCTTTCAAGCTCCAATACGCATTTCTTTCCTGTTTTCTGGTAATTATTAGATGATTTCATTCAGATTAGGAAGGGTATATGGAAGTCAGAGGGTTGATTGAGATAGTCTTTACCGTTTTAATACCCACAGATCTTTCCTAAGCTGCATAAAATCGTCTAATGATAGCCAAAATAATCGGCTAAAACGCGTCAGAGCTTCAAGGGGTTAAAATCACTAAACTAATGGGCCAAACTTCTAAATATCTGAAACTAATGGGGCTAAACACTAGGAAGAAACTAATGGGGCTAAACACTAGGAAGAAACTAATGGGGCTAAACACTAGGAAGAAACTAATGGGGCTAAACACTAGGAAGAAAGGGACCATAAATACCAACCATCTCCCCTTAAGGAGGGTCACCTGCCCTGCTTTTTTTCTCTCATTTTCTCTTTCTCTGGCTTGTATCCATTCGGCCCCATTCAGCCTACTGTTTTAAGACGTTTACCCCCATCCAGGTGTCAATATTTTCCTGGCGAGCGGTAGCGAGCCAGCATATATATGTTTTTGTTTTGACAGCAAGCTAAATTTGTACATTTTTCGATAGACTTATGTCTCCGGCGAAGCCGGATTTCTCCATACAATGCTGGCTCGCTATCGCTCGCCAGGAAGAAATCGACACCTGGATGGGGATAAACGTCTTAAAACGGTAGGCTGAATGGGGCCGAATGGATAACACCCAGTGAAAAAAGGCAGGTCGGTCCCCTTAAGTCATTGATGGGTTGTTGGAATGAAGCTAATTTGTATAACATTATTCGACACTGAAATCCGTAATACAGAAACAGAAAAGCGATTGTATACCGCAGGCACTTTTGGGTCGATTGTATACCGCAGGCACTTTTGGGTCGATTGTATACCGCGGGCACTTTTGGGTCAATTGTATACCGTAGGCACTTTTGGGTCGATTGTTTACCGCAGGCACTTTTGGGTCAATTGTATACCGCAGGCACTTTTGGGTCAATTGTATACCGCAGGCACTTTTGGGTCGATTGTATACCGCGGGCACTTTTGGGTCAATTGTATACCGTAGGCACTTTTGGGTCGATTGTTTACCGCAGGCACTTTTGGGTCGATTGTATACCGCAGGCACTTTTGGGTCAATTGTATACCGCAGGCACTTTTGGGTCAATTGTATACCGCGGGCACTTTTGGGTCGATTGTTTACCGCGGGCACTTTTGGGTCGATTGTTTACCGCGGGCACTTTTGGGTCGATTGTTTACCGCGGGCACTTTTGGGTCGATTGTTTAC
Organism: Paralithodes platypus; assembly: GCA_032716605.1. Taxonomy (NCBI): domain Eukaryota; kingdom Metazoa; phylum Arthropoda; class Malacostraca; order Decapoda; family Lithodidae; genus Paralithodes; species Paralithodes platypus. The sequence continues at coordinate 42,068,178 of CM064531.1, read as the reverse complement.
CGTGGGCACTTTTGGGTCGATTGTTTACCGCGGGCACTTTTGGGTCGATTGTTTACCGCGGGCACTTTTGGGTCGATTGTTTACCGCGGGCACTTTTGGGTCGATTGTATACCGCAGGCACTTTTGGGTCAATTGTATACAGCAGGCACTTTTGGGTCGATTGTTTCATTTATATATATATTTTGTTTCTAGTTTCCTCCCTAGACCTCCATCACACTTATAAAACAACCCCAGGATTCCGCTTCAAGATATATATGTACATTTTTCGGTAGAAAAATTTCCCGGTCGAAGGCCGGTTCCTCCTAAAGTACAGGCTCACTATCGCTCGCCAGGAAAAAATCGACACCTAAATTACACAAAAAGTCTTAATATTGACAAAGAAAATTAGCAAAAGGTCTTAATATCGCCAAATTAATGGGCCGAACGTCTTAAAATCTGAAAACTAATGGGGCTGAGCATGAGAAAGAAGGGTGTCCAGAAAATACGACCATCTCCCCTTAACCCCTTCTGTACCGGCGTGGTATTTTTCATTTCAATCTAGCTATATTTTGTGTTATGCAGTTTAAGAAGGATCTGTAGTAGTCAAAAGGGTTAAGTGAGGTATTTCGAAGCCTGTTGATTGGTGGAGGCCCTTTTTGAGCTGAATAGAATCGTCCAATAGTAGCCGGAATAAAGTTAAAAGGCCACGTTACCGGTACTGAAGGGGTTAACCCCTTCAGTACCGGTGACGTCCTTTATATCATATTCTGGCAACTATTAGACGATTCTATTCAGCTTAGGAAGGACCTTTAGCAATAATAAGGCTTAAATATATCTCAACCAACCCTTTGTTAGTTTGTTCCCTAGACCTCCATCAAGCTAACAAATACACCCCTAGACCACCTTTCAAGACATATTTGTACAATTTTCGTTAGAAAAAATTGCCGGCCAAAGGCCGGTTCCTCTTACATTACAGGCTCGCTATCGCTCGCCAGGAAAAAATAAACACTTAATTAGCACGAAAGATCTTAAAATTTACAGAAATGGGGCGAAAGCTCTTAAAATCGCTAAACTAATGGGGTGAATGTCTTAAAAATCTCATAAGCAATGGGGCTAAACATGAGGGAAAAAGGGGTCTGGAAAAAAGTCCCTCAAGTGGATATCTCCCCTTAACTTACCATAAATCTTTCCTAAGCTGCATAATATCGCCATACTATAGCTAATAATAATATATAACACACGTCACTGGTACTCAAAGGGTTAACAGGCAACAATAGTCTGTTTCTTTTCAACTGACGGTAAATGGCAAAGCTCCCATCAAGATTTCTCAGTTATTTTTAAGATTTTGTAGTGAAATATGGTGCTAATTATATAAACTTGGTCTTAACATGATGCAGAGATACAGTACTTTCTTATTTTTCCATTAAGTATCGATAAATCAGCTTCTAAGGGATTCAGTTTACCGTCAGATGAAATGAAACAGAATATAGACACATGGAAACGGCCAATCCGACCGAATATCCGGCCCCAAATTCTCCGTCCTCCAACAATCTAAGCTTCGAATATCGGTCGCAGGACATTTTTATCCGAATTTCCGAAGGCCCCGTAACTTTGGTTCCCCCTCCGGCCGTACAGTTGCCCAAATAAGTGATGTCGCGGCACCAAGTACATTTCGATCCATAATTGGTATCGGCACTATCTATAAGCATTAATTCATCGTTTCGAGTGAGATATACAAACATAATCCTATCTTTACACACCTTATTCAACATCTGACAGACATTAATACAGCACACAGCGAGCAAAACGTAATGCCAGTGGAGACATTACTTACTTGGCCAACTATACTGGAAAGCGGATATTCTCCCGTTTTACATTAATCCCTGGTCTGCAATTACGGTGGTTGGTATTGGCGGAATATACCGTCTTTATATATATATATATAGTATATATACAGTATATATACAGTATATATTGTATATATTCTTCAAGACAAACAAGGTTAAAAGAAAGAGGTTTCACAGTTAATGAGTTTTTTATTTAACTTTTCAATATTACGAACAGTTTTTCTCTGATCTTCAGGGATGAGTTGGAGTAGCTGTCCTATATTTGGCCTGTACGTTTCGGAATTTTCAAATTCCATTTTCAGCAGAAATGATGAATGGGAATCGGAATGGTGAGGTGAGGTAGAGTCCCCACTAGTGGAGAAAGTAGAGGTTGAAGTTATGAAAGGTGAAGAATTGGAGAGGTAAAAGCTGATTGACTGAACCACCTTGCTTTTGTTCTTCTTCTTTGGAATCTTGGTTGTGGAACATTTTTGATTTGTTGAGCTTGATTTTTTTCCAAGCGTTTTCAGATCAGTTATGCTGGGTTGGATGGGCGGCTCGATGGTAGTTGTTGGAGTTGCAGGAGGGTCGTTGTTATTGGTCCTGTATTGGAGTTCGAGCTGGAAGGCGAAGCATGAAGGGTGGAAGAAGGATGCGGAGAGTATTCTGGATCTGCGTGGGGTGGTGTGATCAGGAGCTTGTTCCTGGGCAGCTTCCAGATCCTCCATCGGTGATGAAGCTTGTGCAGTCTACCGTTCCTCCATTGGTGTCAATGGTGTTGTGTCCTAGACTTTCGTAGTTGGAGGCTTTCCCTGTGTGTTCTTCTTTTTGGGCGGCTTCTCGGTTGGTGTTCTCTCTTGTGATGTTCGTGCAAGGAGATCTGGAGGGATGACGATGGTGGGCAGGCCGTTGGCAGCTAGTAGAGCAGGCAGAAGCACAGCAAGTCGGCCTTTATCATCCCCAGCAAGCGCTATGGCTGTGTGGACAACGACTGTGATGATGTCAGTCTTGAGGCCAGACGTGACTCCGGTGGTGATGGATCGCTTCTGCCTTCCTTGGGAGTGTAGGCTCCCTACTGATGTGCCATGGGGTCCTGTTACTCCTGCTGCCTCCTTGCCCTTCCTTCCCTCGAAGGTGGTGAACTCCACTTTCTCCCCTTTACCTAGTGAGATAATTGTGCTTTTGGTGTTTGGCACAATATTCTTCCTATGAATGAAGAAGTTTGCTTTGTCTGAGTCTCTGGTACTAAATCCAAATCCTCTTTTTACATGGAACCATTTGACCACGCCAGAAAAGGAGATTGATTGTTCCTGGGTGGCCATGGTGAGAGAGAGTAGAGGTCAAGTGGTGTTGCTGCCAGGTGTGGAGTGTGAATCCTTGAATGAGGTTAGTTCCCAGGGTATATATAGGCGAGAGTCACGGGTGAGGGAGGAGTCAGTCATCGTGAGGTCGGTCAGGTCTCTTGTGGTTGGTTGTCAGGTGTCAGGTCAACGCTAGTTGATTGGTCTAGACTCTAGAGGCTAGGGGAGGGGCTGATGGGAGCGAGGGAGAATTCTGATTGGTGGTAGTTCGATATCACGAACACAGTAGGTAATGATATCTAGAGGTAACAGGTTCAGGGGGTGTAAGGGTGGGGGGAAGGGGCTTGGGGTGTTGGAAGGTGGGTAGCAAGGGTAGATGTCCGGCAGACACTGGGGAGAACTTGAAAGTCGTCAGTTTGAATATTGAGGGAGGCTTTAAGGGTTTGGATGTATATTGCCTCTAAAAAGGCCAGACGACGGCAGTCTTGCTCGTGGTCTATAATGGTGGTATGTTGGTCGAATTCGGGTCTGGTGAAGTCTCGGTGGTGGCGGCTTTATAGTGGGTTTTAATGGCGCCATTTTGGAGGTGAAGGGTTAGACGTCTTGTTAATTTGGTCGTTGTCATACCGATATAAGAGAGTGGTCCGCAGTCCACGTTGTTACGTGTGTGTCGGTAAATGACATGATCTTCTTGAAGGGACGTCTTGTTGGTGGTAGGTCTATTTCAGAGGAGGAGGTTGGAGGTTTTTCCGCGATTTATAGTAAATGGTAAGTTTGACTTGTTCTCGGTCGGTGGGGTAGACATTTTTCTTAATGATATCTTGCATTACGGCCTCATCAGCTTTATATTCGGAAGACATATGGCTTTTATAGTAGTTTTTGATATCGTGGATGGAGGGGGTGGAAAGTTGGTCCTGGTACCATTTTTCGAGTTGTAGGTTGATGGCCCGTTGTACTTCCGAATTGTTGTAGCCATTGTTGACTAGTACTTGGCTAATGCGGTCACATTCAGCATGGGTGGATTTCCAGGTGCTACAGTGGGAGAGGGCCCTACTGACGTAGGCATTGATGGTGGAGTATCTGGGCGGGCATTCACTCTGTCCGTTTAGACAAAGTCTGGTGTTGGTGGGCTTGGTATATATAGCTATGTCTTGAATCAAAGTTGGTGGGCTGTGACAAGGACGTCCTTGTCACAGCCCACCAATTTGAATTAAAGACCTAGGTATATACTAGCCCTACTAAGCGTGATACTAGCTTTGACTGACACTGCCAATTGTTCTGGCAGTAAGTTGTGTACAACACCAACAAAAGTGTTACCTGTGGGACCTGTGAAGCTCGAAGCTTACAATCTAGGTAATTGACCAGATACACCGCAGCAAAGACTCCCCTCAACACCTTCTTTAGCCTGTGGTTTGAGACCTGGCACAGCTAGAACATTTGAGACCTGGCACCGACGAAGAAAAAAGAATACTCTGATGATTTCCCAGTCTAGAAGTTGATCCCTGGCAGAACACAATCTGAGGACAAACACTGACCAAGGACCTCATCATCAACAAGAAGCGAAAATTCACTAAGTTCCCCCTCGACACCAGGAAAGTCTCTAATATAAATATCAAGTAGTGCATCTCTAATTAGAGTCCCTTCCTTGCATTCAAAGTATTTTTCCCTTCAAGAATACACAACACACGAGCTGTCTTTGCTCTCCCATATTGAATACTGTAAGTTTACGACTGAACATGCTGGTATCAATGTAAATATAGATATTGCATAGATATGAACTTAATTCTGAAACATATATAACCCATCTCGTACACTTTATAGTTAGTAACTTCCATATAGATAAATAATTATTGTTCCTTGTGAATGTATATAATATTAAATATTACAGTTGAGCGACTAGACAAAAAACGTGCTTTCAAAACGATGTAAGCAGGCTAACTACAGTATAACTCCAGTCTTTCAAATTAGTAAATAAGTACGGTACATCAACTTCGTCATTTCCATTCGTATGAATCCAATTAATTAATATTGCTATGGCTGCAAATGAAGTTTGATTCAGTCTAAGAACTCACATAAAGATTTAATTCCATAAATATATTTACGCCTGATAGTAGAGCACCACGGGTTTCATATTCAAGAACGTAAGCATTTACCAACAAACTCAAGTATACTGTATTTGTATTTTCATCTTATGATCTTATGTATGTAAGTACACTCGGATACCATAGTCTCTAGCCCACCCATACAAATTCCTGGACTTCACCTATTTCTAATTATGGAAGCATATTTCTGGCAACGATTTTATGAATAAAATTTTCTATAAATCAACTACCGGTACAAACATATATATACAATTTATTGAAAAGCAAATTCTATCCACAAATCAATCTTGATAGGTAAAATTACATACAGGAAAACAGAGGGGTCCACGAATACTTACGAGTGGACTAGAGACTATGGTATCCGAGTGTATGATTCTATATATATATGATAACTGATAGCATATTGTGTGAAACCATATATTTTGTGTATAAATATATGTGTGGTTCTGTATCTATTGTATAACTCACATTGTGTTTTCAATGTATATACAGTATATAACTATAGACTTCTTAGTTTCTCCCCGATAGAAGAACTCACAAATACCAGTTTTATCTGAGCATAATAAAACGAAAGGTCTTAAAGAATCGAAAAAATAATGGGGCGAACGTCTTAAAATCTCTAAACTAATGGGGTTTAACATTAGGGAGAAGGGGGTTCATAACAGCAACTACCTCCCTCTTAACCCCTTCTGTACCGGTGACATAATTTACATTGTATTCTGGCAATAATTAGACGATGTTACTCATATTAGGAAGGATGTCTACCAATTAAAAGGCTAAAGACTATCTCAGTTAATCCTTTTCTATCTATCTATCTATATATCTATCTATCTATCTATCTATCTGCTCAGGCCCAATCCCCACTTTTCCTATTTATTTATTTTTTTTATTTTCCTCTATTTTATTATTTTTTTTTTTTTTTTTTTTTGTCTTGGGGGTGGCCGACTCAAGACAGAGCAAGAACAGGAAAACACAAAACACAAGACAAACCAGCGAACAAACACAGACAAGACACAAAATTCACACACATCTAGGTCACCCAGGAGAATACCCAGAGACCAGGGTCACCAAGGTCGCTCCAGCACTCCCCCAGCCCCCGACCACCCGGAGAGGCTCCGATCTCGGCAGGCAGAAATGCAGTGGAGCCAAAGCCACAAGCCCGCCCACCACACTTCCAGGCGCACCCTTCATATTAATCGTCTCCCCGGGCCAGGCGCCTGATGGACGGTTATCAACTTGCGCCCGACCCCTTCCCCCAAATGACCACGTGTTCACTCAACTATTCACAAGCATTCTCCATTCATTCCTGTTTATTACCACTTCCTTTGCCTGATCTATAGTCATTCCTCTATCATCCAAAGCTTGTCTTACACAGTCTCTCCATCTCAATGGGGGTCTTCCTGCCCTTCTATCTCCCCTTGTATCTGACTCATATATTCTCTTTGTAAGCCTTTCATCTCCCATTCGTTCAACATGACCATACCAGCTCAGCACCCTTCTGTCCACTCTGGCTGACAAATGTTCCTGCTGCCCCACTCTCCTACGTATCTCTTCATTCCTCAGTCCGTCTCTACGGGTAACTCCACACATACTCCTCAAGCAGCTCATCTCCATCACATCCAGCTTTCTTCTCTCCTTATTCTTCTGAGCCCATGTCTCAGCCCCATACCTCACTGTTGGCACAACAATTCCTTGATGCATTGCACTTTTTACATTCAGTCCGAGATTCCTCGTCTTCCACATACTTCCCATTGTTCCGAAAACCTTCCTTCCTACACACACTCTCTGTTTTACCTCCATTTCCATACCTCCACTCCTGCTTATCGATCCTCCTAGATATTTAAAACACTCTACTTGTTCCAATATTTCCCCATCCAGCCTCACATCTAGATTCACCCTACGATCACCCCTATTACACACCATTACTTTCCTTTTATTGATGTTCACCTTCAGTTTCCTCCTCCCACAAACCACTCCAAACTCTTTGACTACCCGCTGCAATTTCTCCTCAGAATCCGCCACCAACTCTGTGTCATCAGCGAACAGCAACTGATTCAACTCCCAATCTCTACCATTCTTTCCTACTAAACCCAATCCTCTTCCCATAGTTCTCATTTTCACCTCCCTCACCACACCATTCATAAACATATTAAACAGCCATGGTGCCAATACACAACCCTGTCGCAAACCTACCTTTACCTCAAACCATTCACTCAACTCGCCTTTTCCTACTCTAACACATGCTCTGCTCCCTTCATGAAAACTCTTAACTGCTTCCAACAAATTTCCTACAATTTCATAAATCCTTAACACCTTCCACATTGCTTCACGATCCACACGATCATAGCTTTTTCATAATCCATAAAAGCCCAAAATATCTCCTTATGCTTCTCTAAATACTTCTCGCATTACTGTCTTACTGCAAACATATAATCCTTTTACCTCCATATATCCTTTCTAAGCTTCATAAAATCGTCTAAATGTAGCTAGCATAAAATTGAAAAGACGTCGCCGGTACAGAAGGGGTTAAGGGGAGATGGGTAAATGTTATGGTCCCCTTTTAACCTCATGCTTAACCCCATTAGTTTTCAGATTGTATGACGTTCGGCCCATTAGTTTGGCGATTTTAATACCTTTCGCCCTATTTATTTGTCAATATTAAGACTTTTCGGGACATTTAGGTGTCGATTTTGTCCTGGCGAGCGATAGCGAGCCTGTATTTCAATAGGAATTGGCCTTCGGCTGGGACATTTTTCTATCAAAAAATTTACAATTTTATCTTGAAGGAGGGTCTTGGGTTTAAATTTTTAAGCTTGATGGAGGTCTAAGGAGGAAACTAATTAAATGATAAAGATGTAGCTATCTATCTATCTATTGCCTGACGCCATGATCCCCGAAGGGGTGGCCACGAACAAACCGCCCACATGCACCTCTGTCCCCAGTCAGTCGACGCACCTTCTCCCAACCAGCACCGCCTTCATCCATATACTTCCTCACTCCATCCTTCCACCTCTCCTTCAGTGCACCTCTCCCTCTCTGTCCTTCCACCTCGCTCTCGTACACCCTCTTAGTCATTCTCTCGCTTTCCATACGTTCCATATGGCCGAACCATCTCAAGTTGTTCCTTTTCACACTTTCCAGAACATCTACCTTCACACCACACCTCCTTCTTACTTCCTCATTCGTCTGTCTATCCCTCCATGTAACTCCGCACGCACTTCTCAAGTAACTCATTTCTACCGCTCTCACTCTTGGACTGAGTCTCTTCCCGAACGTCCATGCTTCGCTTCCGTAAGTTAGTGTCGGGATTACCACACTGTCATGCAAGGACTTCTTCACTTCCATACTGACCACCCTATTCTTGTTACCATTTTCAGTGTTTCTACAACCCTCTTCCCCTGTTGCACCCTCTCCCGCACTTCTTCATCCATAGTCCCATCTTTACTCAACACACTGCCCAGATTCTTAAAAGAGCTGACGATCTCGATAGACTGACCGTTCAACTTCACCTCACACTCTGTGACTTCACCCCTTTCGAAGACCATAACCTTGCTTTTCCCCGCATTTACCTTCAATTTTTTTTTCGCACACTGTTCCAAACTCAATTACCAGACCCTGCAACTCCCATTCATTATCGCTCATCGTAACTGTATCATCCGCAAACAGCAGTATAGGCAGCTTCCACTTATTTCCCTCCCTTATCACCGATACACCAACATCCACTGCTCTTCCTAGTATTTCTTTCAGGACTCCAACCATATATACAGTAAACAACCACAGGGACATCACACACCCCTGTTTCAACCCAACATTCAGGTCAAAGAACTCGCTCTGCTCATTCTCTACACGTACTGCCGCCTTTGCACCCTCATAAACGCTCTTCACTGCTTTCAGCAACTTGCCATCTACTCCGTATATTCTAAGTACTTTCTACATACCTTCTCGATCCACTCTGTCATAGGCCTTCTCCAAGTCCATAAAGGCAACATACACGTTTTGTTGCTTCTCCAGATATTTCTCCACAACACAATTCAGGATAAAAATCTGATCTACACATCCTATATATATATACAGTATATCCTATATATATATATACTGTATATATACTGTATATTAGCAAATAAATACGCCCATCCCCCCTTAAGGATCGCGGCCGTTGTTCCCTACGTTCTGCTGTTCGGCACCGACCGGATTCCTAGTAAACTCGGTCGTTTTTTTCCGGACTCAATGGGAACCTGTCAGCAATAAAACCAAGCACGGCGGAGAGCATTCACGGACCAGTAGACCATTTCAACCATTCTCCCCCCTCCTCTCTCATGTCTAGCCCCATTAGTTTTCATTTAAGACGTTCGGCCCATTAGTTTGGCGATTTTAGATATTCGCCCCATTCCTTGATCAATTTCAGGACCTTTCATGCCATTTAGGTTTCAATTTTATCCTGGCGAGCGATAGTGAGCTTGCAATTTAGGAGGGACCGGCCATCGGCCAGTGAATTTTTCTACCGTCCTGCCTAAGCTCAATAAAATCGTCTAAGCGTTGCCAGAATATAATGAAAAGAACGTCACCAGTACTGAAGGGGTTAATTACACGGCTTTACGAAGATTAAATATTTTCATGGTGAAATAGTGTTGCTAATAACGAAAACTTGGCAATGAGATGAGTCAGGGACATAGTACCTTTCTTTAAGATGAGTCAGGGACATAGTACCTTTCTTTAAGATGAGTCAGGGACATAGTACCTTTCTTTAAGATGAGTCAGGGACATGGTACCTTTCTTTAAGATGAGTCAGGGACATAGTACCTTTCTTTAAGATGAGTCAGGGACATAGTACCTTTCTTTAAGATGAGTCAGGGACATGGTACCTTTCTTTAAGATGAGTCAGGGACATAGTACCTTTCTTTAAGATGAGTCAGGGACATGGTACCTTTCTTTAAGATGAGTCAGGGACATAGTACCTTTCTGTAAGATGAGTCAGGGACATGGTACCTTTCTTTAAGATGAGTCAGGGACATAGTACCTTTCTTTAAGATGAGTCAGGGACATGGTACCTTTCTTTAAGATGAGTCAGGGACATAGTACCTTTCTTTAAGATGAGTCAGGGACATAGTACCTTTCTTTAAGATGAGTCAGGGACATAGTACCTTTCTTTAAGATGAGTCAGGGACATAGTACCTTTCTTTAAGATGAGTCAGGGACATAGTACCTTTCTTTAAGATGAGTCAGGGACATAGTACCTTTCTTTAAGATGAGTCAGGGACATAGTACCTTTCTTTAAGATGAGTCAGGGACATAGTACCTTTCTTTAAGATGAGTCAGGAACATAGTACCTTTCTTTAAGATGAGTCAGGGACATAGTACCTTTCTTTAAGATGAGTCAGGGACATAGTACCTTTCTTTAAGATGAGTCAGGGACATAGTACCTTTCTTTAAGATGAGTCAGGGACATAGTACCTTTCTTTAAGATGAGTCAGGGACATAGTACCTTTCTTTAAGATGAGTCAGGAACATAGTACCTTTCTTTAAGATGAGTCAGGGACATAGTACCTTTCTTTAAGATGAGTCAGGAACATAGTACCTTTCTTTAAGATGAGTCAGGGACATAGTACCTTTCTTTAAGATGAGTCAGGGACATAGTACCTTTCTTTAAGATGAGTCAGGGACATAGTACCTTTCTTTAAGATGAGTCAGGGACATAGTACCTTTCTTTAAGATGAGTCAGGGACATAGTACCTTTCTTTAAGATGAGTCAGGGACATGGTACCTTTCTTTAAGATGAGTCAGGGACATAGTACCTTTCTTTAAGATGAGTCAGGGACATGGTACCTTTCTTTAAGATGAGTCAGGGACATAGTACCTTTCTTTAAGATGAGTCAGGGACATGGTACCTTTCTTTAAGATGAGTCAGGGACATAGTACCTTTCTTTAAGATGAGTCAGGGACATGGTACCTTTCTTTAAGATGAGTCAGGGACATAGTACCTTTCTTTAAGATGAGTCAGGGACATAGTACCTTTCTTTAAGATGAGTCAGGGACATAGTACCTTTCTTTAAGATGAGTCAGGGACATAGTACCTTTCTTTAAGATGAGTCAGGGACATAGTACCTTTCTTTAAGATGAGTCAGGGACATAGTACCTTTCTTTAAGATGAGTCAGGGACATAGTACCTTTCTTTAAGATGAGTCAGGGACATAGTACCTTTCTTTAAGATGAGTCAGGAACATAGTACCTTTCTTTAAGATGAGTCAGGGACATAGTACCTTTCTTTAAGATGAGTCAGGGACATAGTACCTTTCTTTAAGATGAGTCAGGGACATAGTACCTTTCTTTAAGATGAGTCAGGGACATAGTACCTTTCTTTAAGATGAGTCAGGGACATAGTACCTTTCTTTAAGATGAGTCAGGAACATAGTACCTTTCTTTAAGATGAGTCAGGGACATAGTACCTTTCTTTAAGATGAGTCAGGAACATAGTACCTTTCTTTAAGATGAGTCAGGGACATAGTACCTTTCTTTAAGATGAGTCAGGGACATAGTACCTTTCTTTAAGATGAGTCAGGGACATAGTACCTTTCTTTAAGATGAGTCAGGGACATAGTACCTTTCTTTAAGATGAGTCAGGGACATAGTACCTTTCTTTAAGATGAGTCAGGGACATAGTACCTTTCTTTAAGATGAGTCAGGAACATAGTACCTTTCTTTAAGATGAGTCAGGGACATAGTACCTTTCTTTAAGATGAGTCAGGGACATAGTACCTTTCTTTAAGATGAGTCAGGGACATGGTACCTTTCTTTAAGATGAGTCAGGGACATAGTACCTTTCTTTAAGATGAGTCAGGGACATAGTACCTTTCTTTAAGATGAGTCAGGAACATAGTACCTTTCTTTAAGATGAGTCAGGGACATAGTACCTTTCTTTAAGATGAGTCAGGGACATAGTACCTTTCTTTAAGATGAGTCAGGGACATGGTACCTTTCTTTAAGATGAGTCAGGGACATAGTACCTCTCCCTAAGATGAGTCAGGGACATGGTACCTTTCTTTAAGATGAGTCAGGGACATAGTACCTTTCTTTAAGATGAGTCAGGGACATGGTACCTTTCTTTAAGATGAGTCAGGGACATAGTACCTTTCTTTAAGATGAGTCAGGGACATAGTACCTTTCTTTAAGATGAGTCAGGAACATAGTACCTTTCTTTAAGATGAGTCAGGGACATGGTACCTTTCTTTAAGATGAGTCAGGGACATAGTACCTTTCTTTAAGATGAGTCAGGGACATAGTACCTTTCTTTAAGATGAGTCAGGAATATAGTACCTTTCTTTAAGATGAGTCAGGGACATAGTACCTTTCTTTAAGATGAGTCAGGGACATGGTACCTTTCTTTAAGATGAGTCAGGGACATAGTACCTTTCTTTAAGATGAGTCAGGGACATAGTACCTTTCTTTAAGATGAGTCAGGGACATGGTACCTTTCTTTAAGATGAGTCAGGGACATAGTACCTTTCTTTAAGATGAGTCAGGGACATAGTACCTTTCTTTAAGATGAGTCAGGGACATAGTACCTTTCTTTAAGATGAGTCAGGGACATAGTACCTTTCTTTAAGATGAGTCAGGGACATAGTACCTTTCTTTAAGATGAGTCAGGGACATAGTACCTTTCTTTAAGATGAGTCAGGGACATAGTACCTTTCTTTAAGATGAGTCAGGGACATAGTACCTTTCTTTAAGATGAGTCAGGGACATGGTACCTTTCTTTAAGATGAGTCAGGGACATAGTACCTTTCTTTAAGATGAGTCAGGGACATAGTACCTTTCTTTAAGATGAGTCAGGGACATAGTACCTTTCTTTCTCCATTATCTATATTTTATTTATTTCACCCCAACACCAAACACCTCCAATGAAATTAATGAGAGCATATAATTATGTGATCCACGGGGATTCGAACCTGGGTTATCCCACACAGATTTGTAAACACTAACCATTACACCACCAAGACGGTTAAAGGTGCATGCACAAGCCTAAGACTTATTATTCCATATTTTTCCATTAAGGGGAGATTTCCACTTGAGGGATTTTTTACTGAACTCCTTTCTCATTCAGGTTTAGCCCCATTGATTTTGAGATTTTAAGATGTTCGCCCCATTAGTTTGGCGATTTTAGGAACTTTCGCCCCATATCTGTCAATTTTAAGATCTTTCGTGTCATTTATGGGTCAATTTTTTCCTGGCGAGCGATAGCGAGCCTGTAATTTAAGAGGAACCGGCCTTCGGCCGGGACATTTTTCTTCCGAAAAATGTACAAATTTAGCTTGAAAGAGGGTCTAGAGGGTGTAATTTTAAGCTTGATGGAGGTCTAGGGAACAAACTAGAATCCTCCCCTTAAGTATCGATAAATCAGCTGCTAAAGGGTATAATTTGACATCAGAGGAAATACAATTGACTTTAAGGGGGATCACCTCGTTTTGTTCTCTCTCTCTCCCTCTCTCCCTGGCTTGTATCCATTGGGCCCCATTCAGCTTACTGTTTTAAGACGTTTATCCCCATCCAGGTGTCGATTTTTTCCTGGCGAGTGGTAGCGAGCCAGCATATTTATGTTAAATGTTTTTGACAGCAGGCTAAATTTGTACATTTGGTAGATAGAAAAATGTCTCCGGCGAAGCTGGATTTCTCCATGCAATACTGGCTCGCTATCGCTCGCCAGGAAGAAATCGACACAAGGATGGGAATAGACGTCTTAAAACAGTAGGCTGAATGGGGCCGAATGGATACAAGCAAGAGAAAGAGAACAACATAGGTGACCCCCTTTAAGGGGAGATCTCCACTTGAGGGATTTTTTTCTTGACCCCTTTCTCCCTCATGTTTAGCCCCATTGCTTTGATATTATAAAACGTTCGCCCCATTAATTTAGCGATTTTAAGAACTTTCACCCCATATTAAGACCTTTCGTGCCATTCAGGTGTTGATTTTATCCTGGCGAGCGATAGCGAGCCTGTAATTTAAGAGGAACCGGCCTTAGGCCGGGACATTTTTCTACCGAAAAATGTACAAATTTATCTTGAAAGGGACTCAATGGGGTGTAATTTCAAGCTTGATGGAAGTTTAGGAAACACACTAATAACCTCCCCTTAACCCCTTCAGTACCGGTGACGTCCTTTGCATTATAGTCTGGCAACTATTAGCCGATTTTATTCAGCTTAGGAAGGACGCCTACCCATTAAAAGGCTACAGTCGATCAATTCATCCTTTTAAGGGGAGGTTTTTAGTGTGTTTCCTAGACTTCCATCAAGCTTGACATTACACCCCCTTGACCCCCTTTCAAGATAAATTTGTACATTTTTCGGTAGAAAAATGTCCCGGCTGAAGGCCGATTCCTCTTAAATTGCAGGCTCGCTATCGCTCGCCAGGAAAAAATTGACACCTAAATGGGACGAAAGGTCTTAAAAGTGACATAAATTGGGCGAAAGGTCTTAAAATTGCCAAACTAATGGGGCGAACGTCTTAAAATCTCAAAAGCAATGGGGCTAAACATGAGGGAGAAGGGGGTAAAGAAAAAAGTCCCTCAAGCGGATATCTCCCCTTAACTACCACATATCCTTCCTAAGCGTCATCAAATCGTCTAAAGGTAGCGGAAATCCAATACTAAATACGTCGCCGGTACAGAAGGGGTTAACAGCTGTGCGATTGAGGAAGAGTGGTACTGCAGTCCGCTGTTAAGGAGGGTGACCTGTTTTGGTTCTGTCCTTTTCTATCTTGCTCTGCCTTGTATCCATTTGGCCCCATTCAGCCTACTGTTTTAAGACGTTTATCCCCATCCAGGTGTCATTTTTTTACTGGTGAGCGGTAGCGAGCCAGCATATTTTTTATTTATGTTTGACAGCAGGCTAAATTTGTACATTTTTCGATAGAAAAATGTCTCCGGCGAAGCCGGATTTCTTCATATAATGCTGGCTCGCTATCGCTCGCCAGGAAGAAATCGACACCTAGATGGGGATAAACGTCTTAAATAGTTGGCTGAATGGGGCCGAATGGATACAAGCCAGAGAAAGAGAGAAAAGGACAGAAATAACAAGAAGCAGGTCACCCCCCTTAAGGGGAGATGGGTCGTTTTTATGGTCCCTCTTCTTCCTCATGTTTAGCCCCATTAGTTTTCAGATTTTATGACGTTCGGTTCATTAGTTTGGCGATCTTAAAACCTTTCGCCCCATTTCTTTGTCAATATTAAGACTTTTCGTGTCATTTAAGTGTCGATTTGTTCCTGGTGAGCGATAGCGAGACTGTAGTTTAAGAATAACCGGCAAATGTACAAATTAATCTTGAAGAAGGGTCTTGTGTGTGTGTGTGTGTGTGTGTGTGTGTGTGTGTGTGTGTGTGTGTGTGTGTGTGTGTGTGTGTGTGTGTGTGTGTGTGTGTGTGTGTGTTTTTAAGTTTGATGGAGGTTTAGGGAGGAAACCAAAAAAAATGATAAAAAGATACACAAATGAGGAAATAAATACGCCCATCTCCCCTAATAAATACGCCCATCTCCCCTTATTCGTCAACATAGTGGTCAAACGGAATACCGAAAAATATCTGGAGTTCGTCCCACCAACGCCGAGTTTATTTGGAAATATAAAGAGATATGTCATGTCTTTGGCTGTGTTTGTAAAGCCGGTATCACACGAGAGATTTTATAGTCAACATTCGATGATCAACATTTTTCTGGCAACATTTCTGGATTATTTCACACTCGTGTCGGACACTAGACTGATGAAAGATGAATATACTGTAGGTAACAGGAAAACAAAATTTAATGTTGACCTCTTAAGCTGCTAGACCAGTGTTAAGGATAAATGTTGAGTGAAAAAATGCTCGTGTGATACCGGCTCAAGGGGAAACGGACCGTGTTTTTTTCGTGTTTTTCCAGACCTCCATCAAGCTTAGAAAAACACCCCCTAGACAAGATAAATTTGTACATTTTTCGGTAGAAAAATTTCCCGGCCGAAGGCTGCTTCCTCTTAAAATGTCAGGCTCGCTAGGAAATAATCGACGCCTAAATGGCACGAAAGGTCTTAAAATTGCCAACGAAATGGGGCGAAAGGTCTTAAAATCGCCAAACTAATGGGCGTTCGGCCCATTAGTTTCTTATAATCTCAAAACAATTGGGACTTAACACGGGGGAGAAAGGGGACCAGAAAAACGACCCATCTCCCCTTAACCTCAACAGTCCATCAGCCTTAGCCTTATACTTATATGAATGGACTGTACCAAGGTTGATATTATAGAGTTTATAGGCAAAGGGGACATGTTTCTTGGAGCAGGTAAAACATATGAGATGGCATTTGTCTGGTCTGAAGGTCATCTGCCACTTGACTTTCCAGTCTTCAAGGACAGTCATGTCGTCTTAAAGTCGAAGGCAATCGTCTCTATCAACTATTGGTCGGCATACATACTAAACTATATTCTGCAAAAAGTCTAGTAGTAGAAGTTAAAGATGATGGAAGGTAATAATTGATGTATGAGAGAAAGAGAAGGGGACCAAGGATGGTGACTTGGGGTACCCCCGAATTTACAGGAACAGAAGATGAGTGGGAGGCATCGAGAACAACACATTGGTCTCGATTGGTTAGGAAAGTTTTAATAGAGTGAATACATGGTCCTCAGATTCCATAGTAATCCAGTTTAGCTAACAGTCTACGGTGGGGGACGTTGTCGAAGGTTTTGGCGAAGTCTAGGACTATGGTGTCAACTTGTTTGGTTTTAGGGTAATTTAGGGACTGGGATATGTCACGAGTCAGTCGTTACAAGTAATTGTGTCTCGCACGAGTGTTTGGACCGAAAGCCGTGCTGTGAGTCGGTCAGTATATTTTGGTTGCTAAAATGGTCCATTAAATGTCAATGGAGGATGTGTTCAAAAATTCTGCAAGGAACTAAGGTTAAAGAAACAGGTCTATAGTTATCTGGGAGGGTTCTGTCTCCGGATTTATAAATGGGGGTCACATTTGTCAAAAGCCAGTCATGGGGAAGTTCTCCAGTACTAAGAGTCTGTGAGAATATAACCCGCAGGATAGGGGCAAGAATAGCAGCATTCGCCCAAAGTATCCTGCAGGGAATATTGTCTGGTCCAGTCGCTTTGTCAACATCTACCTCAGATAGGAGTTTCTCGATTCCACAGATGTGTGTTGTCAGTGGGGGTATTGTCGGGTGTGGTGATGGTGACAGTTCCGGCAAGTCTGTTTGTTCTTGTGTAATAACTGACTGGAACTGTAAATATTGTACATGTGCTTTATCCTGTGGGTGTGTAGCCAGAGAATCGTCATGTACCAGTAATAATGTTGTTATACCAGTAAAGTCTTGTTTGCGTGCTTTGAAGAAGCTGTAAAACGTTTTGTGGTTTTGTTTGTTGTCTGTGAGAAAAGTGGGAGTGTACTTAGTTTCTGCTTGTTTAATTTCTCTTTGTAGTGTTTTCTATGAATTCTTGTAATATTCCAGTGTTATGTGTCATTGTAATGTTTGGCTGCTTTGTATACTTTTACCTTGTGTCAGGTACAAGGGGAGATAGAAGGGCAGGAAGACCCCCATTGAGATGGAGAGTGTGTAAGAAAGGCTTTGGATGATAGAGGAATGACTATAGATCAGGCAGGGGAAGTGGTGGTGGACAGGAGTGAATGGAGAATGCTTGTGAATAGTTGAGTGAACACGTGGTCATTTGGAGTAAGGGGTCGGGTGCAAGTTGGACTAGATAATAGTCCATCAGGCGCCTGGCCCGGGGAGACGATTAATATGAAGGGTGTGCCTGGAAGTGTGGTGGGAGGGCTTGTGGCTTTGGCTCCGCTGCATGTCTGCCTGCCGAGATCGGAACCTCTCCGGGTGGTCAGGGGCCGGGGGAGTGCTGGAGCGACCTTGGTAACCCTGGTCTCTGGGTCTTCTGGGTGACCTGGATGTGTGAGAGTTTGTGTTTTTTATCTGTGTTTATTTTTTGTTTTATGTTGTTTTTGTGTTTTCCCTGTTCTTGCTCTGTCTTGAGTCGGCTACCCCCAAAATGGGGATTGGGCCTGAGCATATAGATAGATAGATAGACCTTGTGTTTGCATAGTCTGTGCAGATGTCTATTAAACCATTTGTGTGACTGGTTATGTGTTACAGTTTTCTTGGGGATGTGCTTGTTCATTGTGTCTTGAATACAGTCACGGAGTCTGGTCCAATTTGTTTCAACAGCATTGGCTATAGGGTCGTTGTCAAGGAAAGTGTCTCTATATTCAGCTAAGTCCCGGGAGATGACACCTATGGCAGCTTTGTTGTATGTTTTTGGATAATTGTTTCTGTATGGTAGGTTTCATGTTTGCGTCAACTAGTACCATGTCATGATCGCTCAAGCCAGGTGTCCGTGTTATCAAAGAGGTTTTGCTTGTTAGAAATAGGTCTAAGATGTTAGATGTGACCCCATGTCTAATGTTTGGGTTGTTTCTCATTACGCTAGATTGTGTGCATGTTGGTTCGAGTACTATTTGTGAGAGTGAGTGAGTGTTGATTATGTCAATGAAATATTTCTGGAGAGATCTATTTTAGATAAAGAATCGTCAAGGCGCTGCAGGCATTCTATGTTAGAGCTATGGGGCCGGTAAATAGATCCTATATTAAGTGACCTGCAGCCCTGTATCTGCGTCTTTACCCATATAATTTCGGCATTCGTGTTTAGTTAATTGGCTGGGGTTACAACTAGTCCTGGCTTCGTCGCTATCATAACTTCGCCGTGGTCTCCAGTCTCTCTGTCTTTTCTGTGTAATATTATGCTAAAGGGACTGTCCGTCGGGAAGACTTCACTGTCTCTAATGTCAGTTTTGAGCCTGTCTCTGTCCCTATAACAATGTCTGGGTCATATGTCATAAGGGTGTGGTGCAAGGTGGCTCTTTTGTCTAGAATACTTGTGAAATTAATTATGAGGGTTCTGAGGGTGGATGGCTCTCTTTTAGCTACAGAGCTTTGGGTGGTGGTGGTGGTGGTAACTGTAGGACTTAGGATGGTTGAGGAATTGGGTAAGGACATGGGGACTGTTGCCCCAGACCCCTGCATTCCGTGCAGCAGTAGGACTTCCTGAATATGGTAACACTATTAAAAAACGTATTATAAAGTTTATGTAATTAAATTCGGACATAGATTTTATCGTGGCCTATAGGTTTCTTATACCATATATTTCATTCCTTTATGTGTCTAAATGCGTGTAAAAATTTATTACTGTTCCTGAAATAACAAAACTCCTCTATATCGCATACCTCGCAAGAAGCGGGTGGGTTTGTGTTTACATCCGCAGAAGAGTGTAGCCTCGGCGACTCGCGTTGGGGAAAATGAGGTTTGTGCCCCCTACTGTTGAAATATATGAGGATTTCAATAAGCCCTGGGGGGGGGGGTCTTGCACCCCCCTCAACATATTTTGTATCCCACGGCAAACTGTTATGGCCAAATAGTTATTTTTCGCTAGTGGGGGGCGTGTTTCAAGATTGTTGTTTAATGGGTAAATATGCATTTCCTACTATTATCACATTTCAAAACACCCTTACACAACTCTAAAATAGATAAAAAAAAAAAAAAAAATATCAACATACTTACATAATCTTTATATTGACCCTGATTTTTAGCACCAACAGTTAGCTCATCAACCTTTTTATGCCTAATAGACCCGGTAGAGCTTATACTGTACATCATTACTATATATATATATATATCATTAAGAGCAGAAATAAGGGAGATATATAAGAACAATAAAATACTCTCCCTATATACGACCTGCCACTCTATAATATCATCAGCTGTTCGTCAAGACTGCGCATCGTCTATAGGAGAGTATTGACAACATTTTTACATTAGGTAGACATATTGCTAGTGTTTTTCATTATCTTTTACCGAGGGTTGAATTTTTTTTTAATAGGCCCATGTATAAACAAAATTTGTGGTTGTCTTGTAAATAAGTACCAAAACAAAGTTTTTGTCCCCTACTGAAAAAATAGATGAGAATTTCAATAAGTCCTGTGTGTGTGTGTGGGGGGGGGGGGGGGGGGGGAAGGGGGGGGAGCCCTCCCTCAACAAATCCTGTATTCCACGTAAATGTTTTTTTTTTTTGCTTTTTTAGCGTCTTTAATCCCACATTTTCCTTGATCTTCATAGCCCTCCCCCCTAGCGGGGGCTGTGGTTATAGATTGTAAGAACATGGGTAAATACTCATTTCTGCTCCAATTCATTGTAATACAACACTATACATGAATGAAAAAACACATAGAAAGTAATATATTTACTAAAATCGCTGTTGGTGCTAAAAGTCAGATTTACCGGGAGATCCTCCCTTAGCGGGTATTCTGAATTTCCGGAAAATATTTATTTTCATACCACGATTTTTCCCAGTGTTTTTATATTTGTATTCTGTTCATTTGCATCAATATACAGTATAGTGTTTGTCATTAATTAGAAATCTCAGAAAAACCTGTTTTCCCCATTTTCAATCGATGTTGACACACGCCCCCCCCCCCCCTCCTATAGTGGGGAGGGCTATGATTTGAAAAGACATTAGCCTAACCTAACAACCTTACCTAACCTATCCTAGTATTATGGGTGGGGCCTGCCGCCCCCACACCCCCGCTGGCAGGGTACTAATCCCTTAGTAAAAAAAAAAAAAAATGGCTGCCGATAATACAAAGGCGAAAGAAAAGTTGATGAAGTCTACAGTGTTTACTCTGCAATCTTAGTTTTGATTGTACGTTGATAACAGGAAAGTACCGTATTTCATATGATCTTTAGAGCATATTATAGATTCCACAGTTATCTTCAAATATATCAACAAAATGTGTGGTACTAAAATAAAGTTATACTGAATTCCGCAGTGAAATATCTATCACATATCAAAGTAATGTATATAAAATACTGTACAGCATACAAAACAAAACAAATATATCGTAACTGCCCTCCTCGGAAATTAAACCATTGGTAAATTTGTCTTTTAGGTCCGGGTTTTAAGCTGTTGTTGTAATTGACCATAATAGATTAGCCGCATTGTATACTACCTGCCAATATGTTTCATTCATGCGGGAGATGTATAATAAGCGATATATAGAAAAACATTAACCTAACCTAACCTAACCTTCTTCTTCTTCTTCACGATGCACAGTGTAACCTAACCTAGACCTAGTACGTATAGGATACAAGACTGAGGATGTGTTCACACCAATGCCGCAACCAGACATAATATGACGGAAAATGTCTGTCTCGAAGTAAATTTAATTGAATTGGCACAATTGTATCTGTATCATCATGATATGCACCATACATTTACGCTCTTTTTGATAAACTACCTTCCTTTCTTTTACTAGGCTTGTTTATTTGGCATAGAGTGGACATCCAATCTATAGCATAAAAACAAGGCAAGTAAAATAAAACTAGAAACAACACAAATAAACAACGGAATACTAGGTGACAAGATGGCGTACGATATGTGTAGCCAGTGATGAATTGGAAACGCACGATGACGCCTTTTTCCTTTGATTCTGGCTAAAATTAAACGATGTTATGCAGTTTAAGAAAGACCTGTGTTATTCAAATGGTTTATAGAGATCGTAGGTAAAATTGTATCACCAACCAGATACAAGTTTTTCAGGTAATTTGTTGTTGTTTTTGGTTTTTTTCTTTGATATACAGTATTGTTTAATACCGAGGACCATCGCGTTTTAGTATTTTCAACATTAGCATAACCTAACCTAACTTAACCTAAAACTAACCCAGCTCGCGTTCCCTGTGTATGGGTGCGCGACGGTCTAAACCCAGCTCACGTTCCCTGTTTATGGGTTCGCAACGGTCTAAACCCAGCTCACGTTCCCTGTTTGTGGGTTAGGGACGGTCTAAGCCCAGCTCACGTTCCCTGTTTATGGGTGAACAATCCAACAGATTCTTGTATTTCACTTATAGTGAATTTGCGACGGTAATTACACGTACACCAACAAAGTATCTTCATGAAAGTGATAAAACACTGATAATCATCCATGGGGCCCATATCAGGTTGGTCATAAACTAATACCAGATCATATTTACCCCTTAGAGTCAAAGAGTTGTTTTTGTTTTGTTTTTCTATATGAATGAGGGAGGCAAAAGGCAGAACTGCCTGTAATGAGTGCCTCCCCTTAAGTTGAAAGAGTGACAGGACCAACATCAAGGGATGTTAGAGCCAAAATGCCTGGACACACGAAGTTTGAAGCAATTTAAGTCATAGGAAGAGGGAAAGACTGATTATGGGAGAGAGTTCCAGAGCTCAGCTGTTGAATAGAAGAAAGATTGAGAATACACTTTCACTCTTGGGTTGGAGTTTCACAGAACAGGGGTAGGATTGTGTTGCAAGACGGGTGCTATGTACTCTAGGTAGAGGGGCTGGTATACACAGAGAGCTCTGAGGAACACTGATTATTGTGTATATATATATATATATATATATATATATATATATATATATATATATATATATATATATATATATATATATATATGTATATATATATACGGTATATATATATATATATATATATATATATGTATATTATCATAGACTACAGTAGATCTGGACTGGACACGAAAATAGAACTATGCAGTAAGGGACCCAAAATTGGAGAACGAACCCCCAAGTTTGAACCTCGAAACCGCGAAAATATTAAATTTTTGCGGTTTCGAGGTTCGAACTTGGGGGTTTTCTCCGATTTTGGGTCCCTTGCTGCAAAGTTCCATTTTCGTGTCCAGTCCAGATCTACTGTAGTCTATGATTATATATATACAGTATACCGGTATATATATATATATATATATACTGTATATCTATATATATATATATATATATATATATATATATATATATATATATATATAAATATATATGTCTATCTACCTATTGCCTGACGACGCGATCCCCGCAAGGGTGGCCACGAACAAACTGCCCCCATGCACCTCTGTCCCCAGTCAGTCGACGCCCCTCCTCTCAAACAGCACCGCCTTCATCCATATACTTCCTCACTCCATCCTTCGACCTCTCTTTTGGTTTGCCTCTCTCTCTCTGTCCTTCCACCTCGCTCTCGTACACCCTCTTAGTCATTCTCTCGCTTCCCATACGTTCCATATGGCCGAACCATCTCAAGGTGTTCCTTTTCACACTTTCCAGCACATCTACATCCACACCACACCTCCTTCTTACTTCTTAATTCGTCTGTCTATCCCTCCATGTAACTCTGCACGCACTGCTTAAGTAACTCATTTCCACCCCTCTCACTCTTGGTCTGAGTCTCTCCACCAACGTCCATGCTTCGCTTCCGTAAGTCAGTGTCGGGATTACCACACTCATGCAAGGACTTCTTCACTTCCATGCTGACCACCCTATTTCTTGTTACTGCTTTCAGCGTTCCTACAACCCTCTTCCCCTGCTGCACCCTCTCCTGCACTTCTTCATCCATAGTCCCATCTTTACTCAACACACTGCCCAGATACTTAAATGAGCTGACAATTTCCATAGCCTGACCATTCAACTTTACTTCACACTCTGTGGCTTCACCCCTTTCGAAGACCATAACCTTGCTCTTCCCCGCATTTACCTTCAGATTCCGTTTTTCGCACACTGTTCCAAACATATTTACAAGACCCTGCAACTCCCATTCATTATCGCTCATCAGAACTGTATCATCATAAACAGCAGTAAAGGTAGCTTCCACTCATTTCCCTCCCTTATCAGCGATACACCAACATCCACTGCTCTTCGTAGTATTTCTTTCACGACTCCATCCATATATACAGTAAACAACCACATGGACATCACAAACCCCTGTTTCAACCCAACATTTAGGTAAAAAAACTCGCTCTGCTCATTCTCCACACGTACTGCCGCCTTTGCACCCTCATACATGCTCTTCACTGCTTTCAGCAACTTGCCATCTACTCCGTATATTCTAAGTACTTTCCACATGCCTTCTCTATCCACTCTGTCATAGGCCTTCTCCAAGTCCATAAAGGCAACATACACCTATTGTTGCTTCTCTAGATATTTCTCCACAACACAATTCAGGGTAAAAATCTGATCTACACATCCTCCTCCCTTCCTAAAACCGCCCTGCTCGTCACCTATCCATTTCTCCGTTCTCGCTCTCACTATCTCAATCACTACCCTACTGTACACCTTCCCTACTACGCTTAGAAGACATATTCCTCGGTGGTTACCACACACTCATCTTTCCCCTTTACCCTTATATAGGGGGACTATTATGCCTGTCTTTCAGTCATCAGGTGCACTCCCCTTCTCCCATGCTAGTTTGAACATTTTCCATACCAGTTCGATCACTATCTCACCACCATACCTCAACATTTTACCACACACTCCATCCATTCCTGGTGCTTTCCCCAACTTCACTCTTCACACACTTCTGACCTCCTGAGCCCCACCTCCTTCTCCACTACTTCTCTTCTTTTCCCTACCATACCCCATCCAACTATGTTTGCTGGTGCTTAATTACTTACATTTAGCAATTTGTTGAAGTATTCCCTCCATCTTTCGACTCTCTCTCTTGCTTCTTGGCTAGCACTCTCCCATTCTTATCTTTCACACCCTTACTTTTTCCCTTGCTACCTTCCCTAACTTTCTTGACTTCTTTCCAGAACAGCTTCTTACACTCCCTTCATTTTACACTCAGATTCCTTCCAAATTCCTTATTTACTCTTCTCTTATTTTCCTTCATTACTCTCTTCACCACTCTCTTTTTTCCACGTACCTTGCTCGTTTCTGTCTCTCCAAATCTTCATTCCCTCTACTACCCAACCACTCTCTATATGCTTTCTTCTTGTCTTCCACAACTATTTTTACCTCTTCTGTCCACCATGCTGTACCCTTCACTCCCCTCACTCTTCTCCTTACTCCACACACCTCCTAACATGCTGCACAGATCTCTTCCTTAAACACTTTGCTCATTTCCTCCACTTCCTCCATATCTTCCAGGTCGAACCCATCTAGTCGTCTTTCTACTGCTCTCATGTACTCTTCCCTGATTTCCTCCTCCTGTAGCCTCTCCACCCTCCTCACCTTTCCACCTTCCTCTCGCCTACCTCCAGCTCTCCTCACCCACTTCTTTTGTATCCTAATTTTAGCTACTACTACATAATGATCAGACAGACCCTCTCCAATACCCCTATACACCCTAGCATCCAGCACAGATTTTTGTCATTCGTTCATCCACACATATGTAATCAATCAGTGCCCTTCATTCCACCACTGTCTTATCCTTATCCATCTTCCTCCACACCACTTTCCATGTGTACCTGTGTATCATTCTGTGTCGGAAGAAGGTGTTGGCTATCGACAGCCTCCTCCCCACACATACGTCCACAAGTACACTACCCTTCCCATTCACCTCTGACAGGGCCCCCCACCCTCCCACCACTCCATTAACTTTCTTATCACCCACCTTCCCATTCATATATATATATATATACTGTATATATATGTATATATATATATATATATATATATATATATATATATATACTATCAAGAGTCAACAGGCGTATACTGAAAAAAAACTAATACTGAAGGGTTGAAATATAAAATAGTGAGGCTTGAAAAACAAGGTTTGACACTACAGCGGCAAACAAGTGGGAATAGTGTTTGGATGGTCAAAATTGCCGACCAGTCATTCATGAAGTGTGGAGCTGAGGCGAGCAAGACCCTCCCTTCTCGATGCCTGAAGCCAGACTGACTCACTCCCTCCCACTCTCTGATACACCACACACTCGCTAGTCACATGACCACGGATTAGAACCGGTTTGGAGATATTGGCATCATAAATGCAACAAAAAATATGGGAATAAGAGGACAAATAGGTGATAATTGGAGGGGGGGGGAAGGAGGGGAATTTGACACATGTGGAGGAGTGATAGAAGGTATGGAGGGGTATTATCTCACTTAATCAACATTTCACTTGTTTTAAGTGCTACTGGGGCCTTTTAAAAGTTTGTTTAAAGGCCTTGGTTCATATGAGGACGTTCGCCGTCGCCTAGTACGGACTCATATAAGGACGCTCGCCGTCCATGGGTAAAAGATGTATGCTGGGCCAAACTAGCGGAAAGAACAGTTAGACATGGACAGCTAAAGGTTTGACTTTTTTTACTATATTTTTCTCTTAGTTTCCTCACTACACCTCCATCAAGCTTAAAAAAATAAAAATAACAAATAAAACACACACACACACACACTCCGCCAAGACTCCCCTTCGGTATAAATGTGTACATTTATTGGTAGAAAAATGTCCTGGCCAAAGGCTGGTTCCTCCTAAAATTCAGGGGGTAAAAATTCGACACCTGTTTTTGTTCTATGTGAATGAAGGAGACAAAAGGCAAATCTGCCTGCAACAAGTGTCCCCCCCCCCCCCCCCCCAAGGTTGAAAGAGAGCCAAAATCAAGGTACGGTAAGAGGTAATTTATGAGTGTGGGAAAGAAGTGTGATGTGCTTGTTAAGTGTAGTGAAATGAATAGGAGGAGGAGGTGTTTGGGTAAATGGGAAGATATTTATTTTAAATAAGTTATCGGGAGTCTCCAGTTCACTTGCCTTGTCCAGCTTCTATAAAAGATATTCTTTTCTGGCCTTTTACTATATATAAGTACATGGTATAAGTAAGACTCGCTGAAATTTTCATCGTTCTATGTGCGCGTGTGCGCGCGTGCGAGCATTTTTCAGTTTATAATTAAAAAAAATAAAAAAATAATTCTCGTCTCGGCGGATTTCGTCAAAAAAATAATTTTGAGGTAACTTAGATATATAGGCTATAACGCTGTTGTCTTGTTTTTGCCAATTTGATACATGATCATGTTGAAAACCCCAGGTAAATATCAATGTAAATAAATGGCCCAATTTCCTATCATAAATATATATTATGAGTGTTGAAGAAATTTCCGAAAATCAATTACAAGACAGATCAAATTGTTAGGTATGCTTGGTCCAATTCTGTGAAGAAAATCGGACAGTAATCAGTCACAGATAGGCACAGAAGGTGAATAAACATAGTTGTTCAGAAACAGAGATCAAAATTTGGTTATACTGTATCTTTAAAATGGTCTCATTATACTCTGGGTGACATTTTTGCTTCAGTTACCCATATTATAAGAGCGTATTCTATGGTGACGCGCGCCTACAAGAAAACGGAAGTATTTGGGTAACTAAAATATTTTTTTTTATTTATTTTTTTTTATTTTATATATTATTCAATAATGTACGTCCCTAAGGTGTCCTTGGATATTATATATTTGTGAAATGTAATGTATACTATATACTATACTAGGGGGAGGCATGGTGAGAGAACGAGATGCGTGTGTATACTCCCATTCACTGTCCGAGGTGTACTGACGCCGCCGAACCTCGCAGTGGAGATTGGAGGGTGAAGGAGGGGTGGTGGGTGTGGGGGGGAGGGCTCTAGAGGGAGTATAGAGTGTCAGCTGTGGAAATTTGATGCTTGCCACGATAGTACAGTGTTATAGGAAGCTTATAAAAATAAAACAAACAAATCGGAAATTTCCATATTATTCGGGGACAAAGGTGGTCTCCCCTTATACCACGAATTTTCCGAGTGCTTTTTATCATTTTGTTTGTTCATTTGCATCAATATATAGTGTTTGTGATTAATTAGAAATCTTGGGAAAACCTATTTTCTCCATTATCGATCGATGTTGAGACACGCCCACCGATAATGATTTAAAAAGACATTAGCTTAACCTAACAGCCTTACCTAATCTATCCTAGTATCATGGGTGGAGGCTGCCGCCCCCACACCCCCGTTGGTTGGGTACTAATCCCTTAGTAAAACAAAACAAAATTGGCTGTCAATAATACGAAGGCGAAGGAAAAGTTGATGAAGTCTATGGTATTTACTCTTCAATCTTCAGCTTTGATTGTACATTGATAACGGGAATACCCATATATATATATATATATATATATATATATATATATATATATATATATAGCAATCTTCCATCACACTCTCCAAACACAATCATAACTTGGGCGGGTGCCCAACCCCGAAAGGAGTTGAAATAGGGGAGCTATCCCCCCGCCAAAGGCGGCTTTCTAGGGCCTTTCCTAGCTGATGCGGAGAGGATTGGGTTCTAGTCATGTGGTGATGGGCTGGTCTATCCGAGTGAGAACTGAGCGATCTCTGCCATACCCATAGCTTACTCTGACTGTTCCTTTTACTTATATATCTTCTAGATCTCAAGTGGCGGCGTCTTTTCCGTGGATTGACCTCCCTACTGCCAACCTAGAAGTTGGCAGATTGGGAGCCAAAGCGTCACATTTTTCCCTTACCCCTCAACTTTCCCTTCATAATTGCTGAGGGGCACAGGGCCTTGGGTGGGGCTTTGGTTTCCCGGGCGTTTCCGCACCCTCCTCAGCTCCCTGCCTTGGAGTGGCTTCGGTCACCCGGGCTTTGTTAGTGGTAAGCAGGGAGGATTTTGTGGGGGCGCTCGTTTATGGCCTTGGCCTTGCTCAAGACCTTGGGGCTGTTCGGCCAGACAGCCTGGGGAACAACAACAACAACAACAACAACGCCATTTTGGAAAATTAAAAAGATAATCGACAACCTTGATAACAAACAGATCCTATGCAAATTATTTAACATATATTTACATTGTCACGATTAACCTATTCAATAGGCTACCAGGGACGTCCTTTTCATCATATTCTGGCAACTATTAGACGACTTTATTCTACCGTACTTAGGAAGGACCTCTACCAATAATTAAGGCTTCAGACTATTTTAGCCAGCCATTTTAACTACTACAGATTCCTCCTAAGCTGCACAATATCGTCTAAATGCAGCTAAAATAAGATATAACCCACGTCGCTGGTACTCAAAGGGTTAAAATGCAAATGTTTAATGAGTGGAAGAAACTATACATACCTTAATAGAGGGACAGATGGAGCCAATTGACCACTTGCGAGATTCAGGCTATAAGGAAGTTGGAGCCGTGAACATCGATATTAAAGAGAAATGCAATAATAATGTGGGTTTCTGATGAATAAAAAGTATGATCAATTTGGTTTGATTTATTTATAAATGTATTATGACCGTATTTTAGCTGGTAATTCTGATAAATATTGATGGCCACGGCTCCAACTTCCTTATAGACTAAAACTCGCAAGTGGTCAATTGCCACATTAGAGTGACGATGTTCTGTTCTTACCTTACTAGCAGAAGTGATGAGATGGGTTGAGTGTGAAAGGGATCTGCCGTATGTAGGTTCTCTGTAGACTCCCGTTTTCTTTTGTTCTTTCGTTACCACACTATAGTCACTATATCCCCACAACGCCAGCACTGTTACTTCCTAAGCTGAATATAATCGTCTATTATTAGCCAAATAGATTAAATAACTACTTCCCTTTTAGTTAGTTGGTTAAAATAGGACTTAAGAGGCTATCAACCCTATAAATCGGATTATTAAGCCCGCACACTGTAAGTCAAGAAGGACTGGAGCCCCTTTTCGAGAACTCCAGTCCCTTGCTACTTCCCCAAATGCTAAAAGAGGTTATATAAGAAACTCCTACAATACCGTCCACACTCGACCACACTCAAAAGGCAACTGACTGGTTTTCTAATTTTCTCGCGATTCGTTCTGTTCGAAGCAGTGAATTATTATTATTATTATACAGTAGGTTCGAAACGCTAAACGATTCGCAACAACAACGACGAACTTGTATTCACCTAATTATGAAACTATATTTAAGGGGAGTTGGGTCGTTTTCTGGTCCCCCTTCTACCTCGTGTTTAATCCCCGTTAGT
This sequence comes from Paralithodes platypus, assembly GCA_032716605.1. Taxonomy (NCBI): domain Eukaryota; kingdom Metazoa; phylum Arthropoda; class Malacostraca; order Decapoda; family Lithodidae; genus Paralithodes; species Paralithodes platypus. The sequence goes on along the minus strand of CM064531.1, from coordinate 42,038,164 downwards.
TTGGCGATTTTAAGAATTTGTGTTCCATTTGTTGTCAATATTAAGACTTTTCGTGTCATTTAGGTGTCGATTTTTTCCTGGCAGGCGATAGCGAGCCTGCAATTCAAGAGAAACCGGTCTTCGGCCGGAATATTTTCCTATCGAAAAATGTGCAAATTTATCTTGAAGGAACTTTCATGGGTGTGTGTATTATTTAAAGATTAATGGAAGTCTAGCGAGGAAACTAAAAAAGTATATGAATAAATTAAGGGGGTGTGACCTGTTTTTGTTTTGTCCTTTTCTACCTTTCTCTGGCTTGTATCCATTTGGCCCCATTCAGCCTACTGTTTTAAGACGTTTATCCCCATCCAGGTGTAAATTTTGTACTGGTGAGCGGTAGCGAGCCAGCATATTTTTTATTTTTGTTAGACAGCAGGCTAAATTTGTACATTTTTCGATAGAAAAATGTCTCCGGCGAAGCCGGATTTCTTCATATAATGCTGGCTCGCTATCGCTCGCCAGGAAGAAATCGACATCTAGATGGGGATAAACGTCTTAAAATAGTTGGCTGAATGGGGCCGAATGGATACAAGCCAGAGAAAGAGACAAAAGGACAGAAATAACAAAAAGCAGGTCACCCCCCTTAATTAATAGACCCCCAACACAGCCAATACCGTCTACACTCGAACACACTCAAAAGCTACGGACGGACTTTCTTATTTACTAGCGATTCATTCTGTTCGAACCGGTGAAATATTTGGTTCGAACCGACAATTAACGACTCGCACCAACAACACAACGAACCTGACCATTAAGCTAGATTTATGGGGAAATGAGTCGTTTTTCTGGTCCCCTTTTTCCTCATGTTTAGCCCCATTCGTTTCAGATTTTATGGCGTTCGTCCTATTAGTTTGGCGATTATAAGAATGTTCGTCCCATTTCTTTGTCAATATTAAGACTTTTTCTATCGAAACATTTACAAATTTATCTTGAAGGAGGGTCTTGGGTTTTTTTTTTTTTTTTTTTTAAGGGGGATGGTTCACTTTTTGGGTGATTTTTGCATGTATTCATTATTTTTCAAGTTTCTCCCTAGACCTCCATCAAATTTAAAAAACAACATCCATTAGATCCCCCTTCTAGATTTTAATTTGTACATTTTTCGGTAGAATAATGTCCCGGCCATAGGCCGGTTCTTCCAACATTACAGGCTCACTATCGTTCGCCCGGGAAAAAATCGACACCTAAATAGCACGAAAGGTCTAAATATTGCCGAAGAAATGGGGCGAAAGGTCTTAAAATCGACAAACTAATGGGGCAAACATCTTAAAATCTGAAAATTAATGGGGGCTAAGCATGAGGGAGAAAGTGGTCCAGAAAACCGGCCCATGTCCCCTTAAGCTTGATAGAGGTCTCGGGAGGAAACTAATAAAAATATAGTAAGATCCATAAATGAGGCAATAAATACCCTCGTCCCCCCTTAACCCTATTAGGTGCAGGGCGGATCTATTTGGATCCTCCCTGTTTTACTCCATTAGTTTGGAGATTTTTAGACGTTTCACCTCATTAGTTTGGCGATTATAAGATGCTTCAACACAATAAGGTGTCGATTATTCCTGGGCGAGCGATAGCGAGCCTGCAATTTGGGAGAGACCGGCCTTTGGCCGGGATATTTTTGTACCGAAAAATGTACATATTTAGCTTGAAGGGGGTCTGGGAGACGTTTTTTAGTTTGAAGGGGGTATGGAGAGGCGTGTTACTAAGTCTTGGGGGTAAACTTAAAACACATTGTTAAAAAATGGCTAAACCAAATGTAACCTTGATAATAGTTAAACATAACACCATAATAACCCCCAAGCCGTTGCACCAGATAGTGTTTACCCGACGCCATTCATATCCCTCTTATTCCGGTTGGTAGTAGACGACTAGACGATTGTATTCAGCTTGGGAAGGACCTGTGGGAGTCAGCCAGGGTTGAGATATATTCAGCTTGGGAAGGACCTGTGGGAGTCGGCCAGGGTTGAGATATATTCAGCTTGGGAAGGACCTGTGGGAGTCGGCCAGGGTTGAGATATATTCAGCTTGGGAAGGACCTGTGGGAGTCGGCCAGGGTTGAGATATATTCAGCTTGGGAAGGACCTGTGGGAGTCGGCCAGGGTTGAGATATATTCAGCTTGGGAAGGACCTGTGGGAGTCGGCCAGGGTTGAGATATATTCAGCTTGGGAAGGACCTGTGGGAGTCGGCCAGGGTTGAGATATATTCAGCTTGGGAAGGACCTGTGGGAGTCGGCCAGGGTTGAGATATATTCAGCTTGGGAAGGACCTGTGGGAGTCGGCCAGGGTTGAGATATATTCAGCTTGGGAAGGACCTGTGGGAGTCGGCCAGGGTTGAGATATATTCAGCTTGGGAAGGACCTGTGGGAGTCGGCCAGGGTTGAGATATATTCAGCTTGGGAAGGACCTGTGGGAGTCGGCCAGGGTTGAGATATATTCAGCTTGGGAAGGACCTGTGGGAGTCGGCCAGGGTTGAGATATATTCAGCTTGGGAAGGACCTGTGGGAGTCGGCCAGGGTTGAGATATATTCAGCTTGGGAAGGACCTGTGGGAGTCGGCCAGGGTTGAGATATATTCAGCTTGGGAAGGACCTGTGGGAGTCGGCCAGGGTTGAGATATATTCAGCTTGGGAAGGACCTGTGGGAGTCGGCCAGGGTTGAGATATATTCAGCTTGGGAAGGACCTGTGGGAGTCGGCCAGGGTTGAGATATATTCAGCTTGGGAAGGACCTGTGGGAGTCGGCCAGGGTTGAGATATATTCAGCTTGGGAAGGACCTGTGGGAGTCGGCCAGGGTTGAGATATATTCAGCTTGGGAAGGACCTGTGGGAGTCGGCCAGGGTTGAGATATATTCAGCTTGGGAAGGAGCTGTGGGAGTCGGCCAGGGTTGAGATATATTTGACCTGTTGATTCCTTAAGGGGAGGTATTAAGTTTGTTCCCTACTTTTTCATCAAGCTTAAAATTACACCCCCTAGACCCCCTTTCAAGATAAATTTGTACATTTTTCGGTAGAAAAATTTCCCGGCCGGAGGCCGGTTGCTCTTAAATTACAGGCTCGCTATCGCTCGCCCGGAAAAAATCGACACCTTAACGGCACGAAAGGTCTTAAAATTGACAGAAATGGGGCAAAATGTCTTAAAATATCCAAACTACTAGGGCGAAGGTCTTAAAATCTCAAAAGCAATGGGGCTAGACATGAGGGAGAAATGGGTCCAGAAAAAAATCCCTCAAGTGGAAATCTCCCCTTAACCCTTGCTGTACCGTTGACATCCTTTACATTACATTCTGGCGGCTACTAATCGATTATATTCAGTTCAGGAAGGACCTCTAGCAATAATGAGGTTTCAGACTATCTCAATCAACCCTTTTAACCCCTTCAGTACCGGTGCCGTCCTTTTCTGGTTACTATTAGACTATTTCGTTCAGTTTTCAAAGGACCTCTAGCAATAAACAGGCATCGAACCATCTCCCTTAACCCTTTTTACTACCACAGGTCCTTCTTAAACTGCACAACATCATCTAAACATAGCTAGAATAAAATTGAAAAGACGTCTACGGTACAGAAGGAGTTAACTACCACACATCCTCCTTAAGCTGCATAAAATCGTCACCTTAACGGCACGAAAGGTCTTAAAATTGACAGAAATGGGGCAAAATGTCATATTTCATTGTAGCCATAAAATATACCAGACGTCGCCGGTACATAGAGGGTTAATTAACCCCTTCTGTACCGGCGACGTCTCTTGTTTTTATTTCAGCTGCATTTAGACGATTTTACGAAGCTTAGGAAGGATATCTGGTAGCTAAAAGGATTAATTGAGATAGTCTTTAACCTTTTGATGAGTAGACGTCCTTCGTAAGCTGTAAAAAATCGTCTTACTGTTGCCAGAATATAATGAACCTTACATCACCGGTATAGAAGGGGTTAAGGGGGGTGACCTGCTTAAGGGGGGTGACCTGCTTAAGGGGGGTGACCTGCTTAAGGGGGGTGACCTGCTTTTTGTTATATCCTTTTCTCTCTTTCTCTGGCTTTTATCCATTTGGCCCCATTCAGCCTACTGTTTTAAGACGTTTATCCCCATCCAGGTGTCATTTTTTTACTGGTGAGCGGTAGCGAGCCAGCATACTTTAAAAATGCTTTGACAGCAGGCTAAATTTATACATTTTTCGATAGAAAAATGTCTCCGGCGAGGCCGGATTTCTTCATATAATGCTGGCTCGCTATCGCTCGTCAGGAAGAAATCGACACCTAGATGGGGATAAATAGTTGGCTGAATGGGTCAGAATGGATACAAGCCAGAGAAAGAGAGAACAGGAGAGAAATAAAAGAAAAACAGGTCACTCCCCTTAAGGGTCTTCCAATACTAAGTAGCATACTTTGATATCCGCCAAATCAAGTAAAAATACGTCCTGGAACAATGAATGGATTAAGGGGAGATGGGCCGTTTTTCTGGTCCCCTTTCTTCCTCATGCATATCCCAATTGTTTTTTGAAATTTTAAGACGTTTGGGCCGTTAGTTTGTCGATTGTAAGACCTTTCGCTCCATTTATTTGTCAATATTAAGATCTTTTGTGCTCTTTAGGTGTCGATTCTCTTTCTTGGCGAGCGATAGCGAGCCTGTAATTGTGGAGGAACCGGCCTTCGGCCATGACATTTTCTACCGAAAAATGTACAAATTAATCTCGTAGGGGGATCTAATGGATGTTTTTTTTAAAGTTTGATGGAGATCTAGGAAGTTTGATGGAGATCTAGGAAGTTTGATGGAGATCTAGGAAGTTTGATGGAGATCTAGGAAGTTTGATGGAGATCTAGGAAGTTTGATGGAGATCTAGGAAGTTTGATGGAGATCTAGGAAGTTTGATGGAGATCTAGGAAGTTTGATGGAGATCTAGGAAGTTTGATGGAGATCTAGGAAGTTTGATGGAGATCTAGGAAGTTTGATGGAGATCTAGGAAGTTTGATGGAGATCTAGGAAGTTTGATGGAGATCTAGGAAGTTTGATGGAGATCTAGGAAGTTTGATGGAGATCTAGGAAGTTTGATGGAGATCTAGGAAGTTTGATGGAGATCTAGGAAGTTTGATGGAGATCTAGGAAGTTTGATGGAGATCTAGGAAGTTTGATGGAGATCTAGGAAGTTTGATGGAGATCTAGGAAGTTTGATGGAGATCTAGGAAGTTTGATGGAGATCTAGGAAGTTTGATGGAGATCTAGGAAGGAAACTAAAACTAAAAGAATTATAATTATATATCAAAATCCTCAACAATAATAATTATAAAACAAATATATACATGTAGCCTACTGTCCTTAAATATGATATCCTACTAACCAACAAGCGGTCGGCTCAGACAGTGTTAAATAAGAGTGTGATAAACAAAGACTGCAGCTGAGGAGAGGGTTATCGATTCTCTTCAAGGCTCTTAACCCACTGGACTCCAGCGACGCACGTTATGCGTCGGTAATATATGCAACGCTAAACCCCAGCGCCGCATACGGTGCGTCGTGGTTAATTACTCCGTTCCTATGGCACCTAGAGAGCTCAGATTTGTATGGGAACTGCGTAAGTATCCCACGCAACTATGCCGATGGTTAAAAACCCTCAAAGTCTATGAAGGAATTGGTTTATGGAGCTCCGATCTTACTCTCAACCATCTGAACAATTTTACCAGCACACCTAAACTTCGTTAGATGCGGGAATAGCCTCCCGAAAATATCAAGCCCTGGTGGGGGCTTCAACTACTGACCCTTGGGTTGCGAGGCAGACAATATACCAGTTAGACCAATAGAGATATCCCACTTGGCCTGTTCGGCTCAAGGTATTTCCGCATCCGATTCTCTTTAGGATAACCTATTTTCACTGACTTTACATCCAGGCGTGTGCGCGTGAGCACGCAAAAACATGTTTTTTGCGTGTTTTTGCCTACCAATTTCCCCATGTTAATTCCGACATTCGGGCGCCCGTAGGACCCCTTAATGACCTGGGGGATCGTTTTGGTTTTTTTTTTCCTTCATTTCTAACCCATTCCAGGTGTTCTCTGGAAACAAAGTGTTTTTGACATCCTGCTGGTCCTGGAGTGTACATTTATATTATATTGCCTGGTGCTCAGTGGGTTAAGGGACTCACTCCAAGAAAACAATATTATACACTTTTATTTTGGGGTTTCTTTTTCTGTTTATGGTTCACAGTAACGCTCTTCAAATTACAGGTGATACCGCGGCTAGAGTACTGTAAAGTATTAACATCCTCATATAAAGTAGGTGAAATAAATCATTCAGAGTGTAGAGTATATATTCAGAGTGTATACACAATATTGCACCGGGCACCTTGCTTTTCAACTGAGTAAAACATCTTCACTAGTTCTAAAATCACTGAAGCTGTACTCGTTGGAGTGTAGAAGAGAACAATACTTAATTATATATAGCCTATATGGAAAGTCTTGAAGGGTTTAGTACCAAGACTACAACCCACATAGTCCTGAAGTTCAGTGATAGGAGAGGCAAACCCACATAGTCATGAAGTTAAAGCATGGTTCACACATACAAGAGTCGGTGCCCGAGTCCAGCACGAATGAAGACATTTTTAGATTCGGCCATGACTCAGGCATACTCTTCATGACTCTTCGTGACTCGTGTGAGTCGTGTTGGTATCAGGGTGTGTCCTGGGGACTCGTGGCGTGGCCTCGAAATTTCATGCCTGCATGGAATTTCTTGTCCCCGTCAAGAGTCCGAAGGACACACGTGTTGACTCTTGTTGACTCTTCATGACTTGTGTTGACTCTTGTTGAACTCTGCATAACTCTTTGTGACTTGTGTTGACTTTTTTACACTCTTGGGTGAATCGGGCACCTGCACAATGGGGGCCACTCTTGGGAGCACTCTTCCTGACTCTTGTTACACTCTTGTTGACTCTTGTTACAATCTTGTTGACTCGTATTGACTCATACCGACTCTTTGTTTTCGTACCCTGGAATTTGACCGTTGTTTTTCAAATTTCCTCAACTCGTGTTGACTCTCCGTGACTCGTACCGACTCTTGGATGAACATGTACCGACTCTTGTTGACTCTTGGTGAATCAGGAACAGTGACCTACTCAGGCGGCGGGCTGGTTCTTGCCAGAGTCACGAAGATCCACGAAGAGTGTCACCCATCGTTCACTCGTGCTGGACTCGAGCACCGACTCTTGTATGTGTGAACCATGCTAAAGTGATAGGAGAGGTTGGGAATGCGATATTCTCCCAGTGCTATGGGCTCGTTGCTAAAGATGCTTTTCACCACATTATGGACAAAGTTTCTCCAATTAACCAAAGCAAATCCCTGGGGAGGCCTCATAAGCATGTGAAAAGGAGTTGCTGGAACTCCTGTATCATTTGCTTGACTTTTCCCTTACTGATTTTGTGTGTGTCTCACCTACAAAGAGAAATCCAACTAGCTCTCACAAACACCTCCTCCTAGTTACTTCACTAACAAGCACACCACAGTTCTTTCTGACACAATGAAATTATTGTATACAGTATGATGATGTACGATAGCCTCGGACTCGGAGCCTCTATAGTCGCCCGTCCTTTCCCAAACGACCCCTCACAATGCTCTGGACCATGGCCTGTCACTCTTACTTTTGCAATATTCGCGGCATTTCCACTAATTTTCCCTCTGTTGAACACCACCTCTCCTCCTACAAACCAGATCTTCTTTTCCTCACTGAGACTCAGGTGTCTGAAGCAACCGCCAGCAGCTCCTTCTCTGTCTCCTACTTCCTCTACGAGTCTATCCTAATGCCCAAGCCAAAGGAGGATGTTGTGTATATGTGCACAACAAACTTACTTGCTCTCATGTTCCCAACTTGAGTTAATTGAATTCTCAACTCTCTGGCTCAAACTTTCCTGTCACTCTCAGACTAAATTATAGGTTGATTCCCGGAGGGAAGTAAAGAAAACCTAATCTTTAGTAGGGGCCCCATAATCATTGATGATATGCCTATTAGTATAATAGCCTCCATTCAAACGCCCGCGGGTCAGCAGTTTGAATCTACCGCCGAGGGGATGAACGGAGTACACGTCATAAGGGTAACGCTTATTCTCTTATGGAATCGTCTTATGATTGGGTACTCGCTACGAAAAATCTTTGTAAATTATTAAAAAAAAAAATAAACTTAATAATTGTTATACTATATCTCTCCATCTCGTGGATTTTTTGTGTGGGATTCCCTGACGCTGCTCCCTGAGTCGCCATACTTCCTTCACTGACATATTAAGATTACCCTCAAGACATCAAGCGAATGGGAAGGGGATGGATGGGAGGGCCCTACATCGTCAATGATTACGGGGCCCCTACTAAATATTAGGTTTTCTTTGCTTCCCTCTGGGAATCAAACCTATAATTTATTAGTGGCCCCTCCATCATTGACGATATGCCTGATATCTTAAGACTGGAGGGGGGCATTCGTGGCAATATCAAAACCCACTAAAAAACTACATAGGCAGAGACAAAGAATCCGTATAACAATTTTAAAGTTTTATTGCATGCATACAATAATTAACACCTTACGAGCGGCCTAGGTGGTTTATTTATATGTACCACCCAGCGGGGTGTTTTTACCCAAAATAGGGCTGTTTACGTGATCATTTTCATGCCTAAATAAGACCCAGAGCGTAAAACAAGTATCTATCCCTGAAAGGGCATAAACAGAGCTTTCCAATGACACCATAACGATCCTTTTATGATGGCTAGTTTTCTTGCAACAACCGTGCAACGCGAGTGCAAAAAGCATGTAATTCGGCACTTTCCCCATACAATTCCGTATATAGCGAGTGAGAGAGGGAGGGAGGAGGTGGGATTCGTGTCAGTAGGTTCGCCGCGGTGGTCTGGAGCAGTCATACGCTCGCTACTCTCCTGCCACCACTTGTCTCTCTCTCTCAGCAACATTACGTGCTGAAATTGCCACACGACCTATGTCGAGCGCCGCTAGATAGTCCAGATTTATTATACTCGACTTATGTTGCGCCCCGACAGTTATGGGTTAAAACAAATAAAAGAAAGCAGTGCGTTACTTCAAAGAATATCTGCTTATAGTTGGACAGTTCTACACTTTGAGATCCGTCCTTAGTTTGTCCAAAGACATATAACCAAGATTCTTAAAACATTCTATGTCTAGCATACAATGGTTATTAAAAGAAAAAGGGGAAAAGCAATGCGTTACTTTATCGCAGATCTGCTTACCGTTGACCGGATCTATTCTTGAGATCCGTTTTTCTCGTTGTCCGGGGACGTTTTAAATTCCCATACAACGGTTTACCGAACAAAAATTCTTAGATTATCTTTTGGCCTTAACGTATAATTAGTACATTATGTAAAACTTGTAGGCTACATACTAAACATTATTGTAAAACTTGTACATGCTATAGATTATCTTTAAAATTAAAATTTTGATGTTCAGCCAGCTCATTTCAGTATCACAGCTCGTGATCTTTTTATGGTACCCGGCGGAGGGGCTTGAGGTCTGTTCTTCCACATCCCCCCCCCCCCCTCTTTTCTCCCTTAAAATAAGAATTAGACAAGTAACAGCATATGACGAGATCCGCCACCATAGTGTTGGATGTTAATTTTGGAATATCTTGAACCACCTACAGGTCTCGCACCTAGAAGTGAGAAAAGAAGCCCATTTATTGGTGCTGATTAATTCGTCTATTCAATAATTTTATCAAAATGTAAGCAAGATGTACCACTTTCTCATAAAACATGGGTTTGTATGCCCTTCAAGTTGGGGATACCGCCTTTAGCCATAAATTTTGGAGAAAAGAAGCTATATCTCTTTCTTGTGGCGCCAGTTCTGTTTGGTTGGTCCCTAGGCTGCCTGGGTATTGAGGATGTGTTGTCCTCGTAATTAACTCAAAAAGTATGAATCGTGTATAAGGAAGCGATTTATAAGTCCGCATTCTATGCCGGGACTACTTGTGCCAAGCCCGCGTTCTACGCCGGGACTGATAGTTTACATAATCCTTATATCTTAAATAACTCATATAACATTTTGTAAAAAAAAAAATTCAAGGAAGACTGAGCGATTCTGATAATGGTCGCTCAGTTTCCTGAGGCTGTGTTATGCCACCTCGCTGTCAGCTCAAGTACCGCTCTCCCATGGCTGGAGCCGTAAGGGATAGACCAATCGAAAAATACTGGCACATGATATCTGCGCCAAATGAATAATTTGGAAAAGTTTTCTGCGGTCCCGCGAACAGGTGGGGTATGAGCTAACGCGGAGATGGTGTATCCCGACACAAACATATAACCAGTTCCTTCTCTACCTACAGGGATGGACAGGTTAGAATGTAAAGACCGGAGAGTCTTGCCTGGGGGCTCATGGTGGACCCGTGAACTATAGAGAAGCAGTTATCACCTTGACCCATATAGTGTATTAAATCCAGGCTATCGCGATGTGTGAGCGCTTTGGTGCTACTCTTGTGGTATTGACGACTTCCGATGTCATTGATACATGTGTCTTATAGACATAGCAAACTAAGTAAAGAGTTTTACGTTCAACCTTTTTCCGTCTCAACAGCAGCCTCTTGGCGTTTATGTAGCGTCCAGAAGGTGTACGTTAGTGAGGTCCCGAGGTCACATAGTATACCTTTAGTGAAATTACGAGGCAGGGAGTGACCCATGGTTCTATCTTCCCTACTGATGGCAATACCTTGACGCCGGTGGTGGTGAACTTTTTACTCTCAAACGTGACCCGGTCCACTTATGAACGATATATAGGATTTCCATCATCTTTGCAGATGTTTCGCGGAAGTGTCCGGTCAGCTGAAAAAATTCTTGCCTCCGGGACACGGTCTCACCGGATGTTTATAACTACGTTCGGGAGTTGCTTGTCGGCGGGTGCTCAGCATTCTCAGCTCGAGCGAACCGCTGTATCCACATTACTATTGACCCTCGAAACATCACCGGCCTCCTCCTTCTAGAGCCCGTGAAGTGTTGGAACTGAGCCGCCGAATAGTTATTGTTTTTATTAAGTCATAATATTGTGAGTCTAGTGGCCATATTGGTGTGAGTTTAGTAGTAAAGCCTCATGTAGCGAAAAGGTTGTCCTACATATCAACGTGCCATTGAACCAAGGAAAGTCCCCACCGGCCTTGCCCTTCGTGGTCCGGTCTGGGTTAACCCTCTCACGACCATAGGATGCAGAGGTTGCCAGATTAGCAATAAGAAATAGATTACTCTCACTGTTATAATTACCTCTCCAAAATTAGTTTTCTGCCCACAGCTAACTCAAAGACAACTGCAGAGGTTGAAGTAAACAAACTAAAGGTTTATAGATACCCCTGACGGTAACAAAGGCTTTAAAATATCCCTAATAGGCTCAAAAATCGCGTCAGGATGTGAGAGGGATAAGACACCCCCGTATGATGTTCTTAAAGCATTCTAGTCTGTCCACACCATAGGTAGAGGAGAAGGAAGCCACTTGTTACCCGAATACTTGTTGCCATCAGCAGGCTACAATTTGAGCAATGGGGTCTATGTATCCACCACTCTTCCATGCATAATCACTGTGCTCTCAACGCGTCCCATGTTACGACTAATTGGGTCCCGTTGATGGGCCGACCCGGGCACTTCCAGCCTCCCCAAAAAGCAGGCAGCCAACGACCGCCCCCTACTTTATTCTTCCAAAAGTAGCGTTACGGTCGACCCCACCCTGACCGGGGGGTAACATGAGTCCCAGATCAGCCCATCCACTGACGCACCCATGTGACAAAAAGAGTAAAATTGGAATAACTTTTTGATACTCGAGGGCCAGAAACGCTTCCTAGTTTACATACATAATGTGTTGTACCTTCTAGGACTTGCCTTACTCATACTACGCCTTGAACCGTCTTCCCTAGCATTGTTGTAAAAACGGCCAGGATAGGGGTTGTAGACTAGTTAAGATAAGTCACCACCTGATACCTCGGTGTGACAAATACTCTATGCTCCTTAGACCTACTGGTTACTAAGACTTAAATGTTAGGCATAACAAGGTAACTTGGATAATTTTGGATTATTGACAGACATTGCCATCGACCGGCGGTCGCCGCTCTAGCATCATTGATTCCTCGAGAACAAAAACTTGGGTATGCTGGGTTAAAAATTTTAGCTGCCGGTAAAAAACGTTCGTAATTATTCCCAGAGGGCTTGTGGTTACTTGGCTCGGCGGTACCCACAGGTAACTGGACATAACAACATTGAATGTTGGATTGGCCTGGCCCCTGGCCCACTCAGTTCTCCCCTGTCTTCCTGACTCAACGGCGAGCTCTGGAGAGAGAGGGGGGGGGGGGGGGGGGGGACCGGACGTACGGGGTGCCAATCGGCTGAGTCCGCCGGGGCGTAGCCCGGAGCCTTACCGTAGTGGTCTCTGGTGCATACCAGTGTACCTCTTATGAGGTCTACTCCCGGATCGGTATACCGTTATCAGGTTTTTCGGAGAGGGAGATAGCAAAGGAATAGAAGAGATGATGTAGGTTAGGATCGACGACCGCCTGTCGTTGGTTGTAGTCGTGCCCTACAAACTACTAATATTAACAGATAAAACTCTTTCACTTAAACTGTGTCAGGCAGGGACTGGTTAAGCATGACTTCCACATCCCTTTTGGTTTCAGAGGTTATTGTGGATGCTGTTAATACTGGAGAAAAAATTAACCGGTAAAACACATTCTCGGGTATACTTAAGCCCTTTACCATGTTGAGTCTGAGAAGTTGTCTAGCCCGAACCGCCTCGAACAAGGTTGTTCTTATGTCCCTGATAGACCTTGCCGGGTGTGGTAGTATTAGATGCTGAAACACTTTGACCGCCTCCCTATTACTAATTTCCCTCTCTGGCTTAGCGATGGACTGGGCTGTGTCTCTACTGAATAAAAATGAGGCAAACTTCTTATGAGCATTATCACGCAACAAAAACTTGCGTTGGAGTACAATGGGGACGGGAGTTTTAAAAGGTTCTGGAAAGTCCTTAAGTGTTAACTGGGGGGCTATAAGGAACTCGAAAATGGGTAAGGGAACCCCTCTCGGTTGCGGATTCAATAAATCAAACTCTAGTTGGTTAGGTAGGGGAATAGTAAGGGAGGGCAGAGATGTTAAATCGATAACAAATCGTTGCACTTCCAGAGCCCAGTCCACCCAAGGGCCGTGTCCGACCTCCCCCAGGTTTATTTCCCGTTGTTCCGCCGGCAAGGGAGCCGGAGTTTTCAACCAGTTTGGTGCGTTAGTCCTCGAGCCATAACCGTGAACGCCGTAAGGCCGGGAACAGTCAGGGCACAATAGATCCCCTGGGGAAGGTTGGGCACTCTGCTCTGGCAGATAGACAAAATAGTGATAATTTGCAATGCTGGGAATAGCCCTAATTTGTGCTTTCACAATGTTACCTTGGGCGTCTTTCGCCCGCAAGTCCTTATTCTTTTTCATTTCTATGGTCCACTCATGCGGAACTAGGATCTCCCCTGGGATCGACCAATGTTCCTCCCCTGACGCCGTAGGGCTCACTGACCACCAGAGTTCCTCCTGCCCTCGTTGGGGTGGGAGCGAATCTGTCATTGGAGTCTGTTTACTAACAGGATTAAGTAGATGAGAGCAACGTGCCGCCGGGGTTCCGTAAGGGGATCCCAGAGCAGTTTCCGACGGGGAATCAGATTTTACTTTAGACTTTGGAATGGTTACAAGCTGTGTGCTACAATTTAAGGACTCTACGGTTTTCTCCGCTGAAGGGGCCGAAAGTATACTAACTTTAGCTGGTGACAGGAGGCATACATAGATACTCTCTAAGGGTTCTGAATTAAACAAGGGGCTTGGTGACAGTGGTCGAACGATAGAATTGTCCGGGGTAAGGGGAAGAACTGAGTCTGACCGGGAAGCTCCTACCTCCGCCGAGCGAGACCTTTTAGAAATGGCACATTGTTGCAGTACCTTCTGTAATAAGTCATCCAAATGTTTCGCCGTGACACATTGATTGCGGGGCCCCTTAAGAGATTTGGGCCTTACCTGTTCTACTGTCTCACTAGTCCCTACTGGCATACTTGTACCTGGTAATTCCTTAGACTGGTCCATTGCCTGATTTGTTAGGGGATAATTCGTTTTCGAACCTGTCCCCTGCCCTTGAGGCACCGGCGGGGTGACTATCGCCGCCTCTGGTGCTCTTTGCCTGTCATATAAAATTGGCTCAAGCTTACTTGGTGCTAAGATGTTGTTTTGTCTGAGAGTACTGCCGGAGGTTAGTAAACTCGCCGGTAATTCAATGCTACTTGACTTGGGAAGTGACTTGTCTCTCCCTGGAGCACCTAGACTGGGCGTTACTGACCTGTCTCTCCCTGGAGCACCTAGACTGGGCGTTACGAACCCCGTCTCTAACGGGGAATGTCGTTCAATAGCCTTAGCTTCGGAAACGTATGACTCTTCCGGAATAACCAATTTTGCCAACACTAATTTGGAACCTTCGAGAACTACTATTGCTTTAGAACTACTAGAGACTTCCCTACTACCTCCGGCCACTGTCCCGAGGAGGCCGGGGAAAAACTCCGGTGACTCCGGGGCAGAAGCCGCAGGTCCTGGGTGTGCCCTAGACTTACACTCTAGCTGTTTAATCTCAGTCGAACTGGTGTGGACCTCAGCCTTATTCTGGACCTGCGCGGGGAACTCCAGCTTCTGCCTTTTGGAAGACCGAAGACTCCTAGCAGCTGGTTGTTCCCCTTGTTGGTTGGAGGACCGGGACTGCGAAGGCCAAGTTGTCCGGACGTCCAGAGATGTTGAGCGAGTTCTCTTGGTTTGGGGAGGGGAGTCTAATTCAGAAAATTTTGGTTCCCCGAGGGGAGCTAAGGGTTCAACTGAGTGTTGTGTGTTAGCTGAATTTGACTGAGAGACTAAGGGATCATCAAAAGAATAGAGGCGAATCAGCCTGAGTAACTCGGCATTGTCGCAAAGTAGCTCTACGTTAGCCACCCTGTTGGCATAGGTGGCAAACTTATTCTTAATCTCAATTAAGGCTAGAAGGCACGAAAGATCTTGAGAAATGATCCAATGAAGGAGAAAGTCTGAGCAGACTGGACATTTCTGAGAATTCCACAAGAAATTTGACCTATTTAAACAAGTAACGCACTGAATGCAAAGTTTGTGTGCTGTTACCGGGACTAATAAGCAGGTAGAGGTGGAGCAAATAGAAAACTGAGGCATGGTTACTGAACTTCACCTCCCCGCTGGGAACAGATCCTTCCTCTAGTTGGTGCTGCTCACGAAGTGCCGAGATCTGGAAATAAAATTTCCAGGAATCAATGCTCATAAGGATAACCTGAGAGGTTCAACACATCCTACCTGCTCTGAAGCTTCGGAAAATAATTTTGCCACTCAAAATTATATTCCGCCGCATCTGAGAAACTTGTGTGGAAACCCTACCCCTTTCTCAGGGTTACCGCGAGTCAGACTGCTTACCTGTGACATGAGTCACTGACCCTGAACCCGCCGACTTTTCTTATCCGAGAGGCTATTTGGACTAGCTGGATAGGAAAAACCATGAACTGTGCCGCTGAGCGTACGAAGTGTGAGGCGAGTACAGGGTGAGTCTATAAAATCAAGCTCCTTTCCGCCGGCCTAAGCATGACCGCCGGGAAGGAAGTAGCACTTACGCTACTATGGGTAAGTTGGTATACACCCCTCCCGCCCGGCGGGAGTTGCGGCCTCGATATACTGAAAGAGAGCCGGCGGGAAAACCAACCCCGAAAAATCGTCTCAACGAAAGCAATGGGTAAGCTGGTATACCCTCCTCCCGCCCGGTGGGAGTTGCGGCCTCGATATACTGAAAGAGAGCCAGCGGGAAAACCAACCACGATCAATCGTCTCAACGAAAGACCGATCAACCGAAAAACAACCCACAAAGCCAAACAGTACGTCTCCTGTCCCTCGACATAATTATGTAACAGAGACATAAACCTGAGGGGACCAGGGGGACACAAATAAATAATTGTACATACAATAATAAAATTTTACCCCTAGACTGCTAAGGAGACCCCTACTGAGGCTGGCCACGATGCTCGTAGAATCGTCATCACGGTAGCAAACTAACCTACGAAGACACACAGACGTAGCACGAGGAAAGAGGGGCTCCCGAAAAGGGCCCGCAAGCAGACTCGGACACTAGAAGGCACCGCACCACGTGTGGCCACCCTTAGACTAGAGCGTCTGCTAAAATAAGAATGCAACTGCCTCATAGAGACGGTCTGAAGCATTAATTCCTGCGAAGATAGTAGCCTCCTAACAAGTAAGATGAAACAACAGCTAAGGCGCAGTGATAATACAAAACACAAACATGATGCGCTGGTCCTGGTGAACTGTAGGCGCCAGAACAAAAGTACCCTATTTTAACACTCCCTGCGGGCATACCAATGGGGTAGTCTGTGCTAGCTAATCTAAACCCTGTTCAATACAACTCAGATATATACAAATGAGTATAAGGACGCACTAGAAGCGAGCGAACGAAGAATTAATGTGGCGGAGCGCAGGCGACACACGTCTAAGCAGGTTGCCCGCGGGGAGTAGAAGGAAGTATGGCGACTCAGGGAGCAGCGTCAGGGAATCCCACACAAGAAATCCACGAGATGGAAAGCTATATTATAACAATTATTAAGTATATTTTTCTTTTTTATAATTTACGAAGGTGTTTTCGTAGCGAGTACCCAATCATAAGACGATTCCATAAGAGAATAAGCGTTACCCTTATGATGTGTACTCCGTTCATCCCCGCGGCGGTAGATTCAAACTGCTGACCCGCGGGCATTTGAATGGAGGCTATTATACTAATAGGCATATCGTCAATGATTACGGGGCCCCTACTAAATATTAGGTTTTCTTTACTTCCCTCCGGGAATCAAACCTATAATTTAGTCTGAGCGTGACAGGAAAGTTTGAGCCAGAGAGTTGAGAATTCAATGGACTCAAGTTGGGAACCGCCAGCAGCTCCTTCTCTGTCTCCTCCTACTTCCTCTACGAGTCTATCCTAATGCCCAAGCCAAAGGAGGATGTTGTGTATATGTGCACAACAAACAAGCATAGCCTATAGGAGAAAGAGAGGGGATATGATAGAGACTATTAAGATAGTGTCAGGAAAGTATGATGAGGATGTGTGTGAAGGTATCTTCTTGATGCGGGAGGGAACAAGAACGAGAGGACACTCTAAGAAAATTTACAAAGAAAGAAATAGGCTTGAGAAGGCAAAGAACTCATTTTGTGATAGAGTGGTAAATGAGTGGAACGCACTGACCCAGTATGTACTCGATTCCGAATCAATAAGGGAGTTTGAAAGTAATCTTGATAAAGCATGGGGAAGACAAGATTTGAGGTTTGATTATAAAGCAAAAATACAGAATAGTAAAAATGTTGCGTCTGCTACCGCCGCCGCCAACACCGTGAATGACCGCAGCAGTGCAAGTACTGATACGGAGCTGGATACACAGGCCTAGTTTGCCTTTTTCCAGAGGATCTACTGTAAGAAACTGTAAGAAACTTACTTGCTCTCATGTTCCCAACTTGAGTCCATTGAATTCTCAACTCTCTGGCTCAAACTTTCCTGTCACTCTCAAACTAAATACTTCTGTGTCGACTATCTATCCTCCAACTTTACTAACTTTCCTAAATTCTTTAACTATTTAAACTCTAAAGTGGAACACATCCTATCAACCTCCCTCTGAAATCTCTCAATGTTCACCACCTCCACCGCCAATGGCTCTCCTCTCACTTCACTGACCAACCTGGTGAACACGCTTACATAATTTTTATCCTAAATGACCTAGAGCCAACACCCTACTCGCATCCCTGACCGCAGTGGAGATCGGCCCAACATCCTTGACAAAGTCATTCTAACCTCTAATCCTTCTGCTTACACTGTAAACTTTCTCTCTGTTGGGCTCCTCCGATTATAACCTTATTTCTGTTACCTGTTCTATCTCTCCAGTACGCACTGTACGGCCATGTGATCCTCCCAGCCAGAGGCGCTTGTGGCACTTTGGTGCTGCCGACTGGGAGGCTCTTTAGCAGTAGGTCTACTCCTTTGATTTCCCATGGAATGATTTTTGCTTCTGTGGTTGGGAACACTCGGAGTGTGCTGAACATATTCCCGAGGTAATAATCTTGGGCATGGAGGCATACATTCCATTTTCTTTCTACCAGTATAATGCTAACAAAATCTTGGTTTAAGCACGTTTGTTCTATTGCTGTCGCCAATAAGGAGCAAAAATTCAAACGGTACTGCCGCCTTCAAACTAAGATTAGCAATCTTGTACTTTCTATATTGCTACCTGGAATCAAGCCAAATCTATTCTTCGACTTGCCAAAAACTCTTTCATCAACAACAAATGCTCAGACTCTAGTTCTTCCCAAGCTTCCTGGCATGTAGCCAAAAACTTCACCAACAATTATTTAACTTCCTCGACTTTTCTTCCTCTTTTCCACTCTGACGGTACCTCTTTCATGTGACCTCTTCCTTTGACAAAGCTGAACTCTTCTCTAAGAACTCTCCCCAACATTATTCAACTAGTTTTCCACAACGACCTACCACGCAATCACTCCAATACTCACGTGATAAAGCCATAGCACGCCTATCTTCTGATCTGTCAACTACTTCCAGGGGAGGTTTGGTGGAGTGGTCTTGCCACTGGCCTGGTAATCCAAAGGTCCCGGGTTCAAATCCCGATGTATCAATGGGAAGATATTATTGGGATGGAATTTGTGCTGTACCTGGTATCAGTGCATTACCACAAGCCCACCGAAACGTCAATAAAATACCCTCATTGTTCCCTGATTAAATAGCACTGTATGAATATTCCCATATTCAAAATATGCTATAGGGGTGCAATGCCTGGTGAGTTATCTGCTCAATAGGTGGCGTTGTGTGTGTGTAAGTGTGAGAGTCCGAGTGTAGGGGATGAGACAGTGAAGCACGGGAACGAGGTGGCTTCAGAGATGGGGTCGTTTCGGGCCATGAGTGAGCACCGTGCCTCATGTGAAGGCAAGATGGCAGGTGCTCGTTGTACTCTACGTGCTTCACATGTCTCACTCCCTAGACTGGAACAAGACCTCACGGGCTTCACTGTTCATTGTAAAGCGGTGAATGTTAAGGCTCTCAGCCTATGCCCGAGAGGAAGTAAGTTGGAAAAAAAAAAAAAAAAAAATGTGGCAAAAGGGAATCTTGTTACTTTCAATGCCTCCAAGACCCAATTTCTCCTTCTACCCGGCACAATCTTCCACAAGACTAGCAATCACTTCAACAATACACAAATCAACCCTTCATCTCCACTCGATATTCTTGGTGTATCTTTTTCTTCTGAACTTTCTTGGAAAGATCATATTATCAATCTTGCTAAAACAGCTTCCCAGAAGTTAAGTGTACTCAACCGTCTCCATCCACCGCATAGCTTCTTGCTCTGTACAGGGGCACTGTGCGCCCATGTATCGAGTACTGTTCGTATGTGTGGGGAGGTTCAAGACACACCGCACTTTTCAAAAGGGTATACAGTACTCAAAAGCATTTTCTCACAAATTCACCTCTTCTTACTAATTCCCTACAATCTCTCTTTACACGCCACAATGTTGCATCTCTCTCACTCTTCTACCGCTATTACAATAATCAATGTTCTTCAGAGCATTCTCAATGTGTACCTCCTCCCTTACAGAGAGTGGTGGGCAGTTGACCTTCAATACATTCCCACCCCAATTCTGTCCAACTCCCTAACCCAAGATTGAACTGATTTTCCCAGTCTTCCTTCTACTTAACAAGTAATTAAGCTATTGAATTCTCTCTCTCTCTCCAGCTGTCCTTTCTTCATACTATAATTCAAATGCTTCAAGTTCTGTGTGTCCAGACAATTTGACTCTAACATACCTTGAATTGGGATCTCTTATCACTCTTTCAACTTTGGTGGGACACTTGTTACAGGCAGCTTTGCCTTTTGTCTCCTTCATATACATGTATGTATGTATACACCCAAGCACACACCCCATTGCTGGGGGCGGCCAACAGGAGACAGAGCCCAAACAGAAACAACACCCAAAGTTCCCATTCTCAGGGTCCGGGACCACCCCCGCGCTCCCTAGCCAGTTTCCCCTCCCTTGTCGAGTAGGAGAATTATACAAGGGGAGGAGGATTCCCAGCCCAGTACCCCATCTGCTCAACAGGTGGTGTTGTGTGTGTGTAAGTGTGAGAGTCCGAGTGTAGGGGGTGAGACAGTGAAGCACGGGAACGAGGTGGCTTCAGAGATGGGGTCGTTTCGGGCCATGAGTGAGCACCGTGCCTCATGTGAAGGCAAGATGGCAGGTGCTCGTTGTACTCTACATGCTTCACATGTCTCACTCCCTAGACTGGAACAAGACCTCACGGGCTTCACTGTTCATTGTAAAGTGGTGAATGTTAAGGCTCTCAGCCTATGCCCGAGAGGAAGTAAGTTGGAATATAGAAAAATACAAAAAAAAAAAAAAAAAAAAAATACTGGACTAAACTTCCACGGCGAGTAAGAGACATGAGGGGCATCTCTTTAGACAACTTCAAGGGAGCGCACGAAGTCGAACTTCAAAAGGTGCCAGATGAGCTCATCTTTGCAAAGGAACGTTCTATGTATGTATGTGTGTACTGTATGTATATACTCATATGCGTTATATGAGTTATATGCGTTATAATACTTCTTCATAGGACTATAGCAAACAGAAGTGGAATCAATATAGACTATAGACTAGATGGCAACCTCTTCAACATTCGTAGATTTCAAGCAAGAACAAAAGTCTCTATGGAAAATATCCTGGAACTTTAGTATGCAGACGATTGTGCTCGCCAGAGGAACTAGAAGTCGCGCTTGAAGCTGCAGCAAGTGCTTACTCCAGAATGGGCCTGTCAGTTAACATCCAGAAAACACAAATAATTTCTCAGTGGTCAGCTCAGATACCACCTGTGCAGCCAGTGTTCAGATTAGCAGGAGAGGAGATAGCACAAGTTCCTTCCTTCAAGTATCTGGGAAGCTTCCTGTCTGAAACGGCCAGTATTGATGATGAGGTACAACACCGACTGAGACAAGCTGCAGCATCTTTTGGTCGCCTACAAGAGAGAGTTTTCCAAAATAATCACCTGACTCTTTGTACCAAAGTGGCTGTATATAATGCTGTGTGTTTAACCACTTAGCTCTATGGTTGTGAGACATGGACGATATAATTATTATAGACGCCATATACGACCCCTGGAGGCTTTCCACATCAGATGCCTCCGAAAGATTATGGGTATAACCTGGCAGGACCGTGTTCCTCATATAACAATACTTGAAAGAGCCAACAACACCAGTATTGAGACCCTTATCATCAAACAACAACTCAGATGGGTTGGGCATGTCATCCGTATGCCAGAGGAGAGACTACCTCATAAAATACTATATGGACAGCTGCATGAAGGCCGCAGAGCAGCTGGAGGACCAAAATTAAGATACAAAGACAGTATAAAGAAATACTAAAAAGGTGCAATATACAATCAACTGCACTTGAAAACTTAGCAGCAGATAGACCACTATGGCGCTCACACTGCCAGCAAGGAGCGAAGGAACTGGAACGTCAGAGGAAACACCACCAGCAGGAGAAGAGGGCCCGGAGACATGCACGCCGGGAACAACCAGCACCTCCTAACCCGGACTACCAGTGCCCAGACTGTGGCAGGATATGTGCATCACGGATAGGACTCTACAGTCATCGTAGAACTCACAACAGATGAATGCAGGAAGGGAACGTCATCATCGGACTACGATGGACTACCATAAGCATATACTCAGGGCCAATCCCCACTTTTCCTATTTCCTATATCAAGACAGAGCCCGAATAGGGACAACACAACAGAAAACAATGAACACACAAAAACAAAATACAAATTCACACACATCTAGGTCATCCAGGAGAAGACCCAGAGACCAGGGTCACCAAGGTCCTTCCAACACCCCCCCGGCCCCCCGACCACCTGGAGAGGTTCCGATCTCAGCAGGCAGACATGCAGCGAAGCCCACCCACCACACTTCCAGGCACACCCTTCATATAAACCGGCTCCCCGGGCCAGGCGCCTGATGGACTATTATCTAGTCCAACTTGCCCCTGACCCCTTCCCCCAAATGACCAGGAATTCACTCATCTATTCACAAGCATTCTCCATTCATTCCTTTAGGAACGTTCTACCCCCTCAAAACTAACAACGGGGGGCGTCGCGCTCACCGGGGCTACTAGATGTGTAGCAGAAACTCCATAGGTAATGTACTGTACCATTATATATGAATATTGGTAGTAACAAACTGTCTAACGTAAGGATATAAAGGTAATCATTATCAATATAGCCAATTGTTAAAATATACAGTATTTGTCAATTAACCCTTTTAGAATACGATGACGTGTTTCTTTCCTTTACTTTGGCTATTATTACACAATTATATTTAGCTTAGGAAGGAATTTTGGTTAATTGAGATAGTGTATGCCCATTTGATTCCTAGAGATCCTTCGTAAACTGCATAAAATCTACAAATAATATCCTGAAAGGATTAATACCAGTCTCTTCACTATTATTAGACCAGAAATTGTGAAATCTATAACTCAAAAAAGGCTGGAGTAAGTGGGCTGTAAATGTTCACAAGTATTCCCTGGCTGACTCTTCCCAAGTGGTTGTTGTTGTTGTTCCCCAAGCTGCCTGGCCGAACAGCCCCAAGGCCCTGAGCAAGGCCATAACCAAGTGCCCCCACAGAACCCTCCCTGCCAACCACAATAAAGCCTGGGTGGCCGAAGCCACTCCATGGCGGGGAGCTGAGGAGGGTGCGGAAACGCCCGGAAACCCAAAGCCCCACCCAAGGCCCTGTGCCCCTCAGCAATTATGAAGAGAAAGTTGAGGGGCAAAGGAAAAATGGGACGCTTTGGCTTCCAATCTTGGTAGATTGGGAGGTCAATCTACGGAAGAGACGCCGTCACTTGAGATCTAGAAAATATATAAGTATAAGGAACAGTGGTAGAAGTATTAGCTCGATTCTGAAGACTTTATGTTTTTTATTTGTGTTAAGTTATAGAGGCTAGTGGTCAAGCTTTTTTACCTAATTAAATAATGAATAGACTATATGTCATCCGACGTCTAAGAGGGGTTACTGTGGTTATTTGCTTTCATTAGTTGTGTTGGTTTTGATTATTTTTATCATTGTCAAGCAATGTAATATAAGTTTGACCTCAAGATTGAAAAAAATAAAAATAAAAATATGCATACGGTATATAGTGTATACTGTATACATAAAACAAAAACAATACAATAACACATTATAATGTAAAACACGCAAAGTAAACAAACCAATACTTGGATGAACACAGTAAAAAGACAAAAAACCTATCAAAATCGCTGTGGAAACAACGCTTAAGCAAAATAATAATTCATAAATAAAAATACACAATCCACCAAATAGGGTGTAAATCACTACATGAGCAAGTTAATCTGTTTCCCAAGCAAACTACTGTAATCGCACATATAACAACGTACTATCGTCACGGTCAAGAAATTAGTCAATTTGGGAAGCCTGCTATTCATATAACCAACCCATCAATTAGCTTACAACATAAATAAACCTAATTAAGCAAATCAATGAAACTAATAAATACATGCGGTACTTAAAGGATTTAAGGGAAATGGGGTTATTTTGGGGGGTCGATATATGCAGTATATACAGGTACAGTATATATATTCATATATTTTGTAATTTCCTAGCTAGACCTTCACCAAGCTAAAAAAAATAACACTCCTAGACCCCCTTTCAAGATAATTTTGTACATTTTCAACAGAACAAGGCAGGTTTTTCTTTAAATTACAGGCGAGTGCTATCGCTCGTCAGGAAAAAAATGGCACGAAAGGGCTTGATATTGATATAGAAATGGAGTGAAAGGTCTTAAAATCCCCAAACTAATGGGTCGAATGTCTTAAAATCTTAAACTAATGGGGCTAAACATGAGGAAGAAGGGGGAGCCAGAAAAACGACCCTTCTCCCCTTAAGGTACAGATAAAGATGAAGTTGATTTACATATCAAACGTGATACTCCATTCAAAGTTTGTGGGCGAAGAATTTATTTTGTCTGAAAAGGAAGAAACAAAATAGTAAAAAGGAGAAAACAAAACTTAGGATATGAAAAGGGAAGGTAAAGTGCCCATAGCAATTTAGCATTTATAGATAGTATAAGTAGGACATTAAAAGGAGCACCTTGAGATGGTTCGGCCATGTGGAACGTATGGGAAGCGAGAGAATGACTAAGAGGGTGTACGAGAGTGAGGTGGAAGGACAGAGAGGGAGAGGTAAACCAAATGAGAGGTGGAAGGATGGAGTTAAGTTGTTGTTGTTGTTGTTGTTGTTCCCTAAGCTGCCTGGCCGAACAGCCCCGAGTCCCTGAGGAAGGCCATGGCCACGATCAGGCTTTCCCACAGAGCTCTCATTGAGTGTAGATTGTGTTGTTGGCGTAAGTGGTTGTGTGAAATGCAGTCTTCTATGATGTGTTTAATGGTATGGGATGCTGTGTTACATCTCGGGCAGACGTCGACGACGGAGTCATCCAGTCTATTCTGATAGCTCAGGAGAGCTGGATGGTGTCCGCATCTCAGCCTGGCCAGGAGGACTCTGTCCTCGCGAGGAAGGGAGGATTTCAGGAGGTCGTGCTTGCAGCTGCGTGTTGTCTGTGAGTGAATGGATGGATCGGCGAGAGATGTGAGTATGGATGTGCTTCTGGAAGTTGGTTCGGGGTGGACAGGGAGGGAGAGAGAATAGTAATTGTGTGTGATACCGTGTGCTGGGTGTTGTTTTGATATTTCTTGGTGTCTGTGGGTGTGTTGCCATGTAGTTTAGTGGGTGGTCCTGGTTCGTGGAGGCTGCTGCCAGGAATTGAGTGCCTCTCATGTCCAGATGGTCTTTGACTTTGAGGAATTTGGTTTCTTGATGTAGGTGATCTGTGGGTGCAGTAGTTGTGCAGCCTGTAATGATCTTTAGGGCTTTGTTTTGAATAGTCTGTAAGGTCTTATGATGTGTTTCAGCTAGGTTAGAAGCCCAAGCTGGGCTTGCGTATTCCATCACTGATCTTATGTATTGTTTATATACTGTGGGTGGTTTCTTTGTTGTGTCCAAATTTTGTGTGAGCAAGTGACCTGAGGGCGTTAAGTCTGGGTGTCAGTTTCTTTTTAATATTTGTGGTGTGCTGTTTGAATGTCATATGAGTATCATATGTTACTCCTAGGATTTTGGGTGTGTGTGTATGTGTTAGGGGTGTGTTGTTTATGATGAGTTGAGGGATATATTCGTGTTTTCCTGTCCAGCTTGTGAGCAGGGTTGCGGTGGATTTGGCTGGAGCTAGATTAAGTCTGTTTGTAGTACACCAGCCTTGTAGTGTGTTGAGATAGGGTTGAAGGAGATCTGTTGCTCTGTTTGGGTTATGGTGTGTGCATGTGAGTGTTATGTCATCTGCAAAGGAGGCTAAGTTTATTTGGTGCGTATTGGGTGTAGTTATATCGTGCATGTACAGATTGAAGAGTGCGGGCGATAGGACGGATCCTTGTGGGACTCCGTTTGGAAAGTTTCTGATTCTAGATGACTGACCGGCAAAAGATACGTGTGCACATCTGCCTGCTAGGAAGTTCGCCAGCCACCTTTTTGTGTTGTTGTGCATGTTTGTGTTGTAGATTTTGTTTGTTAGGTTGTGGCGGGGGATGGCATCGAAGGCTTTACTAATGTCGAGTGTGGCTAATAATGATCTGTGTGGTGGTCTAGCTGAGTTGATGCCGTCAAAAGCTCTTTGTGTTAAGAAGTACCGGTACTGTATATGAGTGAAAGCGGTGCTGGTTGGGAGGGTGTCGAATGACGGGACAGAGGTGCATGGGGGGCGTTTCGTTAATGGCCACCCCTTTGGAGATCACGGTGTCCGGTAATAGATAGATAGATAGGAATGAACCCATATCACATTAAAATAAAAAGGTGTATAAATCAATCAAAGGTAAGTCACTAACAATTTATCAAACTTTATTTTTGTTCTTACAATGTATTATACTTTTTGGCAGATCCCTTTTAGAGCTGCCCAGCCGGAACCTCCAACCTGAGAAAAGATTAATTATTATTTGGAATCCCATTACGCCATCAAACAGTATACTAGGACCATACGGCTGGGAATGTGTAGATAGCAGAGAAGAGGTGTTGTAGATAGAGGAAGCTGTTGGAATGGCTTTGTTGTGTATGCCATTAGTCTGTATACGTCATTGAGGTGTCCCCTGACTGGGTGCGAGCATGTGGAACATGCTGGGACGTACTACCACACCCACTAAATGTCCGCCTTGGCTGGGAATGAACCCAGGTCAAGCAGATTCACATGTGAGCGTGCTCTCCACTCAACCGCCGCGGCTAATGTAAGTATTGTAAGCTAACTGGGTACCAATGATTGATATATATTGTGACTATACAATATATATATATATATAATATATACAGTATATATATATATATATATATATATATATATAGTATATATATATATATATATATATATATATATATCTATATATATATATTAGTATATACAGTATATATAATATACAGTATATAGTCTATACAGTATATATATATATATATATATATATATATATATATATATATATATATATATTATTTGAGAACCAAAATTATAGCTTACTCTTTGACTGATTGTTTCAGTGGTTGATTGACTGACTGACTCACTTAAAGATAGATTGATAGATAGATAGATAGGTAAATACAGTACAGTATATACCGTAGATAAATAAGCAAATAAATTGCTTGCTTACTTGATTACTTCCTAGTAAATATATAAATACATAGATAAATAAAACAAATAATTTGCTTGCTTGCTTGATTACTTCGTATAGTCCGTTCATTCTAGGTTGGGCAGAAATCGTAACCTCTAACCTCTGTAACTCAAAAAGGGCTGAGAGGCTAGGAGTTACGCCACGCGGCGGTCTAGTGGTGAGAACGCTCACGTGTGGATCTGCTTGACCGGGGTTCGATCCCAGCTGTGGCGAACATTTAGTGGGTGTGGTAGTATGTCCTAGCATGTTTCACATGCTCTCACTCAGTCGAGGGACACCTCGACAACGTATACAGACTAAACACACATAACAATGCCACTCCAACAGCTTCCTTTCTCTCCAACACCCCTTCTCCCCTCTACACTCTTCAGGTAATAGGAAAAGTAGAAAGTAGCTACGAGGTGCCGTTGTAAAATCTTATCCCTCAATACCTTCACCTGACCTGACCTGACTGTGAGGCACACACAACCACAAGCATACTGTACAGACGCAGAGTGATTACAATACCCGGGGTATGAAGTGTGTGTGTGTGTGGAGGAGGGTTGGACAGAGGCGGCGGACCCTAGGCAAGTCTTCCGTTTTGGTATAAATATTAGCTTGATTACTCTACTTCCTTTTGAGTTACAGAGGTTAGAGGTTACGATTTCTGCCCAACCTAGAATGAACGGACTATAGTAAATATATAAATACATAGATATATAAACAAAACATTACTTGTTCGTTTGCTTGCTTGATTACTTCCTAATAAAAATATAAATTAAAATGTAAAACTTGCAAAAGCAAACCAAAACTGGAACAAAATCACAATATAAAGTAAAAACAACTTATCAAAATCGCTATGTGGAAACAACGCTTACTAAAATAAAATGCTACGAAATAAAAGAACACAATCCACCACATAGGGTGCACATTACTACACGAGCAAGTTAATCTGTTTCCCAAGCAAACTAATTGCACACATAACAATACAAATACTGTACATAGATAAATAAACAAAAAAATAAATTGCTTGATTACTTCCTTGTAAATATATAAATACATAGAAAAATAAACAACAAATTATTTGCTTGCTTGCTTGCTTGATTGATTACTTCCTAATAAAAATATAAATACATAGATAAATAAACAAATAAATTGCTTGCTAGGTTGATTGATTACTTTCTAGTAAATATATAAGCGCTTGATGAATAAACAAAAAAATACTTGTTTGCTTGCTTGCTTGGTTGTTTCCTTACTGTGTGTATTACTTGCTGCTGTCCCACTTGGCCCAGAGACCATTACAGACTTTGAGGTATTTGGGAGACTTCATGTATTTCTGGATGGCTGGGAGGGCTTCGAACCGCGACACGAAGCTCTGCAGGTTCGGGAAGGCCTTCACGCTATCGGGGGCGTACCTTATGTGCACGTACAGGAACTCGTATATCGGGAAGTCCGCAACTGAGATCTGGGGAGGTGAAGAACCCATGGAGTCGGCTAAAATAGTACGATACTTATAATATTTCCTTGTATTATGGTGAACATTTGAAGATTATACATACATACATACATAAAATTTTAAGACTGAGTGTTCCACACAATTGTGCAGTTTCAGTCTCTTGTCCTAGCGGCGGCGTTCCAGGCAACCCTGTTTAGGGCTGCTTCACTAGTCAAGTTCTTGGATTTGAGATCGGCACGTATAGTCCGATCCCAGGTCTTCCTCAGTCCACCCCTTGGTGCAGCTCCCTCCACAATCCCCAGACCTGCATTTTTTCACCCAATTTTTTTCATCCATTCTCTCCACATGTCCATACCATCCCAGTCTACTTGTACGCATCACCTCGCTAATACTCTTTATACCTAAAAGTCTCCTCACACCATCTCACCATTCTCATCTCATTACGCTCCATTCTGTTGACATCCTCTACTTTAACGGCCCATGTTTCTGAGGCATACGTCATTGCACTTCTAACACATGAGGCATACACTTTTCCCTTCAGGGGGAGAGGCATTCTTTTCATGGTCAGGATTGGCATCAGTTCTCTGAACTTCCCCCAGCCACACCTAATTCTAGCAACAGTGGCAGTGGCACCACCGGCAGAGATGGTATCTCCTAGGTAACAAAACTTGTTCACCAGCTCCAAAGACTCATTTCCAAAATTCACAGCCACAGGATCATCACCTAACACAAGCTCGCCTTTGCACACTATGCACTCAAACTTCTCTATTTCTGACTTACCTTTCGGCAGGGGTCCCTTTATTCTACTACAGTTCTTACTTAAACTTAAATGGATTCCGTTATTGTGATCTGAGGAGTAGAACCAATTAAGTCGTTTATATACAGTGTACATATATATATATATACTGTATATGTATATATATATATATATATATATATATATATATATATATATACGGTATATATAGTTCATTTATTTTATGTTTTTAATGAGAGAGAGAGAGAGAGAGAGAGGAGAGAGAGAGAGAGAGAGAGACGAGAGAGAGGAGAGAGAGAGAGAGAGAGAGAGAGAGAGAGAGAGAGAGAGAGAGAGAGAGAGAGAGAGAGAGAGAGAGAGAGAGAGAGAGAGAGAGAGAGAAGAGAGAGAGAGAGAGAGAGGAGAGAGAGAGAGAGAGAGAGAGAGAGAGAGAGGAGAGAGAGAGAGAGAGAGAGAGAGAGAGAGAGAGAGAGAGAGAGAGAGATGAGAGAGAGAGAGAGAGAGAGAGAGAGAGAGAGAGAGAGAGAGAGAGAGAGAGAGAGAGAGAGAGAGAGAGAGAGAGAGAGAGAGAGAGAGAGAAAATACTATAGATACCGGTACATTATAAAGGTATCCGTAACTGACCTTATTGTTAACGAACCAATCGTTGGTTCCCAGGAAGTCTGAGAAGATCTTTAGCTGGACCGGCAGATCCTTCAGGTACCCTTCCTCCTTGCTGGGCTGGGGAGAGAATATTACCCATTATTATTGTCATTTTCAATTTGTAAAACAGACAAACAGACAGACAGACAGACAGACAGACACACTCACACACACTTTCTCCAGTTTATTTATGTGTTTTTCTTAGATGGGGGGACCATACCACTGCTGCATATTAAAATCTAGGTCTGATCATGGATGTGATTATCTGGGTTAGCATGATTTCATCCAATTAGCTTTCCATATGGATCGATAGATAGGTGGAATAATTTAAGTGCGGAGGTTGTAGAAGCAAGAAATATCCACTACTTTAAAAGTAAACTAGATACATACATAAAATGTTAAGACTGAGTGCTCCACACATATGTGCAGTTTCAGTTTCTTGTCCTAATGGCGGCATTCCAGACAACCCTGTTAAGGGCTGCTTCATTTGTCAAGTTTTTGGATTCGAGATTGGCACGTATAGTCCGATCCCAGGTCTTCCTCGGTCCACCCCTTGGTGCAGCTCCCTCCACAATCACAGAACTGCATTTTTTCACCCAATTTTGTTCATCCATTCTCTCCAAATGTCCATACCATCCCAGTCTAATTGTACGCATCACCTCGCTAACACTCTTTATACCTAAACGTCTCCTCAGCTCAACATTTGTTATTCTATCCTGCAGCCTGGCCCCACACATCCATCTCACCATTCTCATCTCATTACGTTCCATTCTGTTGACATCCTCTACTTTAACGGCCCATGTTTCTGAGGCGTCATTGCACTTCTAATACATGAGGCATACATCTTTCCCTTCAGGGGGAGAGGCATTCTTTTCATGGTCAGAATTGGCAGCAGTTTTCTGAACTTCCCCCAGCCACATCTAATTCTAGCGACAGTGGCGGCAGAGATGGTATCTCCTAGGTAACAAAACTTTTCCACCAGCTCCAATGACTCATTTTCAAAATTCACAGAAACAGGATCATCACTTAACACAAGCTCGCCTTTGCACACTACGCAATCAAATTTCTCTATTTCTGACTTATCCTTCGGCAGGGGTCCCTTTATTCTACTACAGCGCTTACTCCCATGGTGCACCCAGCGTCGACAGATGCTACATTGAATCGCGTTAGCGCCCACACCCTTTCCACACACTGCACATGGGTATGCACTGCTCTTTTCCACATTGCCTCGTCTCAATTTACAATGCATAACCTTGGTTTTGTTAATATTGACTCTTAAACCCTTACTCGCCATGCCCTCTCTCCATCTTCTGAATTTGGCCTCAGCATCTTGCATATTGTCAGCTATTAGGACTAAATCGTCTGCATAAAACAGTTCCAACGGAAATCCTCCTCTAAAAACTCTAGAATCTAGACAGTGCCTCCAGGATCATAATAAAGAGGAGGGGGCTTAACACTGAACCCTGCTCCAACACGGACTGCGAACTCATCACTCAGTACACCCTTCACCCTCACCGCACTTTGCGAATCCTCATACAGTACATCTTCATTATCACACACACCAGCCACTTTTTCACACCAAGTTTCCTCATAGCCCACTGCACAACATCTCTAGGCATCCTGTCAAAGGCCATCTCCAGGTCTACAAACACAAAGTAAAGATCCCTGCTTTTTAGTAAGTATCTTTCCTGTATCTGCCTGACTATGAAGATAGCATCGGTTGTACCACATCCTGGCATAAAACCAAACTGCATTATCATCAATGGAGATGCTTTGCCTGATCAAGCCCTCAAAGACTCTCTCACAGGCCTTCATGATTTGGTCAAGCATTTTCAGGCTCCTATAATTACCTCTATCAAACACATCCCCTTTTCCTTTGTATATATTTACGGTAATTTTTTTGAAAAGACTCGCAGCGTTAGTATACATAATTTATTAGGGAAAGTAAAGCTCTATGGAATCCTTATAATATACTCACATAGATTCCACTGTGGAAGAATAGTTTTGATAGTTAACTATAGTTTTGATGTAAATACTACCGCAACTACGAATCTTGTTTCCGAGACCTAGTATATTAACCTAACCTAACCTAACCCTAGAGTGCCCTAGACCCAGTACGTGGGATACAACACTAGCCCTTGCAAGTTGCATGCCAGCTACTGTGGGTTCATATATTAGACATACAATAACATCTTTGTAGAACATAACTCTTTACCGTAGTGAGTGTACTCCATTTCGAACACTTTTTGTAAACATTGGACACGTCCGTAGCAGAGCTCTCAAGATTGCGGGACTGAGTTTGTTTACGCGCGGGACAATTTATATCGACAAAATCGAGTTACAAAACTTATCAAAACTATTCTACCACAACGGAATCTATGTGAGTATATTATAAGGATTCCATAGAGCTTCACTTTCCCTAATAAATTATGTATAATAACGCTGCGAGTCTATTCGCGATAATTATCATAATTATTTACTATTACACTTTTGTGCCAATCCTCTGGGATTTTCTAATTTTTAATAATGGAGTTTATCAAATCGGTGACTAAGTTGATACCACTCTCCCCTGCGGCTTTTATCATTTCAGCGACAATGTCAGAGCACCCTAGAACTTTACCGTCCTTCATGTTATTGATTGCGTCGCTCACTACAGATGGTGCAATCAAAGGAGGGGGTCCAGATATTGTTTTTATCGATAATAAGCTGTTCCTTATCCCATTCAAACTCTACATTTAGCAATCGTTCATAGTATGCCTTCCATGCTTCTCTGATTTCATTTTCTGTATACACAATCTTCCTATTATCGTTTCTAACATACTGTTCACCAATAATATCCCCTACTGTCATTTTTAACTCGCCTAGCTAGGTTGAAGATCCCATTGGGATTGTCAGTGTTACACACTTGTTCGAGGACCAGGTCCTTAATGCCTTTTTAGCATTGTAAGTAACGCTTTTGGCAGTTCGTTTAACTGCCTGGTATTCCTCCTTGCTGCCTCCCTTCTTCCATGCTTTGAAGCATCTCCTTTTCTCTTTCACAGCATGTTCTACCTCATCGTTCCACCACCAGGTCTTATTCTTGGGGTGACCCTCTGTTTAGTCAATAGTCAATAGAAACCGAGACAGGACAAAACAAACTACAAATAGGTGAATATACATGTAAATAGGTGAATACACACACACACACACACACTCACTATTGGGTCGGGTTAGCCGAGTGGTATAAGGCACTGTTCGCTGATCATGAGGTTGACGGTATGAGTTCGCCAGATTTAAAAATAAAAAATCCCAATCCCGATGGAGAGGATTGTATGATGGTACATCCCTAGTCAGGCTATCAGGTTGTGTTAGCCTACACATACAGTACTCTCACAAGGGCATCAGCTCCTCGCCTTGGAACGGCTTCGGTCACTTGGTTTTTTTAGTGGTAAGCAAGGAGTGTTCTGTGAGGGTGCTCAGTTATGGCCATGGCCTTACTTGGGACCTTGAGGCTCTTCGGTCACACAGCCTGGGGAACAACAACAACAACCTAGGATAAGACAAAACTCTGTAGATTTTCAGCCTTACGACTGCAAGTAAACAATAAACCAACACACTATATAAGTTGGATATGAAAAGGGTATTTAAAGTGCCCATAATAACATACCCTTATCACATCTAGAGATTATACCCCTCTCTGTAAAAAATATTCACTTATTCCAGGCAACCCTGTTAAGAGCTGCCTCAATTGTCAGGTTCTTTGATTTAAGATCAGACCGCAAAGTCCGATCCCACATCTTTCTTGGTCCGCCCCTTGGTGCAGCTCCCTCCACATTCATGGACTTGCATCTTTTCACCCAGCTTGTTCATCCATCCTCCTCTCCACATGTCCAAACCATCCAAGCCTGCTAGTTGTTGTTGTTGTTGTTGTTCCCTAAGCTGCCTGGCCGAACCGCCCTGAGTCCCTGAGGAAGGCCATGGCCACGATCGGGCTTTCCTACAGAGCTCTCATTGAGTGTAGGTTGTGTTGTTGGCGTAAGTGGTTGTGTGAAATGCAGTCTTCTATGATGTGTTTAATGATATGGGGTGCTGTGTTACATCCCGGGCAGGTGTCGACGACTGAGTCATCCAGTCTCTTCTGATAGCTCAGGAGAGCTGGATGGTGTCCGCATCTCAGGCTGGCCATGTGGACTCTGTCCACGCGAGGAAGGGAGGATTCGGAAGGATGAATTTCGGGAGGTCGTGCTTGCAGCTGCGTGTTGTCTGTGAGTGAGTGGATGGATCGGCGAGAGATATGAGTATGGATGTGCTTCTGGAAGTTGGTTCAGGGTGAGCAGGGAGGGAGAGAGGACAGTATTTGTGTGTGATAGGTATGCTGGGTGTTGTTTTGATATTTCTTGGTGTCTGTGGGTGTGTTGCCATGTAGTTAAGTGGGTGGTCCTGGTTCGTGGAGGCTGCTGCCAGGAATTGAGTGCCTCTCATGTCCAGATGGTCTTTGACTTTGAGGATTTTGGTTTCTTGATGTAGGTGATCTGTGGGTGCAGTAGCTGTGCAGCCTGTAATGATCTTTAGGGCTTTGTTTTGAATAGTCTGTAAGGTCTTATGATGTGTTTCAGGTAGGTTAGAAGCCCAGGCTGGGCTTGCGTATTCCATCACTGATTTTATGTATTGTTTATACACTGTGGTGGTGGTTTCTTTGTTGTGTCCAAATTTTGTGTGAGCAAGTGACCTGACGGCATTAAGTCTGGGTGTCAGTTTCTTTTTAATGTTTGTGGTGTGCTGTTTGAATGTCATATGAGTATCATATGTTACTCCTAGGATTTTGGGTGAGTGTGTATGTGTTAGTTGTGTGTTGTTTATGGTGAGCTGAGGGATGTATTCGTGTTCTCCTGTCCAGCTTGTGAGCAGGGTTGCAGTAGATTTGGCTGGGGCTAGATTAAGTCTGTAGTGCACCAGCCATGAAGTGTATTGAGATAGGATTGAAGGAGATCTGTTGCTGTGTTTGGGTCATGGTGTGTGCATGTGAGTGTTATGTCATCTGCATAGGAGGCTAAGTTTATTTGGGGCGTATTGGGTGTAGTTATATCGTGCATGTACAGCTTGAAGAGTGCGGGCGATAGGACGGATCCTTGTGGGACTCCGTTTGGAAAGTTTCTGATTCTAGATGACTGACCGGCAAAAGATACGTGTGCACATCTGCCTGCTAGGAAGTTGGCTAGCCACCTTTTTGTGTTGTAGATTTTGTTTGTTAGGTTGTGGCGGGGGATGGCATCGAAGGCTTTACTAATATCGAGTGTGGCTAGTAGTGATCTGTGTGGTGATCTAGCTGAGTTGATTTTTTTTTTTTTTTTTTTTTAAGAGACAATGAACGGAGGAAGGAAAAACACAGATAAAACAAAAAGGTCCATGTGCCTAAAGGCATCTTCCATTCATAAAATGTTTGTAACAACTGGATTTAAACTTTTGTAGATTGTAAGTTTGTGGAAAGCAACTCGAGGGAAGTGAATTCCAAAGAGTAGTAGTTCTAGGGATAAATGAATTTTGATAAGCAGAAGTTCTGCATTGTGGAGGAGAAAGTGTAAATTCATGGGCGCTCTCAGCTGCCCCAGTTCTACGGGGAAAGATGTGGAGAGGCGGCAAGTTCCTCGGAACAATTGCTGTGAAAATATCTGTAGAATAATGAAAGGGATGCAACGTTTCTTCGTATGGATAATGTAGGAAGGTCCTGTGTGATTGCAGGGTTATTGATTAATCTAATAGCTTTATTTTGAATTTTGTCCAACTGCCTCAATGCAACCACTCCACTTCCACTCCACAGAGGTGAACAGTAATCCATCTGAGAACGCACATGACTTTTTATATTACGGCCAACTGCTCGTCAGTGAAGAATTCTCGAACTCTGTACAGGAGTCCCAGTTTTTTAGAGGCATTCTTAGCAATGCCTCTAACATAATGTGTCTAGCTCAAGTTAGTAGTAAATGTTACACCGAGAATGTCAATAATAGGGGAAGTGGGAATACAGTATTTACATCATTAAAAAATATATGGGAGTCAGTGAGATTCTGTCGGTTAGAAAATTGAATGTACTTGGTTTTCTGTGCATTAAAGGAAAGTAGATTCTTCTGTCCCCATTCATTAATTCTAGAAAGGTCCTGGTTCAGAGAAATTGCAGTGTTTATTTTTGAATTTATAAGATCGGGTTGGGTGAAAGAATTGGTAAATGTGAAGGAACTGTGGAGTGTTGAGTCATCTGCGTAGGAATGTATTGGATTATGAGTGGTAGATATGAGATCATTGATATGAATGAGGAATAGAGTTGGGGCCAAAACTGATCCCTGGGGAACACCAGCATTTATTGAGTGAAATTGAGAATAAAGGCCATCTACCATTACACATATTTTTCTGTTATGAAGAGAAGAAGAAATTAGTGGAACTAATGATGCAAGGCCGTAGTGTGACATCTTCGACAATAAGGATTGATGCCAGACTCTATCAAATGCCTTTGATATATCCAGTGCTATTGTATGTGTTTCACCATGTTGGTCTGTAGCTTAGTTGATTTGATGCGTAAGAAGGCAAAGAATGTCTGCAGTTGATCGACATCGTCTAAAACCATATTGCCTATCACTGATTAATTTATTATTCTCAAGATGCTTAATTATATGATTATTTAATATAATTTCAAAGACTTTACCAAGAGTGGAAGTTGTTGTTGTTGTTCCCCAGGCTGCCTGGCCGAACAGCCCCAAGGTCCCGAGCAAGGCCAAGGCCATAGAGCGCCCCCACAAAACCCTCCCTGCTTACCACTAACAAAGCCTGGGTGACCGAAGCCACTCTAAGGCAGGGAGCTGAGGAGGGCGCGGAAACGCCTGGGAAACCAAAGCCCCACCCAAGGCCCTGTGCCCCTCAGCAATTATGAAGGGAAAGTTGAGGGGCAAGGGAAAAATGTGACGCTTTGGCTCCCAATCTGCCAACTTTTAGGTTGGCAGTAGGGAGGTCGATCCACGGAAAAGACTTGAGATCTAGAAGATATATAAGTAAGAGGAACAGTCAGAGTAAGCTATGGGTATGGCAGAGATCGCTCAGCTCTCACTCTGATAGACCAGCCCATCACCACCCAAGAGTGGAAGTTATAGCTATTGGTCTGTAGTTTGATGGATCTGAAGAGGCACCTTTTTTAGGAACTGGATGGATGTTTGCTTCTTTCCAGGGTACTGGGAAGCATGAGGTATGAGTACACAGACGGAAAAATTCTGCTAATACAGGAGCGAACACCAAGGAGCAATTCTTAAATACTATTGGAGGAATTTCATCTGGACCAGGAGCCTTATCTACTGAGAGATTCTGCAAAATAGTTTTGACATGTCTGGTGTGGATCTTAAGTGAGGGAATTTCAGGCGAATTAAAATTAAGTACAGGGACATCTTGATTTATTTCATCTAAGGTCGAGTTGGTGGAGAAAATATCCGCAAGAAGGTTAGCTTTTTCTCGTAGGTCACTTACAAGATTGCCAGTCGGAGATTTTAATGGTGGAATGGATGAAGCAGTAGTGAAGTTGGATTTGAATGAGTTAAGAGTAGACCAAAATATTTTGTTATCATTTGGATTATTTAGAAGTTTATTTGCCTGCTTGTGAAGAAAGTTTGATTTAGTTAGGTTTAATACAGTTTTGGCATGATTTCTGATGCCGTCAAAAGCTCTTTGTGTAAGGTCTGTGAGAAGAGTGTTTGTGGAGTGCAGTGGCCTAAAGCCATGTTGTGTTGGAGCTAGGGGTAGGTCGGGTGTAATTAGTTGTAATTCTAGGCGTTCCATGACTTTGGAGGGGGTGCAAAGGAGTGTTATGTGGCGGTGCAAGGAGGGTAGCGTGGGGTCTTTGTTGGGTTTGGGGAATGTGATGATGATACCATTCTTCCAAATGTCTGGTATTGTGTTGTGTGAATAACTGTTGTTGTTGTTGTTCCCCAAGCTGCCTGGCCGAACAGCCCCAAGGCCCCGAGCAATTCCAAGGCCATAACCGAGTGCCCCCACAGAACCCTCCCCGCCGACCACAATAAAGCCTGGGTGACCAAAGCCACTCCATGGCGGGGAGCTGAGGAGGGTGCGGAAACGCCCGGGAAACCAAAGCCCCACCCAGGGCCCTGTGCCCCTCAGCAATTATTAAGAGAAAGTTGAGGGGCAAGGGAAAAATGTGACGCTTTGGCTTCCAATCTTGGTAGATTGGGAGGTCAATCCACGGAAGAGACGCCGTCACTTGAGATCTAGAAAAAATATAAGTTAAAGGAACAGTCAGAGTAAGCTATGGGTACGGCAGAGATTGCTCAGCTCTCGCTCTGATAGACCAGCCCATCACCACATGACTAGAACCCAATCCTCTCAGCATCAGCTAGGAAAGGCCCTAGAAAGCCACCTTTGGCGGGGGGGATAGCTCCCCTATTTCAACCCCTTTCGGGGTTGGGCACCCGCCGTGAATAACTGTAGTTTGATATGTTAGTGAGTGCTTGAATGCCTTGTGGTCCCAGGTCTCTGAGGTGTATGTTGCTTATGTTGTCTAGGCCACAGGTGGGTGAGTGCTTGAGATTGTTGATGATATGCTTTGTCTGGTGATTGGTGAAGGGTGTATATTCAGGGTCTGTGGGGAATTGTCTCTTACGTCGGATGACACGACGGTCGTCTTTGTGAGGTTTTAGGTGGCTGACATATGAGAAGTGATTGATGAGAGTGTTTGCTTGTTGTTTACATGAAGGAGTAGAGTCTGTTGTTGTGATTGCAGCATGTGATTGTGTTGTGTTGCTGTTGGAAAGTGTGATGCTGTTTAGTGTTCTGTATTGTTTTTTGGAGTTTGTTTTGTGATCAAGTATTTGTAGGAAGTTCTTCCAATTTAGTTTTTGTTGTTCTTGTATTTTGTTGTTAGTCTGGGTGTTGAGTGCTTGGATTTGTTATGATGTCTTGTGTGTGGGGTGCTGGGGAGTGTTTCAGTATGTCGCGTTGTCTGATGAGGTTTTGAATTTCTGGTGTGAATTTGGGGTTGTGTCTTTTTCTGTTACCTCTTGGAATGTGTTTCTTGTCAGCGTTTTGGATAGTTTTATTGAGTATGTGTACAGCATTGTTGATGTTGGTGATGGATTCACTGTTTAGAGTTGTGAAGTGTTGTTCTGTCTCATTTGTGAATGCTTCCCAGTTAGCTCTTTTATAATTGGTGTATGTGTGATTGTGGCTAGCTGGGGTGAGTCTGGTTTTGGTGGTGATAATGATCGGGAGGTGGTCAGAGCCTAAGGTTCTGACCACCCTCCAGGATGTTGTGGGGGCGAGTTCTGGGGAGCAAAAGGTGATGTCTGGAGATGATGGGTTATAGAGGGCTTTGTGGGGAATATGGGTATGTTGATGGATGTCATTAAGTATGATGAGCCTGCTAGTAGGCATTTATCTCATCACTGATACTCTTGATACCTAACCTTCTCCTTAGCTCCTCACTTGATATCCTATCTTGCAGTTTGGCACCACATATCCATCTCACCATTCTCATCTCAATGCTCTCCATTATGTTGATATCATCCGCCCTGAAAGGTCTTTCAAGGGGAGAGGAAGTCTTCTCATGGTGAGTAGTGGCAAAAGTTCTCTAAACTTTCCCCAGCCGCAACTCATTCTGGCGATAGTTGCGGCCTCAGTCCCACCACCGCCAGAGATGGTATCTCCCAAGTAGCAAAACTTGTCCACCATCTCCAGTGCCCCATTGCCAAAGTTGACACTCTCGAGCCGGTCATTGAATACAAGCTCGCCTTTGCATACTATGAATACAAATTTCTCAATTTCGGACGTCTTCCTTGGTAGACGTTCCTTTATTCTAGTCCAGCGCTTCTCGTGATGTACCCAGCTGCCGCAGACGCTACACTGTATTGAGTTTGCGCCCACTCCTTTTCTGCATACTGTACTGCGCATGGGTATGCCCCTCTTTTTTCTACCTTTCCTAGACCTAAGCTACTGTGTAAAACCTTGGTTATATTTAAGTTAACTCTTAACCCTTTACTTGCCATGCCCTCTCCATCTTCTAAACTTGACTTCGGCATCCCGCACACTATCTGCGATAAGTACTAGGTCATCTGCCTATAGCAGTTCCCAGGGGAATCCAATTTTGAAATAACCAGATAGTGCCTCCAAAACCATAACAAAGAGAAGAGGGCTTAACACAAGAGACCTGGTGGACTCCGACACGAACTATAAACTCCTCATTTAGTACACCTTTCACCCTCACTGCCGTTCGCGAGTCCTCGTGCATCTTCATTATCACACGCACCAGCCACTCCTATACGCTAAGTTTTCTCATAGCCCACAGCACAACTTCTCAGGGCACCCTATCAAAGGCCTTCTCCAGGTCTACAAACATAAGATACAGATCCCTATCTTTAAGCAGATATCTTTCCTGCAGCTGCCTGACTATGAAGATAGCGTCGATTGTGCCACGTCCTGGCATGAAACCGAACTGCATATCGTTGATAGAAATGCTTTCCCTTATCATACCTTCAAAGACTCTCTCACAGACCTTCATGACTTGGTCAAGCATTTTCAGGCCCCTATAATTTCCCCTTGCGCTCCCTTGATTAGCAGGGATAGGGCATGACCTTGTTATGGGGCAAACAAAGAACATTTTCCCTGTTAACTTACATAGGCCTCATCAAAGACGACCTCGTAGTACTTGTTCCTGATGTCCATGACCTGTTGTACCAGCATGTCCACGTAGGACTTGTGCAGGTTGGAGTCCGCACAAAGGTTGTGCTGGCGGCCGATGTAGTTCATGATGGCCACACTCTGGGTCATCTTCAGATCACCGTCGATGTAGAACGGGAGCTGCGGAAGGAAAGAGTAGGCTAATGATAAACAATGATAAACAACAATAACAAAAACTACTGCTACTACTACTACTGTACTACTATAAGTTCAACAACAACCATCATCATATTAAGCTTGAGATCCCCCAGCATCCCCGTCGATGTAGAACGAGATCTGCGGAAGGAAAGAGTAATGATAAACAACAACTACTACTACTACTAATATTACAACAACAACAACCATCATCATAATAATAAGCTTGAGTTCCCCGTTGATGTAGAACAGGAGCTGCGAAAGGAAAGAGTAATGATAACAATAAAAACAATGACTACTACTACTGTACTACCACAACAACCATCATCATAATAATAAGCTTCAGATCCCCGTCGATGTAGAACGGGAGCTGTAGAACGTCGATGTAGAACGGGAGCTGCCCGGGCTCGCCTTCCTAAGGACAGCATTCAGATCCGGGCGATCTGGCCGAAAAACGTTGTAATAGGCCTAGCCCTATCTTTGTTATTTTAAATGCTAGAGAATTCACACACATCTCAAAACGTAGCCCTTTTTCGTATCTGTAGACTGGCGTTGTGTACAGCTCTCTATGTCAACTGGTTCAGTTGTGATGACGATTTCCGTGGAGAGCATTTAGCCGCGGATTGGGATATGTGTAATCATAGTTTTTGTGTAACAATTGGAACACTTTTTCAGGTTTTTTGAACACATATATATTCAACATTACTTATATCATCTATAATGAATGCCTAAATTATACAGCTTTCTATAATGTATTCAAATATCTATAAATCTACTGCCAGACGCCATGGTCACGGAAAGGATGGCCATGAATGAATCGCTCCGTGCACCTCTGTCCCCAGTCAGTCGATGCCCCTCCTCCCATCTAACACCGCTTTCACGCATATACTCCTTAACTCCATCCTTCCACCTCTCACTCGGTTTACCTCTCCCTCTCTGTCCTTCCACCTCCCTCTCGTACACTCTCTTAGTCATTCTCTCGCTTCCCATAAGTTTCACATGGCTGAATCATCTCAAGCTGTTCCCTTTCACACTTTGCAGCATATCTACAACCACACTACTGTACACCGCTCTCCTCATTCTAATAAATGACATAGATGCCAACACAAGACACAGTACAGTATCCTCCTTTGCGGATGACACAAAACTGAGTATGATAGTAAAGACAGAGGAAGGCAAGGGCCGGCTGCAGGAGGACATAAATAAGGTGTTCCAGTGGACCTGGGAAAATAACATGCAGTTTAATGAAGACAAATTCCAATTACTGTAATACGATACAGGGATGAGGATTTCGTTAAAGAGAACACCAGTTACATAAGAGAATCCAATCACATAATAGAACGTAAAGACAATGTGAAAGACCTTGGGGTGATAATGTCTGAAAATATGGGATTCAAAGAACATAACCAGGTCAAAGTTGCAGCTGCGAAACGGCTAACAGGTTGGATTCTACGTACATTTAAAACTTGCGGTGAATTGCCAATGATAACACTCTTCAAATCCTTGGTGCTACCGCGGCTAGAATACTGTAACGTATTAACATCCCCATATATAGCAGGTGAAATTAATGACTTAGAAAGTGTACAAAGGAACTTCACCTCACATATAAACTCAGTAAAACAGTTACACTATTGGGATCATTTAAAATCACTAAAGGTGTATTCGTTGGAACGTAGAAAGGAACGATACTTAATAATATATACGTGGAAAATCGCAGAGGGTTTTGTACCAAATCTACATACCCCAATAACAATGAAGTTCAGTGATAGGAGAGGCTGGAAATGCGATATCCCCAAGATGAAAAATAGGGGTGTTATGGGCTCTCTGCGAGAGGGCTGGTTATCATATAGAGGAGCACGTCACTTCAACAAACTCCCGCGGCGAGTAAGAGACATGAGAGGCATCTCGTTATACAGCTACAGGTGGTGATGGGCTGGTCTATCAGAGTGAGAGCTGAGCAATCTCTGCCATACCCATAGCTTACTCTGACTGTTCCTTTTACTTATATATTTTCTAGATCTCAAGTGACGGCGTCTCTAACGTGGATTGACCTCCCAATCTACCAAGATTGGAAGCCAAAGCGTCACATTTTTCCTTTGCCCCTCAACTTTCTCTTCATAATTGCTGAGGGACACAGGGCCCTGGGTGGGGCTTTGGTTTCCCGGGTTTCCCGCCCTCCTCAGCTCCCCGCCATGGAGTGGCTTCGGTCACCCAGGCTTTATTGTGGTTGGCGGGGAGGGTTCTGTGGGGGCACTCGGTTATGGCCTTGGCCTTGCTCGGGGCCTTGGGGCTGTTCGGCCAAGCAGCTTGGGGAACAACAACAACAGCT
Source organism: Paralithodes platypus (assembly GCA_032716605.1). Taxonomy (NCBI): domain Eukaryota; kingdom Metazoa; phylum Arthropoda; class Malacostraca; order Decapoda; family Lithodidae; genus Paralithodes; species Paralithodes platypus. Next base: position 41,995,282 of record CM064531.1, on the reverse strand, counting down.
TCAAGAGAGCTCTCGATGTCGAACTACAAAAAGTACCAGACGAGCCCATCTTCGCAGGGGAGCGCTCCGCCCCTTCGAATAGTCTGCTGCACCAATTCTCAAACAACAACGAAGGGTGGTGCGCTCCTCGGTGCCACTAGCAAGAGTGGCGAACTCCACATAAGAGAACATAGGTAGGAACTGTGCACGCACTTATCAAACGCTTAAAATGTGTACCAAATTTTGTTACACGTTAGCCTATGTGTTCTATTCTGCATACAATATTTTTACAGTGTAATTCTTAGGCCACACCTGATCCTATAGCTATCGCCTTATATACTATTAACCCCTTCATTGTTCAAGGACGCACGCATTCATATTATTTTGGCTATTAGGAAGGATCGGTGGGAGTTTAAGGGTTATTTGAGATCAGTTCTAGTCCTCTAATTGCTCGAAATCCTTCCTAAGCTGCATTTAAACGCATAATGTAAGCAATTTCGTTAATATTAACCCATTGGCTGCGGGAGACGGTCCCGAACGCCATGGCAATTTACAGTAATCTGGTGATGGGCTGGTCTATCAGAGTGAGAACTGAGCGATCTCTGCCATACCCATAGCTTACTCTGACTGTTCCTTTTACTTCCATATTTTCTAGATCTCAAGTGACGGCGTCTCTTCCGTGGATTGACCTCCCAATCTACCAAGATTGGAAGCCAAAGCGTCACATTTTTCCTTTGCCCCTCAACTTTTTCTTCATAATTGCTGAGGGGCACAGGGCATTAGGTGGGGCTTTGGTTTCCCGGGTGTTTCCGCACCCTCCTCAGCTCCCCGCCATGGAATGGTTTCGGTCACCCAGGCTTTATTGTGGTAGGCAGGGAGGGTTCTGTGGGGGTGCTCGGTTATGGCCTTGCTCGGGGCCTTGGGGCTGTTTGGCCAGGCAGCTTGGGGAACAACAACAACAGTAATCTACAGGCTTTTAAAGCCTCTTAAAGCCTGTAAAATCGAGTGCGCGACAGGCAACCCGTCCTTCTCCCAGGCAGCTGCCCGGTACACTGAAGGGTCTGAATCAGAGTCTCGCTAGATATACAGTGCTGCCAAAGGCAAAAATACCGCGATATTAGCGAGAATTGCTCATTTTAGCCAATGTCTATGGTAGCGCTGCGGGTGAACCCCGCAAGCTACGAAGCTCGTTCTGGCGTCATTTTGAAGCTATTATCTTCTAGTTTACGCCTGAATACATTTCATTACATGCAGACACTTGCCTAATCAATCAGGAGTGCCTGAATGAGCCCTAATATGGCGGAAATAGGCGGAAACATGCCTGCACCGTAAGTGTTAAGGATCTGTGGGAGTTTAAGGGTTAATTGATAAAAAATTTACTCGTCTAATTGCTCAAGGTTCTTTTAAAGCTGCATAAAATTGCCTAATGTTAGCAGTTACAATGCATCACAATCCTCAAGGGGTTAAACAAAAGCAGTACAACCTTTTGGGAGCGATATTAACCCCTTCAACACGATAATGTAATTTTCATCACATTCTGGTTACCATTAGACAATTTTCTTTAGCTTATAGTTAACCTCTAGGACTCAAAGGGGTAAATATGGTGTCAATAAACCCTCTGAACAACATGGTCCTTCTTAAACTGTATTCAAATGACTAGGCCAACTAAACTCAAGTATACGGTAAAAATGTGTCATGGTAATGAGATAAGGTATATGAGCTACTTCAACTAATCTGGGCCCGTGCTAGTAATTTTCCGAGGCCCAAACCCACTTATCACTATTTGAGTAGGCCTATTGAAAAGATTACAGACTATAAAACTAGGTACTGTAGCAACAAGTAAACCTTTCAATCTACTACTACTACTACTATAACTACTGCTAATACTGCACTATCACTACTACTATTACTACTTACGTTAGGCATGTCCAGACCCAGATTGTACTTCTCCTTGAGCCAGTTGACCATATCACCGTCGGCACCAACATCATACCGCTTCTCCTCAAAGGGTTGACCCACGTACTCCAGCATCAGTCGGATGGGCTGACCAACCTGGGGGAAAAAAGGAGGGAGCTTATATTAGTTTCATTTTGACTCTACCTTCTGTGTCACAACTCCTAAAAACAGTTGAGGCAGAACAATTCAATAACTTTGGTCCCAGGCTCTTTAACTGCCTGCCGAGAAAAATAAGGGACACAACAAAATGTGGCACAGAAGAATTAAAAAGATAGCTCGCTAAATTTCTGAAAAACATACCAGACGAGCCTCACAACCAAAGCCCTCGGAGTATTTACATACATAAAAATTTAAAGACCGCTTCATACACAGAGAGCGTGGTTTCAGTCTGCTTACTGTAGTACAGTACAATAAAGACCCAGAACACAGCCCCATGATGTCATCACAGTGGCCAATGTTGGCATAGCATAGCACTATCAGTGTCTCAGAAAGACTCAAAAAGTCCCCCTGAAGCACTTTAACCAAGCAAATCCGCACCACACCAGCCTTAAGCATGCTACAATAAGGAAGTAACAAGAAATTGCCGTAACTGCTACAGAGGCTGACTGCACTACCGAAGTGGTGGGCAGTAGGGTCACTACATCCCTACGCCAGAGAGAAAGGCCGACTTGTGCCAGTGGGCTGTGAGAGTAAGACACTAGGGAACCATGGGGCACAACATTATGGCCCCAAACCTTCACCAGTCTCAGGAAAAAAACAAAAATAATAATAATACTAGAAATAAGAATGATGAAAAAGGTAAAGTCAGAACTGGCTATGGGAAGTAGAGGACACCAACCCTCAATCTGACAAATCCAGCCCACCACTCAATTTAGGATCCGTCCGACTCCGAGGCACTCTGTGTATATTGTTAGCACCATTTTTCTACAGTGGTGTTCGGCTAATTCATCCACTAACCTGCCTTACCCTTAGGTAAGCAGTACGGATTTGTATCAGGTTTACTCCCCTAGACAGGTTGCCAACCAAGGCTGACGAGTCCCATCCACCCGGATTTGTATAAGGTTGTCTCCCCTAGATGAGTTGCCGACCAAGGCTAACGAGTCCCATCCACCCGTAAAAAAATAGGCTAAAATAAAAATAATCTGTTTGTTAATGAAACCTGCTTTGTATGGTGTGTATTTTAACCAGTACGGTACGGTACTCTACATTCTAGTAACATATGAAAGGAAATACATTTCATATAATTATGATGTACCGGTATGAGTTCTGAAAATGTATAAATACTGTATCAACAAATATTCTACAAATCTTTTGGGGGACAAAATTTACAAAACTGAAAAATGGAGTGCTAAAAATATGAGTCCAAAGCCTATTTTCAATGCCTTTATTTATGGTCCTGAAGTGAGTCCCATTGAGACTGAAGCACAGGCAGCCCCTCCCCTTGAGCCCTCCTCGTAGGCCTATCCTAAGAAAACACCAGTAAACATACACTACATAGGCCTAGGTAACAATCATCAAAAGTACGGTACCGGTATTAAAGCAAGCTAACAATGTATGTAAACAGAGGCGCAAAGCATCACTGACACTCCCTCCATGTTGTCTGGGCTGATACTGCAGCTACTGGAGGGTAGAATGTTCAATAGGCTATAGGTATCTCTAGGAACGTGGGAACCATGCGCCCCATACAACGTTGCCAAACTTAAGGGTAATTTTTTTGAAAAGACTCGCAGCGTTATTATACATAATTTATTAGGAAAAGTGAAGCTCTATGGAATCCTTATAATATACTCACATAGATTCCACTGTGGGAGAATAGTTTTGATAGGTAACTATAGTTTTGATGTAAATACTACCGCAACTACGAATCTTGTTTCCGAGACCTAGTATAGGCCTATTAACCTAACCAAACAACCTAACCTAACCTAACCCTAGACCCAGTACGTGGGATACAGCACTAGCCCTTGCATGCCAGCTATTGTGGGTTCAGTGAACCTGTTTACCCTTAGTGAGGTCCTAGTGAACTTTCTTAGTGATGGCTGTTGTTGATGAGTCTGCTGTCTCCTCCCATACTCTCCAGCTTTGTCTTGCTTTGCAAGAAAGACTGGAGAGTGTGGAGCAGGAGATTCAGTGTCTCAAAGATGAAAATTTGGCCTTGAGACTAGCTATGGCGGAGAAGAAGTGTGAGGCTACCGGAAGTGTTCCCAGGGATCGTGAAGCCCCTTGGAAAGTGGTGTCGACCAGTGCAACGGCCTGCAAGCTGAAAAGGCAGCCACTCAAGACCCACAACAACTTCAGCACCTTGGCTGATGAGAGTGATGGCGAGGAAGTGGCGATCATCGAGGCAGTGAGAGGGGAGGGGGGGAAGTCTGCTTCTGCTGCTGTTGCTGCTACAACTCCTGCTACACGCCGACTAAGTTCATTGTCGGTGATTCAATGGTTAGGTACCTTGACGGGGCTACTAACACTCATGTTAGTAAAGTTGTCTGCCTACCTGGAGCCGGAGTCGGGAGGGTGGCAGAGAAGATGGATGGTGTCCTAGAAGTGGGTGGGGAGGACCCCATCATCTTCATCAACGCGGGATCCAATGACATATGGAGATGCAGGACTGAGGAGTTGCTGACCAAGTACCAGGAAATGCTGGAGAGGATCAAGGAGAAGGGTGGATTTCCTGTGGTACACAGTATCCTGCCAAGAAGAGGGGTACGGAAGGAATGGTCCTCCAGGGCTATTGGTGTAAATAGCCGGCTGGAGAAGTATTGCAAGGCAAAGTCAATACCATTCCTAGATAACTGGACCCACTTCTATGGTAAGGATGAACTGTATGCCCAGGATGGAGTACATCTTTCTCGACTAGGAGTTTCGACCTTGGCCAGCTCACTGGACAAGATTGTTGCGGGGTTTCGTTAAAAAAACCTGGGTGTGTAAGTAAAATACTGTCTCCATATGGAGCAGGTACTTCATGTGACAAACCAGTGAGTAAAATAGAAATAATCAGTCAAGATAGTGCGAATATAGTGATGTGTAATAGTAGTATCGATAACACTACACATGTAACTGATAGTAAAGATGAGATTACTGATAGAGTAGAATTTCCGTCTAGAGCTAGTAGTTCAACAGGAAATAATAAGTTAGCTAAAAACAATAGAAAATTAGTTGCAAATAAAAGTAATAGGTTGAGGGTATATTATACAAATTGTAGGAGTTTATGTAACAAAATGAACGAACTTAGAGCACTCGTTAGCACAGAAAATATAGACATAATAGCGCTAACTGAAACGTGGATTAATACAGAATCTAGGCATTTTTTAGCAGAATTTGATATTCCAGGATATAGTTTTTTAAATATGACCGAACAAGTAGGAGGGGCGGGGGTATAGCAGTGTTTGTCAGGAGTACATTAAAAAGCTGTATTAAATCAGGTATTAGACTAAATAATGATAATGAAAGTGTTTGGGTAGAGGTTAACGAAGGTAGTGAGACCATAGTTATTGGAGTTATATATAGACCGCCTAATATGAGTAGAAATGGCGGAACATCGTTATGGGAGGAAATTAAAATAGCATCAAGGTTTAGCAATGTGTGCATTATGGGGGATTTTAATTTTCCGAACATTGATTGGCAGCACCAAATAGGCGACTCCGATTCAGTAGAGTTTATTGAGGTAGTACAAGATAGTTTTTTATTTCAATTCATAAAAACGCCGACTAGAGGTATTAATATTCTTGATTTAGTTTTCAGTAACAATGAACATATGATAAATGATGTAGAGATTGGTGACCACCTAGGAAATAGCGATCATAAATCTATTTATTTTAATATACAATGGACAGGGAATGCTAAAGAGAATACGACACTTATCCCAGATTTCAGAAAAGCCGATTATGGTGGGCTAAGAAGTGACTTAAGGGTGGACCCTATTCTTAAGCAATTAAGTCAGGATATGCCAGAGTTAAACTTGCCACCTACATATAACCAGTTTATTGCTTCACTCCACAATGCTCAAAATAAATATATCCCTAAAAGAAAATTTAGATCGCCGCAGAACCAACCAAAATGGATGACTAATAAGCTAATAGATCTTATAGGAAAAAAGAAAGGAATATATAGAAAAATAAAGAAAGGCGAAAATCATCTACATATATACTATCAGACTCTATCAAGACAGGTCAAAAAGGAAATCAGGAAAGCAAAAAGAAATTATGAAATAAGGATAGCCAGTGACTCAAAAAATAACCCTAAAGCTTTTACCAACTATATAAATCTAAAGTTAGAGATGTAATAGGCCCCCTAAGAACTTCAATAGGAGAAATAACAGAAAATGATTTAGAAATGTGCAGTACATTAAATAGTCAGTTTCTTTCCGTTTTCACTAATGAAAATTTGGCACAGATTCCAGAAGTCAATATGGTATATAGTGATAGTATAGAAAATATGTTAAGTACAGTTAATATAAGTAGAAATGATGTGCTTAAGGAAATTGACAGACTGAAACCTCAAAAATCGCCTGGTCCTGACGAGGTATATGCTAGAGTATTAAAAGAATGCAGAGATGAGTTAAGTAGCCCATTAGCATTTTTACTTAACCTGACAAGCGCGATATGACAGTAGGTGCTAGGGTAGTTATTTGTGCATTTCTAGCCCTGGATTCTGACAGAATTCGTTATATTTACAATATAAACCATTATTTGTTTTCGGTATGCTTTTATTTTACATATATGATGTATATATGAACCTTCAAGAGTGCTAAAATAAGTGGGAAAAGCATTTGGGTGGTGAAAAACGAAGATATTGGCCACCCGGTCATAATCTCAGGCGAGAGAGAGAGACAGGCAGCCTTCCCCTCTCGCTGTCTGGGAGTCAACTGAGGAGAGCGGGGCGGTGTGTGCCGGTGTCTGGGTGTTGCATAACGATCTTTTATGCAACCCACTTGTGCTACATTATCGCGGGAGAGAAAAATAACCGATAAATGATGATAATAAGAGGAAAAATAGGTGATAATTGAGGAGGGGAGGGAGGGGGGAATAAGGTGGGGAAGGAGGGGAGGGGGGTGGGTGAGATTTACATGGATGAGTACTGGAGGGGAATTATCTCACCTAGAGACAAATTCCTTTGTTTTGATAGGCCCTTTTTTTTTATGGAAGGCTTTTTTTTATGGTCCTGCTTCCGTGAGGCCTATCGCGTTCCCTATAGGAAGCCTTCCGTGAGGCCTATCGCGCTTGCCGGGTTAAACAAGTCTTTAGAAACAGGTTTAGTTCCAGAAGCTTGGAAGCTTGCAAATGTAGTTCCGATCTTCAAAAAAGGTGATAAATCGATAGCATCCAATTACCGTCCCATTAGTCTCACATCAATCATAGGAAAGTTGCTAGAGTCTATTATTGCTAGGAAAATTAGAAGCCACTTAGACAAATTTAACTTAATAAATTCTTCTCAGCATGGATTCACTCAGGGACGTTCTTGCCTTACTAATTTGCTTAGCTTTTTCTCAGAGGTATATGAAGCAGTAGATAGTGACAAGTCATATGATATTATTTATTTAGATTTCAGTAAAGCTTTCGACAGAGTCCCTCATGAGAGATTGATGAGAAAGGTTGAGGCACATGGAATAGGAGGATCGTTGTTGGGATGGATTAGGTCATGGCTAATTGGTAGGAAACAGAGAGTCAGCATAAATGGTACCAAGTCAGAGTGGGGAGCAGTCAAAAGTGGTGTCCCCCAGGGATCGGTATTAGGTCCCCTGTTGTTTCTTATATACATAAATGACCTAGATTTAGGTATAACTAGTAGGATAAGTAAATTCGCAGACGATACTAAAATGGGGAGATCAATTGATTCAGATAGCGATATAGAGTGCCTCCAAAGGGATCTAGATACCTTACATGAATGGTCAGTAAATTGGCAGATGAAGTTTAACATTGACAAATGCAAGGTATTAAAGATAGGGAAGATGCATACAAATGTTAAATATAAACTAGCTAATTTAGAATTAGAAAATTCAGACTGTGAGAAAGATCTAGGTGTGTTTGTTAGCAATGATTTGAAGCCTAGAAAACAGTGTATAAGCGTTCGTAATAAGGCAAACAGGATTCTCGGGTTCATCTCTAGGAGTGTGAGTAACAGAACTGCTGATGTTATCTTAAAACTTTACTTGTCATTAGTGAGACCCCATATGGATTATGCTGTCCAATTTTGGTGTCCTTATTACAGAATGGACATAGATTCATTGGAGAGAGTACAGCGTAGAATGACAAAAATTATCCATAATATTAGAAATCTTTCGTATGAAGAAAGGTTGAAGAAATTAGGTTTACATTCGTTAGAGAGACGCAGAGTTAGAGGGGATATGATAGAGGTGTTCAAGTGGGTTAGTGGGATTAACAAAGGGGACATGACAAATGTACTAAAGCTCAGTGATAGCGAAAGAACTCGTACCAATGGTTTCAAATTAGATAAATTTCGTTTCAGAAAAGATATAGGCAAATATTGGTTTGGTAACAGAAGTGTAGATGGGTGGAATAGACTACCAAGTGCTATAGTGGGGTCTAAAACGGTAGGGAGCTTTAAGATAAAATTGGATAAGCATATGGACGAGAAGGGTTGGGTGTGAAGGGGGATCAGCCGGGTTGGGCCAATCAGCACTCTGCATACCCCCATAATCCTGCGTTAATCTCTAACCGTTTTGGTAAGATGATCCTCAGGGTATTAGAGTGTTGAGCCTATAATTGGGCTTTGTAATTGAACTGGGGTTGTGTGGGACAGGGATCTGCCTTGCTTAGGCCAATCGGCTTTCTGCAGACTCCCATTTTCTTATGTTCTTATGTTCTTATATATTAGACATACAGTAACATCTTTGTAGAACATAACACTTTACCGTAGCGAGTGTACTCCATTCCGAACACTTGTTCCGGCACATATAGTTGGTAAAAAGCTTTAGGATTATTTTTTGAGTCATTGGCAACCTTAATTTCATAATTTATTTTTTCTTTCCTAATATCCTTGTTTACCTGTCGTGATAGATTCTGATAGTAAGCAAGTAGGTGAATTTCGCGTTTCTTAATTTTTCTATATATTCCTCTCTTTTTTTTTCCTAGAAGATCTAATAGTCTATTATTCATCCATTTGGGTTGGTTCTGTATTGATGTAAATTTTCTTTTGGGGATATATTTATTTTGCGCATTGAATACTGACTTGATCAAATTATCGTATGTATCTACCAAGTTTGACGTCTCTTCCTGACTTAAGATGACAGGTGCCTGAGAAGGGATACACTCATTTGGACACCTGGATCTACTTAATTTTTTGACCATAGGGTCTGCTAATAGGGCTCTTCTTAACCCACCATAATTGGCTGTTCTGAAGTCAGGTATTAATGTTGTATTCTCTCTGGTATTACCTTTCCATTGTATATTAAAATACACAGAATTGTGATCACTATTTCCTAGGTGGTCCCCGATTTCTACACTATTTATCATATGTTCATTGTTACTGAAAACTAAATCGAGAATATTATCACCTCTAGTCGGAGGAAATGCTGTTTTAGACATCTACATTCTCAAAAAATTTACGGGGAAGCATGCCCCTGCTGTACCCCTTAGAGCTTGCGCCTTCGGCGCTCGCCGCTCCGTCGCGCTATACAGTATATACTATATACATATATATATATATGCAGTATAGACCTAATTAAAAAAAAAAAAAATAACACAATTTTGGTCTCTATATTTTCCATCTTGATTGTTTTAAGATTGCAGGAAATGTTGTTTTAGATACCTAGGCTAAATTCTCAAAAAAAATTCCAGGGGGGCATGCACCTGAAGCCCCCTAGAGCTCGCGCCTTCGGCGCTCCGTCGCGCTATAATGATAACAAAATAATAAACCATAGGGCCTAATGATAGGCCTAACACAATTCACATTTTGTGGATTGACACCCTGAGAAGGCTAGCCTAGGGCTGCCTAGGCTATCCCTGCTTGGCGGGGTTCACGTTCAAGCTCGACAGAAGGCCAAAAGGGATGAATGTAGATTCCGGGCATCCGGTCGTCATTGTTTACATAGGGCGATCGCCGCAGTTAACTTCGCGTCTATTTTGACGACAATTTTTTTGGTTATTTGCCCCCTGCTGGCAATATATATGATGATGACAATATGTCATGGGGGGATGAGGGGGGGCAAAGTCCCCCCAACATATTATTGTATCCGTTGGCATTCAAAATAGATGGAAACATGATTGCAAGCGTCTGACGCCCTCCCCCCACCGCCGCCGCCGTCATGTTTACATTTGTCGATCGCCGTGGTTAAGTTCGCGTCTATTTTGACGGCGATTTTTTTCGGTTATTTGCCCCCTGCTGGCAATATATATGATGATGACAATATGTCATGGGGGGGGGTGATGGGGCCAGGGGGGCAAGCCTCATTGCCTCAAAGCAATTGAGGGGGGGGGGGCCCCCCCCCTCAACATATTGTTGTATCCAATTGCAGTCAAAATAGACGGGAACATGCTTTCAAGTGTACGAGAGCGAGGTGGAGGGACAGAGAGGGAGAGGTAGACCGAAAGAGAGGTGGAAGGATGGAGTGAGGAAGTATATGAACGAAGGCAGTGCTGGTTGGGGGGAGGGGCATCGACTGACTGGGGACAGAGGTGCATGGGGGCGGTTCGTTCGTGGTCACCCCTTCGGGGATCGCGGCGTCAGGCAATAGATAGATAACCTAGATAGATGCTTTCAAGCAAGCGTCCAACACCGCTCCGCGTAGTGTAAACAAGGCTGGCGCCTGGGGCCGCCCTGGTGGCCGTGGTAGGCCTAGTAGCGGCAGGGTGTAAAACTACACCAATTATCGTAATGCTACTCAACTTTACTTTACAATTAGGCCTAGTGCTAGCCTACCCATAACAGAAAATATGGTCAATATTTACGAGTCACACCACAGCTGGGATCTCATTTTTAACGGTAGTTTTGGGTTCCTATCATTCTATGCTTCATTGCTAGGCCTATATACTTTTTTATCCACCGGAAAATATTTGTTTTTCTTGGCTTTTTTTTTTTTTAGCCTAGCATTAACCTAACCAAAAAACCTAACCTAATAGCCCCCAAATACATTTAGGTTAGGTTAGGTTAGGTTTTTAGGTTAGGTTAATGCTTAAAAAAAAAAAAAAAAAAAAAAAAAAAAAAAAAAAAAAAAAAAAAAAATAATAGGCCTAGCCTAATACAAATTTGGCTAGACACACTTAACGGTCGTGACCACGAACATAGGCTACGAGCCTAGCCTAGCCTATTGCTAAAAGGCTAATAGACCTAGCTTAGCTTAGGCTAACGGAAATCACTAAATAAGTACTAGGCTATCAGTAGGCCTAGGCCTAATGCAAACTTACCCCGCGTAAGTTCCAGTATCCAATTGTTGGTGCCATGTTGTTGTTGGTGGTGTAGCGACTAGGGTATGGTAAGGTGCGAGACGAGAGGGAGACGTGCTGGTGATGGAGAGACTACAGTAGGGCGCGTTCAAGAGCGAGACTTCAGGCGCTACAGTTTCCGTAGCGTGAATTAGGGCCAATTGAACGATTTCGAAACCTCTTCCGCACTACATAAACAAAATGGGTGGTTGCCATGGTTACGTTTATAACAGCGTCTTCTTCTTCTTCTTCTTTTGAACCCGCCCGCAGACCGTGCAGATCCACAGGGCTGACCTTTGAATCGATACTGGCTCAGAAACATTAGTAGGAGGGAAAGTTTAGAGTAGAAGGATAGTTTAAGGGACAGTTTTTTTGTTATAGACCCACCCCTCACTTCCTTCCACCCCTCCCTACCCATTTCTCTTCCTCCAAATTGTGTCTAGTATCTTCTTCATCATCTCCATGTCTTGTGTTTCCATCTCTTGTGTTAACCCCAACAGTGCCCGTACCCCTCTATCGTCTCTCTGCTTTACCTCCTCCCACTAGCTCTCTCCCCAACTCTATTCCTCATGTATCTCTCCAACTCGTCTCTCTCCTCATCATATCTTGTACATTCCGTTATTATATGCTCTACGTCCTCTACTATTGGGTCTCCTCCCATTTCGCATTGATTGCAGTGCGGTCCCAGTCCATTCCATCTCCTTGTTGTCTCATTCGTCTCTAGCGATCCTGTCCTTGCTTTAAACAGTAGTTTAGATCCCCATCCTCCATCATAAAATAGCTCTCTAGCTTCGATTAACAGTCAACAAAAAGGGTTCCCTGGCTCCCACAAGGATTAAGAAAACCAACACCTCAACCAAAACTAAGCCTGCAACAACCCGCATTCCCAGAAGTGGTCCTTACATCAAGAAAATCATGGGGACCCAAACAAATGACGTAACTAAGAATATTAAGTCCCTACATCAACTAGAAGCAGCCCTCGGGACATATACATATACCTTGCATAACTCTTTATGCTAACCTGAGCAAACCAACAGATGGAAGCTCAATGACATGGTGGGAATATCTCGATAAATAGAAATTTGTTTCCACCAAGAAAATGCCTGGTGTGACCAGCTCCAGCCACGAGGTCGTGTGGCTTTGATGGGGAAGAAGGAAGTGAAATAACAGAAAAGCATGCTCACCACCACAGCCACCATACAGAGACCTCCACCTTTACCTTCACCACCACCACCACCACCACCTCCACCAACAATGTTGCCACACCACCACCACAGCCAACATACCAAGATCACCACCTAACTTCTCACCACCACCACCACAGCCAACACTTCTACCGACGACTGGATTACTTATACTACACTAATTGGATTACTTGTATGCCGCACTAATTGGATTATGAAATAAGACAGTTAACCAAGCATTCACCACCACCAAGCCGTTTTATAACTGAATCATCAAAGAAAGCCACTCGAGGACAAACAATTATATAGAGAACACCATGTGATCAGTTTCTCGCCGATTGCGCTCCTCCTGCAACATCCCAAACCTACAAACTTGCAAGCACTGTCCACGCCATCTACCTCCAGTCTACAAACCAATTAAGCAGCTCCAGAACAAACCAGAAGGACAAATATATAACTTACCAAAGCCCAAGATGGCCACCTTCTTCTTCTTTCTTCTTCTCTCACATGCATTTATGAAGATAAGAATAACACCACCCCAGAGCTACAAGGGAACAACCACCACACCAACGCGAGTTACTGCCATCGAGATGACATGTCCTCCAACACCAGGGAAAGACTTATTCATCACCATAATCACTCCCAAAGTCCAGCAAAACAAGAAGAGCGAAAAGGAGAAATCAACCAAGGAATAGCACCATAAACACGCAGAAATCCCCACGCCACTCTAGAGCGCAACCGCCTCGCCGCCATGACCAGAGAAGCCGAAATATACAGTTAGCAGATGTCACCCCACCTCCAGGCCACACGGACTCAACCGCCCTACAATACCCTACCCCTAGGCGCCTTTCTGATGCTCAGCCACATCACCGCCAAGACGCTGAGAAAAGAGGTGACCTCAGCAGGAGATTCTAAGATTGATACTCAGCCAGAGAGCTGTCCTTGCTATCCACAGACGTAAGGCAGTTTCGAAACCTGAGGGCTCGATATGACAAACTGTTCTCGCTACTCACAGACGTGAGACTGTTCTAATATTGAGGCAAACCCTATTAATTATTTTGAGTGGGTATCAACAAGGCTAGTTATTAGACTCCTTCACAAAGGCTAACTAATATCTTTCCCTTACCCCAGCTGGTGCTATAGTGGAAAAAGTACGCTACCCCACAGGGCAAGTAGTTTTATCTGACATAGACCCCAAAAGCTTAAAATAACCAGCCACCCCAGTTCTGTAAAGTTCTGCATCAAAGTTCTTATAAGACCAGAGTAGACAGGAGTTCTCTCCTGCGTTAAATCGATTCTATTGTACTAAGGCCACAGTCTATAGTATATAGTATTCAAGGTCTTACACCAGAGAACTCGTGGTAAACTGTGGGAACCCAGTCACGTCAGGACAAACCCCACGGCCAACGGATCTACCCAAGATTGGATTACTAATTCTACACCCATTGGATTATTTATTCTACACATCGAAAGTGAAGTTATTATACTGTAAAAGTAATAGAAGATCTAACTGTGAAAAGTAGGCTATATATACTTGGTGTATTATCAGAGAGAAAGTTTAAAGATCAAAAGTGAAAGTAGTTAAAATATATTTACCAAGTATATGATAAGAAGTATTCTGGAAACATCAGATACTACGCATGTATACAAAAAAGCGAGAGAAAGGAAGTTCTAGTGAAACCCAAAGAAATCAGGGAAATACTGATAATAATTCTGTTAAAGTTAATAACAAATAAATTCAAGTTAACTTATGCGTAAGCTTCACAGTGATTTAATTAACATCAGAAAAATAATTACGTTCAGCTCCCAAATTCAGAACAACTCTACGCAGGTGAATACCAAAAGTTCACATATATAATTACTACATAACCTTTCTAAGCACAAGTGTAAATCCTCGATTGAAAGGAGTGCTATTCTTATCTCTGAAATAAATACAGGACAAGTGTAATCTTTCAGTTAGAAAGCGGTCCCTAATACTTACTTAGATATTGCATAGAATAATCCAGTCTTGCGAGTCAGACGTAGTGGAGCCTCGTTCGTGCACTTATTGTTTTGTTGTTGATCATTGTTGTTCTAGCTTTTACGTATGCGATATTCTTGTGCAAACTAAACGGAATACTGCGCATGCGCGAAAATGTAAGCCTCCCTTGGCCCCACCCCCCGTTTCCCGCGTTTAAATATACCATTCAAACCGTTACTGCCAAGATGCTCTGTAGCCCGGTTGGTAGCTAGAGCTCTCGCCTGACACCCAGAAATCCAGTGTTCGATCCCACTCGAAAGCTATAGTGTATTTTTATATTTTGATTTTGTTATTTGTGTTATGTTATATTATATTATATTATATTATATTAGGGTTAGGTTAGGTTAGGTTAATCTAATCTAATATAATATTTGTACATTTTGGGCAGTGGGCGGGGTCGCGCATGCACAGGGGGTAAGGTATATGGCTGCGTACAGACCCTCCCCATATATTTACCCCTATGGTAAAGCAGCCGCTATGCCCGATCTACATTTCGGAATGGCAGGCAGCGGAACAATGCTCGTGCAGGCTATGCACACAAAAAGGCAGAATATATAATGCCGTCGGAGCCAAGAATATCCTAAACACTACAACAATAATAATCGCCACGACAATGCAGTATTCCTATCAACAAAAAGAGCCTAAGTCGTTTGTGTCTCTATACATCAAACTAGGCTGCGAAATGCTTGTGTAATCATAAATGGGTATGCATAAAAAGAGTAATTAGGTTAATATACTTAATGTCTACGGTGACTGATAAAGTCTAGCTAGAGTCAATGATACGAGATACTGGTGCGCATGGCATGCCGCATAGCCTAGTGCAAATCTCAAGTCTGTGCGTCAAATATTACGTTATAGGGAAGGGTAGCTCTCTTGAGAAACCTTAATACCGAAGTATTAAGCGTTCTCCTGGCGTACCTCAAAGACAAACAATCGAGACTAGAACAGTGCAGAATGGTATAGGCAAAAAGCCCTCATTCGTGCATGCTCTACTCTCAATGGCACACAGACTAGAATTTACTCAATCAACTCCAGTTCTCAGGTATGTCGTGCAGCTTTTAACTAATGCCAGCACTCATAGGAAACAATACCTTATAATATCAGACTCCTAGTCTAGCATTATCTAATCCAGCAGAACACTAATAATTAAAGGAAGCAGTACTAAACAATATGAATGCCAACCAATGCTTCGTGATCAACTTATCTTAACAACTAACATATATGGGTTATATCAG
This sequence comes from Paralithodes platypus, assembly GCA_032716605.1. NCBI lineage: Eukaryota > Metazoa > Arthropoda > Malacostraca > Decapoda > Lithodidae > Paralithodes > Paralithodes platypus. The sequence continues at coordinate 41,979,531 of CM064531.1, read as the reverse complement.
ACCTTAACGCACAATACAACTGGCCAGAATGAAGCTGATTTTGCAGAGTTAACCAGAGGGGGTATAATATTAATAAAAGGTGGTGAAAGATATGGAAAATGAGAGAGATAGGCAGAGGAAAAGATTCTCAGGTGCAGAGCAGGGGACAGGTAGCAAGGGATAAAGATGAATGCATTCTAGAAACCAGATCTGAGGGAGAGAGTGGCGAGGTACCAGTATATATACTCGCACTAGTTCGAGCCGCGTGGGAAAAAAGCGGTGACAAGTCCTCTAACCACTACCAAAGTAGCTAGCAAAACATTACGTCACCAAGCATGGTAAAGAACTCCCTCAACCAACCCCCACGAGGCAGCCAGCCGTGACGTCATCGAGCGGGGAAAAAACACTGCGCGCCCCCCTCTCACTCTGTTCTACTCTCTCTCTCTCTCCCAGATCCCATCATTACTAGTTAATGATAAAACATATACTTTACAATTAAATATAGAAAGCCCTGACATGGGTGAAAACAAAGAGCCTTTCTGGACTGCCCATGACACGAGCTTTCATATGAAATAAAGCACACTCTAATACATAAACTGTAGCCCCATCCACTGCCCTGGCGATCCTAGCGAGTCACTGTAGGACAAGCCATGCGGTTCTAACGGAGTGGTTAACGTCACAGATGACACCCGGCAGCCACGCGGAGTAGTGAAGAATCGAGGACGGAGTGGCCAACATCAACCCCAGAAACTGAAGGCAGTCCCGGCACCGACGGAGGGGGCCCTCACACGGGACCCCGAATCCAGCTGGCACCGACGGAGGGGGGCCTCACACGGGAACCCAGAGCCCAGAACCAACCACGTGGGTGCAGCGTCCCTCAATCGTGCAGTGCCACGCATCACAGATCCAGGGAGCGATGGCCACCACCAAACAGCGAGGATGCAAGGAAGCGCAGAGTGAAGTCGGAAGAGGCAGATGATCAGACGATGATGAAGGCAGAGCAGTGTAGAATGTTGCAAGGAGATGAAGCCGGGGGAAGAGGCCGCCGAACCACCGAAGCGGCAGACGACTCCCACGGACGTCCACTCACCACCGTAGCCCAGCAGAGACTACCTGGTGATAGTCTTGGTGATAATACACACTCAGGTCAGGTCAGGTGTTAATGACAGGTCAATGTTTATAACAACCACCCCCTTTTTTTTTTTTTTCCTTCTTCTCCTTGACGGGGTGACTCCTCCGACCATCCCAAGTTCCCCCGCCGTCATATCCTTGTACTGGCTTTCCCCGAGTGAAAAAGTTTAGTGGAAGAATAATAATAATAATAATAATAATAATAATAATAATAATAATAATAATAATAATAATTTAAGTATAAAGTAAAAAAGGGGAGGGAATTAAGATCAATTCTTCAAGACAGAGGGGCAACCAATAAGCTCAGTGGAAAACAGTTTTGGTTAATTGCCCGATAGGTCAGTTATAGTTAGGAAAAGACACTATAGTCCACGTAAATCACGAACTCTTTTTGTTAATAAGGAAACTATATAAAAAGGACACTAGTCCATATAAATCACAGACTCTTTTGTTAGAAAGGAAACTATATCCATATCATTAAAAAGGACAATTGGGTCAGTCCTTGGGAAGCGTTAAGGACATCACGTCCCGTATAGCAATGTATTCATCAGAATTTATGTAAAGGATTATAATCGTGAATATTTTCCGTGTAGGGGTTTTGAGGTACAGTGTATCCCTTTTTGAAAGATTATTGATTAAGGTTTATATGTGAATATATAGCTTAATTGTAATAGGGTTATGTGATCGTATAATCGGAAGGTGTTATTAAATAGATTTATCAAGGTAAATAGTGTAAACAACCTGTCATTTGAGTAACTGGGTGATAGAACCCAATATTGTATTTGAGAGGGAAATCTAAATAACTTGTAATCCCAGCCGGTTCATTTACAGGAATTTATTGTATACTCAGAGAAGTGTTGAGGTACCCTTGTGTAACGACGTCTGTGTCAGATGAGGTAATGTAAGATATAGGAAATATTATTAAAGAAATTATATGTATTAACGCCTTGGTCTCGGGAATAGCCCAGTGGACGTGGTTAATTCTTAAGGATAGATAAAGAATATCACTTTTGTTTAAAATAGGTGAATAACGATTGATTCATTAGGCCCTGGTCTCAACAGTAGACACAGCAGGGCTCGACATAAAACTATTTAGGTTAGAAACTAGTAACGTACGTGCCTTTTGGATCGAAGTCGACTTGAGTCAATACCTGAATAACGGGAATTCAGCTAGGGAGAAACGGGAGCTCTAGGGGTCCAAAGTACACCCTATCATGAATCGACATAATATTAAATCTGTGTCTTGAACTCATCTCGGCCCGAACAGAGAAACCGTTATTAGAGTAGTTAGGAAGCTTTGTTAATTAAGTATACAAACTTCTAAATGACTGTCGATTTATCCCCCACATAAGTAGTATCGTAGAGAAAATAAAATAAATACTACAATAATAATAATAATAATGCTTTATTCCAGACTCACACAGTACAACGGGAACCATACTAGGGTCCATATACACCTTACAATAACATACAAGTAGGCATCTACATAGGCCTACATACACAAAATAGAATAGCCTACTACCCAGTTTGCCAATAGCTGCATGTAGTTCACAGCACTGTCCCACCCAAAAACCGTGGCCATCAAACTGCTGCGTATTTTAATGACCATAATTATGTCTTAATAGTGTACATTAATGTATTAGAAGAGGGAAGATGAAATCAGCTTAATTAAGGCGTAGTAAAGAATCGGATAATAAAAAAAGATAGCTTAAGATATAGATATTAGACTATATCTGCCTCCCTACGCCTGTAGCTCCTCTCTCCTTCCCTGTTCTCTCCTCACCCATACTCCTCTCAGAAACTTTGTCCCTATCTGTACTCTCTGCCTCACATGTTCTTCCTCCCATTCTTCTTGCCCCACCAGATATGTTATTCCTCTATCTTCCTCCTCTTTAAGCCATTCCCATATCTCCTCTCTTATACATCTTCTCATCCAACTTTCTAATTCCTTTCTTTCTTCCACGTACAACTCATACAGTCTCTTCCATTCTCTCTTCTCCTACCAAACATTCTCCATACATCTTCAGGACCCCCATTCCACCTCCAGGTGTAAAGTCAGTAAAAATAGGTGACCCATAAACAAAACCAGATGCGGAAATTACTTGATATCTTTCTTGGTCTAACTGGTAGAGTGTCTGCCTCATAGCTTAAGGGTCCCGGGTTCAATCCCAGCCCATGGCATATTTTCGGCAGGCTATTTCAGCATCTAACGAAGTTTAGGTGTGTTGGTAAAATTGTTAAGATGGTTGAGAGTAAGATCGGAGTTCCATAAATCATCTTTCGGGTATGGTGTAAAAACCTATTCCTACACAGGTTCTACAGTTTATCTACCATGCCCCTGCTCTTACCCTAAATAATAAACTTGACCCTACAAGCTTCCATTACAATAGCTAACCCTACCCACCTTGTTTTGGACTCTCTCCATTTCCTGCACATCAGAGTGTCAAACCGGAGCAATTTTCTTTGAAGAATTTAATGAATATGAGGAGGAATGCAAGACAATTAACATGAAATAGCATTGTTATGGCCATTAAATAATTTCCAAAGACATAATTTGAACTATAAACCCTATGTTTAACTTCACATATACAATGATAAAGACTAAAAGTAATGGACTTGGCTTTGATTTGACCCCTTGGTGCATATCCTTATCTGTACACCTTATCGAATATCGCCTCCAACCCATACATTACCCCTGGTACTCCCACTCCCTTCTACAACCCCGGCCCGAACAACCTCATATCTATTCAAACTTTCTCTCACCGCATTCACTAACCTGCCCCACATTCTTCTCCCTATTAAATCCTTCCACTTCCAACCAGACCCCCTAGTACTTATATTGACTCATTTCTTCCATTCGCCTCCCCTTAAGACCCATTCTCTCTCTTCCATACCCTTAGGCGGCTTGTTCACTATCATTACTCCTTTCTCCACTAAACTTCACCTGCATCTCCTCTCCGTACCTATCAGCCTCTTCCAGCACCCTTTCTAACCCATCTCCTCCACCACCAAAACGCAGAATCACCCCAGCTGGCCACAGTCACACGTACAGTACACTAATTATAAAAGAGCCAACCCGGAAACTTTCATAACTGATACAGAACAGCACCTCGAAACTTTAAACAGTACACCTATAAACATCAACGATGCCATACACACCTTCAATATAATTATTCAAAACACAGATGAAAAACTCATCCCTAGAGGTAACAGAAAGCAACACCTGGACTATGCACATTTCATTAACAGTCAGACAAAGCACATCATCAATAACTTCCAACACTCAACCTCCTGTGGCCCAGACAATATAAGAAACATATACCTTAGACACCTGGTACCACAAGTCATTCAAGCACTCACCATTAGTTCTAATATAATCTCATAATCACACTTCATCATTAACTTTTATACGGCAACCGTCCTCAATAGAGGTTTTTCTGGTGCACTGCGACCGTCCTTATAGATCCAGAGCATAACAAAAAAAAACTTAGAAAACACCCCAGTGGCACTCAAAACAAAGCAATTTGTGATTAGGTGAGATAATTACCCTCCATTACTTGCTACCACTCCTACATATGTGTCCCCCCCCCCACCTTCCCCTCCTTTTGCCCCCTCCTCAATTATCAGCTATTTTCCCTTTTATTCCCCCTTTTATCGGGTAGTTTTCGGCGCGAATTTCCCTCATGCGGTCTCTAGAGATAGCTGCGAGGCAGCTAGAGATCCTTGCAACAGAGAGACTTCTAGTGCAAGGCCTCAGTGTCGCTCTACAGCTCGGAGAAGGAGCATAAACGCTGCTCCGGGTTTCGCCTCATGATACGACCTTGCGACAATAATACGTCTTTTTCACCCTCCCAAATGCTATTCCCACTTCTTTTATTGCTCCTAAATGTTCATATGTTCATAATAAAAGCAAAATAGGTGCATATGGATAAGTAATAATTATATATATGGTACTATGACGATTTTCGTCAGAATAGAACCAAATACCTTCTCTTGGCGGGAGGGTTTAAACTACCATAGCTTCGCAGTTTACGAGTTAAGGGGAGATGGTCACTTAAGAGATATTTTTCGAACCTCATTCTCCCTCATGTTTAGCCCCATTAATTTTGAAATTTTAAGATGTTCGGCCCATTAGTTTGGTGATTTCAACACCTTTAGCTCCATTTCGTTGTAAATTTTAAGACCTATTGTGCCATATGGGTGTCATTTTTTTCCTGGTGAGCGATAGCGAGCCTGTAATTATAGGAGGAACCGTTCTTTGGTCGAAACATTTTGCTACTGAAAAATCTTGAAGGGGGATGTAGGGAGTGCTTTTTAAGCTTGATGGAGGTCTAACGAGGAAACTAAAAGATAAAAGAATAAATAAATTAATAGGAAAACCAATAGCGACTAGCCCCTTAACCCCTTCTGTACCGGCGATCTCATTTTATCTTTATTCTAGCTATATTTAGACGATGTTGTGCAGTTTAAGAAGGAGCTGTGGTAGTATAAATGAATAAGTGAGATAGTTCCAGGCCTGTTACTTGCTGGAAGCCCCCTTTTAATCTGAATAAAATCGTCTAATAGTAGCCAGAATAAATGACAATAGACGTCGCCGGTACAGAAGGGGTTAACATTACCGGTAGCCTATTACTGCCTGCAGGGAGTGGAAACAGCCAACTCACCAGGGGTCTGAGATAAAAGTCCGCGGGTTCCATTAACGGGGGTGACCTGCTTTTTGTTCTGTCCTTTTCTATCTTTCTCTGGCTTGTATCCATTTGGCCCCATTCAGCCTACTGTTTTAAGACGTTTCTCCCCATCCAGGTGTCAATTTTTTACTGGTGAGCGGTAGCGAGCCAGCATATTTTTTAGTTTTGTTTGACAGCAGGCTAAATTTGTACATTTTTCGATAGAAAAATGTCTCCGGCGAAGCCAGATTTCTTCATATAATGCTGGCTCGCTATCGCTCGCCAGGAAGAAATCGACACCTAGATGGGGATAAACGTCTTAAAATAGTTGGCAGAATGGGGCCGAATGGATACAAGCCAAAGAAAGAGAGAAAAGGACAGAAATAACAAAAAGCAGGTCACCCCCCTTAAGCAGGTCACCCCCCTTAAGCAGGTCACCCCCCTTAACGGGAGGTTTTTAGTTTGTTTCCTCCTCCTCCAGCAATCTTAAAATTTCACCCCCTTGACCCCCTTCTAGATTAATTTGTACATTTTTCGGTAGAAAAATGTCCCGGCCGAAGGCCGATTCTTCCGACATTACAGGCTCACTATCGTTCGCCAGGGAAAAAATCGACACCTAATTAGCACGAAAGGTCTAAATATTGACGAAGAAATGGGGCGAAAGGTCTTAAAATCGACTAACTAATGGGGCAAACATTTTAACATCTGAAAACTAATGGGGCTAAACATGCGGGAGAAAGTGGTCCAGAAAACCGGGCCATCCTTCCGTAAACTGAATACAATCGTCTAATAGCCAGAATAAAGTTGAAGGTAACGAAGGGGTTAATTTGGGGAGATTTCCACTTGAGGGATTTTTTTCTGGACTCCTTTCTCTCTCATGTTTAGCCCCATTGCTTTTTAGATTTTAAGACGCTCGCCCCCTTTAGTTTGGTGATTTTAAGAACTTTCGCCCCTTTTCTGTCAATTTTAAGAACTTTCGTGCCATTTAGGTGTCGATATTTTCCTGGCGAGCGATAGCGAGCCTGTAATTTAAGAGGAACCGGCCTTCGGCCGGGACATTTTTCTACCGAAATATGTACAAATTTATCTTGAAAGGGGGTCTAGGGGGTGTAATTTTAAGCTTGATGGAGTTCTAGGGTACAAACTAAATACCTCCCCTTAACACTATCTGGTGCAACGTCTTGGAGGTTATTATGGTATTTTGTTGCATTATTATCGAGTGTTTTAATTGTTTTAGACATTTTCGAACAATGTGTTTTTAGTTAACCCCAAGACTTGGAAAAACGCCTCTCCAAACCCCACTCAAACTAAAAAAACGTCCCCCAGACCCCCTTCAAGCTAAATATGTAAATTTCCCGGCCACCGATTTCTCCCAAATTGCAGGCTCGCTATCGCTCGCCCAGGAAAAATCGACACCTTACTGGGTTGAAGCATCATATAATCGCCAAACTAATGAGGTGAAACGTCTTAAAATATCCAAGCTAATGGAGTAAATCAGGGAGGCTCCAAATTGGCCCGCCCTGTACCTAATAGGTTAAGCCGCTGTCACACGATCGCTTTTTCCGTCAATTTTCCATGAGCCAATTTTTTTCTAGTAATATTTCGGGACTTTTTCGCACTGGTATCAGAAACTAGACTGAAGGTAGATTATGTTAGGCGGCTGAATTCTGATAAAGTGTAATTTTTGAAGCTTCCAGACCATACTTGCCCGTAAAAATTGCTCGAAAAACGGCTCGTGTGACTCCGGCTTCATCCCCTTCAGTACCGGCGACGTCCATTGGTCTTTATTCTGGTTACTGTAAAGCCGGAGTCACACGAGCCGTTTTTCGAGCAATTCTTTGACGGGCAATTATGGTATGGCAGCTTCAAATATTACACTTTATCAGAATTCAAACGCCTCACGTACTCTACCTTGAGTCTAGTTACCGATACCAGTGCAAAAAAAGTCCCTAAATACAACGAGAAAAAGCCTGCTCATGGCAAATTGACGGAAAAATCGCTCGTGTGACAGCCGCTTTCAACGAGAATATTCAGTTTCTTAAGGGAACCCACCTCGCTTTTTTTGTTTCTCTTTCTCTCCCTCTCTCTTTGGCGTGTATCCATTCGGCCCCATTCACCCTACTGTTTTAAGATGTTTACCCCCATCCAGGTGCCAATATTTTCCTGGCGAGCGGTAGCGAGCCAGCATATATATATATATTAGTTTTGACAGCAAGCTGAATTTGTACATTTTTCGATAGAAAAATGTCTCCGGCGAAGCCAGATTTCTCCATACAATGCTGGCTCGCTATCGCTCGCCAGGAAAAAATCAACACCTGGATGGGGATGAACGTCTTAAAACAGTAGGCTGCATGGGGCCGAATGGATACAAGCCAAAGAGAGAGGGAGAGAAAGAGAAAAAACAAAGCGAGGTGGGCTCCCTTAGGAAACTGAATATACCAATACTCGTCTAAAGCGGCTGTCACACGAGCAATTTTTCCGTCAATTTTCCGTGAGCCAGTTTGTTCTCGTTGTATTTAGGGACTTTTTTGCACTGGTATCAGTAACTAGACTGAAGGTAGAGTATGTGAGGCGTTTGAATTCTGATAAAGTGTAATATTTTGTTCAACTTGGGAAGAAACTGTCAGACTTAGAAGGTTAATAAGTAATACAATCTATTACTTACCCCCCGTAAGTTCCAGTATCCTATTGTTGGTGCCATGTTGTTGTTGTTGGTGGTGGTGGTGGAGACGAGAGGGAGATCCGCTGGTGGTGGTGGTCGTGGAGAGACTAGAGGGATATGGGTGGTGGTGGTGGTGGTGGTCGTGGAGAGACTAGAGGGATATGGGTGGTGGTGGTGGTGGTGGAGAGAGACTATATCGATAGTGATATGGCAGGTGGTGGTGGTGGTGGTGTTGCTGTTATGGATGGTCAAGGTTATAGTAGTGATGTGGTGGTGCTGGTGATATGGATGGTCAAGGTTATTAGTAGTAGTAGTAGTAGTAGTAGTAGTAGTAATAGTAGTAGTAGTAGTAGTGGGGACTATGTATATTAAGGCCAAGTGGTGCCTATTGCAAGTCACCCCTCCTCCCCCTTATTGACACAAGTGGACTTCCCTTCCCTGACTGAGCTTGACTGGCCGTTCAGCACATATAAGCCTACCCTTCTTCTTCTTAACCCGGGGTTATCAAATATACATCCCTAGATTGTAAATAAATGCCGAAAATCGCTAGAATAATGCCATAATCTCTGGACTATCGCCCTAAAATTACCCATATCTCCAGAATATCGCTAGAATAATTCCACAATTTCTGGACTATCGCCCTAAAATTACCCATATCTCCAGAATATGGCTGGAATAATGCCACAATTTCTGGACTATCGCTCTAAAATTACCCATATCTCCAGAATATCGCTAGAATAATGCCACAATTTCTGGATTATCGCTCTAAAATTACCCATATCTCCAGAATATCGCTAGAATAATGCCACAATTTCTGGACTATCGCTCTAAAATTACCCATATCTCCAGAATATCGCTAGAATAATACCACAATTTCTGGACTATCGCTCTAAAATTACCCATATCTCCAGAATATCGCTAGAATAATACCACAATTCCTGGACTATCGCTCTAAAATTACCCATATCTCCAGAATATCGCTAGAATAATGCCACAATTTCTGGACTATCGCTCTAAAATTACCCATATCTCCAGAATATCGCTAGAATAATACCACAATTTCTGGACTATCGCTCTAAAATTACCCATATCTCCAGAATATTGCTAGAATAATACCACAATTCCTGGACTATCACTCTAAAATTACTCATATCTCCAGAATATCGCTAAAATAATGCCACAATTTCTGGACTATCGCTCTAAAATTACCCATATCTCCAGAATATCGCTAGAATAATGCCACAATTCCTGGACTATCACTCTAAAATTACCCATATCTCCAGAATATCGCTAGAATAATGCCACAATTTCCGGATTATCGCTCTAAAATTGCCCATATCTCCAGAATATCGCTAGAAAAATGCTACAATTTCTGGACTATCACTCTAAAATTACCCATATCTCCAGAATATCGCTAGAAAAATGCTACAATTTCTGGACTATCACTCTAAAATTACCCATATCTCCAGAATATCGCTAGAATAATGCCACAAGAGTCGTTCTCAAAAGTCGCTAGAAGGGCGATTGTTAAGAAATTAAAAATTAGTTAGTTTCTTTTTTCTTTTTTCTTTATTCCAACTACTCCCTCTTAGGCATAGGCTAAGAGCCTGTACATTCAACCGTTCATTCAACGGTAAAGCCCATGAGGTCTAGTTCCAGTCTAGGGAGTGAGCCATGTGAAGGACTTTGAGCTGCAACCAGCCCCCGCCATCTTGCCTTCACCATGGCTCGAAGCAGCCCCATCTCTGGAGCTGTTTCGGGTCTGTGCTTCACCGTCTCATCCCCAAGACTCGGATCCTCACTCAGAACGCCACCTATTGAGCAATGAACTCACTAGGCATTGCCCCCCTGTAGCATATTTTGAATATGGGAATATTCATACAGTGCTACTTAATCAGGGAACAATGAGGGTATTTTGGGGGGAGCGTTTTGGAGCTGCAGTGGTCGAGTGGTGAGCACGCTCACGTGTGAATCTGCCAGACCCGGGATCGAATCCCAGCCACGGCGGACATTTAGTGGGTGTGGTAGTACGTCCTAGCATTTTTCACATGCTCGCACTCAGTCAGGGGACATCCTGACGACGTGTACAGACTAAACACACATAACAAAGCCACTCCAACAGCTTCCTCTCTCTTCCCTCTCAACACTCTTCTCTGAGCTAGTGCAGTAAATTTTTATTTTTTTCTTCTATGTGATTGAGAGAGGCAAAAGGCAGAACTGCCTATAGCGAGTGCCTCCCCCATAGTTGAAAGAGTGACAGGGCCAAAATCAAGGGACGTTCGAGCCAAAATGCCTGGACACACGGAGTTTGAAGCAATTTTAGTCATAGGAAGAGGGAAAGACTGATACTTGGAGAGAGTTCCAGAGCTCAGCTGTTGAGTAGAAGAAAGTTTGAGAGTAACGTTTCACTCTTGGGTTGGAGAGCTGCACAGAGTAGGGGTGGGATTGAGTTGCAAGACGGGTACAACGTGCCCTACGTAAAGGAGGTGGTATACACTGGGAATGCTCTGAGGAACACTGATTATTATAGTAGCAATAGAATAGCGAGAGAGATGCAACATTGCGGCGGAGAGAGAAAGATTGCAGAGAGTTGGTGAGTGGACGGGAGTTAATGATACGAAAGGCCTTCCTTTCAACTTTGTCTAGGAGAGTGGTGTGAGAGGAACCTCCCAACACATGTGAACAATACTCAATACAAGGACGCACTATGCCCCTGTACAGAGCAAGAAGCTGTGGAGGGGAAAAGAACCCCCTAAGGCGGTTGAGCACACCCAGTTTCTGGGAGGCTGCCTTAATAAGACTGGTAATATGGTCCTTCCAACTGAGAGAGGAAGAAAAAGAGACACCAAGAATATTGAGAGAAGATGAAGGATTGATTTTTGAATTGTTGAAGAATAAGGGATAGTCCGCTGGGAGTTCCTTACGGGTAGATAGATGGAGAAATTGGGTTTTGGAAGCATTAAAGGTAACAAGGTTTTCTCTGCCCCAATTGGAGATAGTAGCTAGATCAGAATTTAAGAGTTCTATGGCTTCATTTCGTTTGTCTTTGAGGGATTGCTGACTGGGGCGTTCTGAAAAACTAATGGAGTAGTGTAAGGTTGAGTCGTCTGCGTATGAATGGATGGGAATTGAGGTACAGATGAGGAGATCATTTATAAAAATTAGAAAGAGAATAGGAGATAGGACAGAGCCCTGAGGAACACCGGAGTTTATAGGGTGAGGAAGTGAACAATGGCCGTCCACAACCGCGGCTATGGAACGGCCGGAAAGGAAATTAGAGATAAAGGCACAGATGGAGGGATAGAAACCGAAGGAGGGTAGTTTAGAAATTAAAGATTTATGCCAGACTCTATCGAAGGCTTTTGATATGTCTAGTGCAATAGAAAAAGTCTCACCGAATTCCCGAAAGGACGATGACCAAAAGTTAGTAAGATATGAAAGAAGATCACCAGTAGAGCGACCCTTAAGGAAGCCATACTGGCGATCTGAGAGCAGATTATGAGAAGAGAAATGCTTAAGAAATTTGGAAGCAAGAATAGTTTCAAAAACTTTAGAAAGACAAGAGATGAGAGCAATTGGACGATAGTTGGAGGGTTGAGAGCGGTCACCCTTCTTTGGGACAGGTTGAATGTGAGCAAATTTCCAGCATGAAGGGAAGACGTTAGAGGATAGACAGAGACGAAAGAGTTTGCCTAGGCAGGGAGTCAGCATGGAAGCACAGTTTTTGAGAACAACAGGAGGAACACCGTCCGGACCGTACGCCTTATAAGTATTAAGCCCAGAGAGGGTAGAAAGTACATCTTCAGAAGAGATTAGGATATTAGGCATAAGTAAGAGAGAGGAGGGTGGAGAGGGAGGAATAGCACCGGAATCATCCAAGGTGGAGTTTCTAGCAAAAGTTTGAGCGAAGAGTTTAGCTTTGTCAGAGGAAGAAGTGATGGTTGTGCCATCAGAGTGGAAAAGGGGAGGGAAAGACGAGGAAGATAAATTGTTGGAGAGGTTTTTGGCTAGATGCCAGAAAGCTTGGGAAGAGCTAGAGTTGGATAGTTCAGTGCATTTATTATTGATGAAAGAGTGTTTGGCAAGTCGAAGAACAGATTTGGCTTGATTCCGGGCAGAAACATAGGAAGAATGAGAGTCTTGAGTTTTAAGGCGTCGGTACCGTTTGAATGCTTCGCGGACAACAGTAGAACAGGCGTGAGTAAACCAAGATTTTTTAGCATTAGTCTGAGAGAAAGAGAATGGAATGTATGCTTCCATGCCCGATAGGATTACCTCGGTAATGCGTTCAGCACTCTCCGAGGGTCCCCGGCCACGGAAGCAGAAATCATTCCATGGGAAATCAAAGAAGTACTGCCGGAGAGTCTCCCAATCGGCAGCGCCGAAGTGCCACAAGCGCCGCCGGCTAGGAGGATCGGGTGGTCGTACTGGAGAGATAGGACAGGTGACAGAGATAAGTTTATGGTCGGAGGAGCCCAAAGGAGAGAAAAGTTCAACAGTATAAGAAGAAGGGCTAGAAGTTAGAAACAATCAAGAATGTTGGGCCGATCTCCGATGCGATCTGGGATACGGGTGGGTTGCTGAACTAACTGCTCTAGGTCATTTAGGATAGAAATGACGTAGGCTTGTTCACCAGCTGGGTCAGTAGTGTGAGAGGAGAGCCATTGGCGGTGGTGAACGTTGAAATCTCCTAAGATGGAGATTTCTGAGAAAGGAGAAATGAATAGAATGTGTTCCACTGTAGAGTTTAAATAGTCAAAGAATTTGAGAAAGTTGGTAGAGTTAGCGGAAAGATAGACAGCACAGAAATATTTAGTAAGAGAATGACAGGAAAGTTTGAGCCATAAAGTTGAGAATTCAGAGGAGTCGAAATCGGGAACACGAGAGCAAGTGAGTTTGTTGTGCACATATGCACAACATTTGCCTTTGGCTTTGAAACTAGGATAGAGAAAGTAGGAGGATACAGAGAAGGGGCTGTTGGATGTTGCTACAGACACCTGAGTTTCGGTAAGGAAGAGAAAATCAGGTTTGTAGGAGGAGAGATGGTGTTCAACAGAGTGAACGTTAGAGGAAAGTCCGCGAATGTTGCAGAAATCAATAGAAAGAGTAACAGGCCGAGGTCCAGGTAATTGTGTGGGGTTGTCAGGGGATGGTCGGTCGGGTGAGGGGGCATTTATGGTTCCCCCCCCCCCCCTGGGGACTCTGAGGCTGGGCTAAAAAAAAATATACAAAAAAAAAAATTGGTGCGGAGGAATGAAGTGTGGTGTGCATGTTTAGTGTAGTGAAGTGGATAGGAAGAGAAGGTGTTTGTGAGAGCTAGCTGGATTGCTCTCAGTGTAAATGAGACACAAAGAAAATCAGTAAGAGAGGCTAAGCAAATGAAACAGGAGTTCCAGCGACTCTTTATCACATGCCTATAACATATGGACAGTCCTATATAGAATCATAAGATTCAGAGTCGTAAAGATTTCGGGACGAGCTCAATAGACGAAGAAGAAGAAGGTGGGCTTTGTGGTCTATCTATCTATTCTATCTACAGTATAATGCTCAGGCCCAATCCCATTTTTTCTATTTTTATTTTTATTTTCTATTTTACTCTATTTTGTTTATTTTTGTTCCTCTTTTCTTGGGGGTGGCCGACTCAAGACAGAGCAAGAACAGGGAAAACTCAAAAACAACATAAAACAACGAACAAACACAGATAAAAACACAAATTCACACACATCTAGGTCACCCAGGAGAATACTAATACTAATACTAATACTAATAATAGTAATACTAATACTGTACCAGGTACAGCACAAACTCCATCCTAATAACATCGGGATTCGAACCCGGGACCATTGGATTACCAGTCCAGTGGCAAGACCACTCCACCACACCCCCTTCAATCTAATGTTTAGCCCCATTAGTTTTCAGATTTTAAGATGTTTACCCCATTAGTTTGTCAATTTTAAGACCTTTCACCCCGTTTCATTGTCAATATTAACACTCAAGCCACGGGGCCCGACATATGTCGAGTGAGAGAATCATTGCCACCCCTGCGGGGCCCGACATTAATCGGGCGGGATTTTTAGCACATTATCGGCTCTGAGAGAGAATCCACGCGTTGGGAGGACGATAGGCGGGCTCTGACCGCTCGGGACGGACCCAGTTCCGCGACTGACGGTACCTCCGCACCATTCCACACCCACGGCCTCATGAGACCAGGAAAAAACTCGTGAAATTACCATTACCGTATTTGAGGGTTTTTCCCATCGTGCTGCGCGATCGCTACAGGATAACCCGTGGTCGTACAAGGGTGATTCAGGTGTCATTGGAGAGCTCTATTATCGCCCTTTCATGGATACATAATTGTATTACGCTCTGGCTCTTGTTTATGCATGAAAAAGAGCATGGAATGAAGCTCGTTTAGGGTAAATATGCCCGCCTTAAGCTTGATAGAGACTAAAGGCCGGTTCCTTCTAAATTCCACCTAATGGCACGAAAGATCTTTATACTGACAAAGAAATTGGGCGAAAGGTCTTATAATCGACAAACTAATTGGGGAGAAGGACTTAAGGGGAGTCAGACCGTTTTTCTGGACCCCCTTCTCCCTAATGTTTAGCCCCACTAGTTTTGAGATTATAAGACGTTCGGCCCATTAGTATCGATTTTAACACCTTTCCCCCCATTATGTTGTCAATTTAAAGACCTTTCGTGCCATTTAGGTGTCGATTATATCCTGGCGAGCGATAGCAAGCCTGCAATTTCCAGAGGAACCGGCCTTCGGCCGGGAAACTTTTTCTACCGAAAAATGTACATATTTATCTTGAAGGGGGGTCTAGGGGGTGTTTCTCTAAGCTTGATGGAGGTCTAGGGAGGAAACTAAAAAAAATATATGAATAAATGAATTAATAGACCAAACAAATAGTCTGCCTCCCCTTAAAAGCTCACAACTAATGAGGCACAACGTTCACCCTCAGCCTCCTCCTCCTACATACCACACCAAGCTCTTTGACTACTAATGAGGCACAACGTTCACCCTCAGCCTCCTCCTCCTACATACCACACCAAGCTCTTTGACTACTAATGAGGCACAACGTTCACCCTCAGCCTCCTCCTCCTACATACCACACCAAGCTCTTTGACTACTAATGAGGCACAACGTTCACCCTCAGCCTACTCCTCCTACATACCACACCAAGCTCTTTGACTACTAATGAGGCACAACGTTCACCCTCAGCCTCCTCCTCCTACATACCACACCAAGCTCTTTGACTACTAATGAGGCACAACGTTCACCCTCAGCCTCCTCCTCCTACATACCACACCAAGCTCTTTGACTACTAATGAGGCACAACGTTCACCCTCAGCCTCCTCCTCCTCCTACATACCACACCAAGCTCTTTGACTACTAATGAGGCACAACGTTCACCCTCAGCCTCCTCCTCCTACATACCACACCAAGCTCTTTGACTACTAATGAGGCACAACGTTCACCCTCAGCCTGCTCCTCCTACATACCACACCAAGCTCTTTGACTACTAATGAGGCACAACGTTCACCCTCAGCCTCCTCCTCCTACATACCACACCAAGCTCTTTGACTACTAATGAGGCACAACGTTCACCCTCAGCTTCCTCCTCCTACATACCACACCAAGCTCTTTGACTACTAATGAGGCACAACGTTCACCCTCAGCCTCCTCCTCCTACATACCACACCAAGCTCTTTGACTACTAATGAGGCACAACGTTCACCCTCAGCCTCCTCCTCCTACATACCACACCAAGCTCTTTGACTACTAATGAGGCACAACGTTCACCCTCAGCCTCCTCCTCCTACATACCACACCAAGCTCTTTGACTACTAATGAGGCACAACGTTCACCCTCAGCCTCCTCCTCCTCCTACATACCACACCAAGCTCTTTGACTACTAATGAGGCACAACGTTCACCCTCAGCCTCCTCCTCCTCCTACATACCACACCAAGCTCTTTGACTACTAATGAGGCACAACGTTCACCTTCAGCCTCCTCCTCCTACATACCACACCAAGCTCTTTGACTACTCGCGGCAGTTTCTCCTCAGAATCCGCCTATAACCCTGCGTCATCAGCAAACAGCAACTGGTTCTACTCCCAATCTCAACCATTCTTTCCTACTAAACCCAATCCTCTACCCAAAGTTATCATCCCCTCCTCAGTCCTCTACCCAAAGTTCTCATCCCCCCCCTCCTCAATCCTCTACCCAAAGTTCTCATCCCCCCCACCCTCATCTCTACCAAGTTCTCATCCCCCTCAATCCTCTACCCAAGTTCTCATCCCCCACCTCAATCCTCTACCCAAGTTCTCATCCCCCCCCTCCTCAATCCTCTACCCAAAGTTCTCATCCCCCCCCCACCCTCAATCCTCTACCCAAAGTTCTCATCCCCTCCTCAATCCTCTACCCAAAGTTCTCATCCCCCCTCAATCCTCTACCCAAAGTTCTCATCCCCCCCTCAATCCTCTACCCAAAGTTCTCATCCCCCCCTCAATCCTCTACCCAAAGTTCTCATCCCCCCCCTCATCCTCTACCCAAAGTTCTCATCCCCCCCTCAATCCTCTACCCAAAGTTCTCATCCCCCCCTCAATCCTCTACCCAAAGTTCTCATCCCCCCTCAATCCTCTACCCAAGTTCTCATCCCCCCCCCTCATCCTCTACCCAAAGTTCTCACCCCCCCTCAATCCTCTACCCAAAGTTCTCACCCCCCCCTCAATCCTCTACCCAAGTTCTCATCCCCCCCACCCCCCCCTCAATCCTCTACCCATAGTTCTCATCCCCCCCCCCCCACCCTCAATCCTCTACCAAAGTTTCTCACCCCCCACCCTCAATCCTCTACCCATAGTTCTCATCCCCCCCACCCTCAATCCTCTACCCAAGTTCTCATCCCCCCACCCCCCCTCAATCCTCTACCCAAAGTTCTCACCCCCCACCCTCAATCCTCTACCCATAGTTCTCATCCCCCCCACCCTCAATCCTCTACCCATAGTTCTCATCCCCCCCCCCTCAATCCTCTACCCATAGTTCACACCCCCCACCCTCATCCTCTACCCATAGTTCTCACCCCCCACCCTCAATCCTCTACCCAAAGTTCTCACCCCCCCACCCCCAAACCCCTACCCATAGTTCTCCTCCCCCCCACCCTCAATCCTCAACGCATAGTTCTCATCCCCCCCACCCTCTACCCTCTACCCAAAGTTCTCACCCCCCCCACCCTCACTCCTCTACCCAAAGTTCTCATCCCCCCCACCCTCAATCCTCTACCAAAGTTCTCATCCCGCCCACCCCCCCCCTCAATCCTCTACCCATAGTTCTCATCCCCCCCACCCTCAATCCTCTACCCAAAGTTCTCATCCCACCCCCCCACCCTCAATCCTCTACCCATAGTTCTCATCCCCCCCACCCTCAATCCTCTACCCATAGTTCTCATCCCCCCCCACCCCCCACCCTCAATCCTCTACCCATAGTTCTCATCCCCACCCCCACCCACCCCCCCCCACCCTCAATCCTCTACCCATAGTTCTCATCCCCCCACCCCCCCACCCTCAATCCTCTACCCATAGTTCTCATCCCCCCCCCCCCCACCCTCAATCCTCTACCCATAGTTCTCATCCCCCCCACCCCCCCACCCTCAATCCTCTACCCATAGTTCTCATCCCCCCACCCCCCACCCTCAATCCTCTACCCATAGTTCTCATCCCCCCCACCCCCCCCACCCCCAATCCTCTTGCCGTAGTTCTCATCCCCCCCACCCCCCACCCTCAATCCTCTACCCATAGTTCTCATCCCCCCCACCACCCTCAATCCTCTACCCATAGTTCTTATCCCCCCCACCCCCCCACCCTCAATCCTCTACCCCTAGTTCTCATCCCCCCCACCCCCCCACCCTCAATCCTCTACCCATAGTTCTCATCCCCCCCACCCTCAATCCTCTACCCCTAGTTCTCATCCCCCCCACCCTCAATCCTCCCATAGTTCTCATCCCCCACCCTCAATCCTCTACCCATAGTTCTCATCCCTCCCACCCCCCCCACCCTCAGTCCTCTACCCATAGTTCTCATCCCCCCCACCCCCCCACCCTCAATCCTCTACCTATAGTTCTCATCCCGCCCACCCCCCCACCCTCAATCCTCTACCCCTAGTTCTCATCCCCCCCACCCTCAATCCTCTACCCATAGTTCTCATCCCCCCCACCCCCCACCCTCAATCCTCTACCCATAGTTTCTCATCCCCCCCACCCTCAATCCTCTACCCATAGTTCTCATCCCCCCACCACTCAATCCTCTACCCATTAGTCTCATTCCACCCGTATCCCCCCCACCCTCAATCCTCTACCCATAGTTCTCATCCCCCCACCCTCAATCCTCTACCCATAGTTCTCATCACCCCCACCCCCCCCACCCTCAATCCTCTACCCATAGTTCTCATCCCCCCACCCTCAATCCTCTACCATAGTTCTCATCCCCCCCCCTCAATCCTCTACCCATAGTTCTCATCCCCCCCCCCACCCTCAATCCTCTACCCATAGTTCTCATTCCCCCCCACCCCCCCACCCTCAATCCTCTACCCATAGTTCTCATCCACCCCCCCACCCTCAATCCTCTACCCATAGTTCTCATCCCCCCCCACCCTCAATCCTCTACCCATAGTTCTCATCACCCTCCCTCTACCCATAGTTCTCATCCCCCCCACCCCCCCACCCTCAATCCTCTACCCATAGTTCTCATCCCCCCCCCCACCCTCAATCCTCTACCCATAGTTCTCATCCCCCCCCCACCCCCCTCAATCCTCTACCCATAGTTCTCATCCCCCCCCCACCCTCAATCCTCTACCCATAGTTCTCATCCCCCCACCCTCAATCCCTACCCATAGTTCTCCCCCCCACCCTCAATCCTCTACCCATAGTTCTCATCCCCCCCCCCCCACCCTCAATCCTCTACCCATAGTTCTCATTCCCCCCCCCCCCCCACCCTCAATCCTCTACCCATAGTTCTCATCCCCACCCCCCCCCCTCAATCCTCTACCCATAGTTCTCATCCCCCCCCCACCCTCAATCCTCTACCCATAGTTCTCATCCCCCCCACCCCCCCACCCTCAATCCTCTACCCATAGTTCTCATCCCCCCACCCCCCCACCCTCAATCCTCTACCCATAGTTCTCATCCCCCCCCCACCCCCACCCTCAATCCTCTACCCATAGTTCTCATCCCCCCCCACCCCCACCCTCAATCCTCTACCCATAGTTCTCATCCCCCCCCCCCACCCTCAATCCTCTACCCATAGTTCTCATCCCCCCCCCCCCACCCTCAATCCTCTACACCCATAGTTCTCATCCCCCCCACCCCCCACCCTCAATCCTCTACCCATAGTTCTCATCCCCCCACCCTCAATCCTCTACCCATAGTTCTCATTCCCCCACCCCCCCACCCTCAATCCTCTACCCATAGTTCTCATCCCCCCACCCTCAATCCTCTACCCAAAGTTCTCATCCCCCCCACCCTCAATCCTCTACCCATAGTTCTCATCCCCCCCACCCCCCCACCCTCAATCCTCTACCCATAGTTCTCATCCCCCCCCCCCCACCCTCAATCCTCTACCCATAGTTCTCATCCCCCCCCCCCCACCCCCAATTCTCTACCCATAGTTCTCATCCCTCCCACCCTCAATCCTCTACCCAAAGTTCTCATCCCCCCCACCCTCAATCCTCTACCCATAGTTCTCATCCCCCCCCCCCCCACCCTCAATCCTCTACCCATAGTTCTCATCCCCCCCCCACCCTCAATCCTCTACCAAGTTCTCATTCCCCCCACCCCCCCACCCTCAATCCTCTACCCATAGTTCTCATCCCCCCCACCCTCAATCCTCTACCCATAGTTCTCATCCCCCCACCCTCATCCTCTACCCATAGTTCTCATCCCCCCACCCCCCCACCCTCAATCCTCTACCCATAGTTTCTCATCCCCCCACCCTCAATCCTCTACCCAAAGTCTCATCACCCCCCCCCCCCCACCCTCAATCCTCTACCCATAGTTCTCATCCCCCCCCACCCTCAATCCTCTACCCATAGTTCTCATCCCACCCACCCCCCCACCCTCATCCTCTACCCATAGTTCTCATCCCCCCCACCCCCACCCTCAATCCTCTACCCATAGTTCTCATCCCCACCCCCACCCCCCACCCTCAATCCTCTACCCATAGTTTCTCATCCCCCCCACCCCCCACCCTCAACCCCCCCACCCTCAATCCTCTACCCATAGTTCTCATCCCCCCCACCTCAATCCTCTACCCATAGTTCTCATCCCCCCCCACCCTCAATCCTCTACCCCTAGTTCTCATCCCCCCACCCCCCCCACCCTCAATCCTCTACCCATAGTTCTCATCACCCCCACCCCCCCACCCTCAATCCTCTACCCATAGTTCTCATCCCCCAACCCCCCCCCACCCTCAATCCTCTACCCAAAGTTCTCATCCCCCCCACCCTCAATCCTCTACCCATAGTTCTCATCCCCCCCACCCCCAATCCTCTACCCATAGTTCTCATCCCCCCCCCCCCACCCTCAATCCTCTACCCATAGTTCTCATTCCCCCCCCCCCACCCTCAATCCTCTACCCATAGTCTCCATCCCCCACCCTCAATCCTCTACCCATAGTTCTCATCCCCCACCCGCCCCTACCCCCACCCCCACCCTCAATCCTCTACCCATAGTTCTCATCCCCCCCCACCCACCCTCAATCCTCTACCCATAGTTCTCATCCCCCCCACCCTCAATCCTCTACCCATAGTTCTCATCCCCCCCCCCCCCACCCCCCCACCCTCAATCCTCTACCCATAGTTCTCATCCCCCCCCCCCCCCCACCCTCAATCCTCTACCCATAGTTCTCATCCCCCCCCCCCCCCCCCCACCCTCAATCCTCTACCCATAGTTCTCATCCCCCCCCACCCTCAATCCTCTACCCATAGTTCTCATCCCCCCCACCCCCAATCCTCTACCCATAGTTCTCATCCCCCCCACCCTCAATCCTCTACCCATAGTTCATCCCCCCCCACCCTCAATCCTCTACCCATAGTTCTCATCCCCCCCACCCTCAATCCTCTACCCATAGGTCTCATCCCCCCCACCCTCAATCCTCTACCCATAGGTCTCATCCCCCCCACCTTCAATCCTCTACCCATAGTTCTCATCCCCCCCCCCCACCCTCAATCCTCTACCCATAGTTCTCATCCCCCCCCCACCCCCCCCACCCTCAATCCTCTACCCATAGTTCTCATCCCCCACCCCCCCACCCTCAATCCTCTACCCATAGTTCTCATCCCCCCACCCCCCCCACCCTCAATCCTCTACCCATAGTTCTCATCCCCCCCACCCCCCCCACCCTCAATCCTCTACCCATAGTTCTCATCCCCCCCACCCCCCCACCCTCAATCCTCTACCCATAGTTCTCATTCCACCCACCCCCCCACCCTCAATCCTCTACCCATAGTTCTCATTCCCCCCCCCCACCCTCAATCCTCTACCCATAGTTCTCATTCCCCCCACCCCCCCACCCTCAATCCTCTACCCATAGTTCTCATCCCCCCCACCCCCCACCCTCAATCCTCTACCCATAGTTCTCATCCCCCCACCCCCCCCCACCCTCAATCCTCTACCCATAGTTCTCATTCCCCCCACCCCCCCACCCTCAATCCTCTACCCATAGTTCTCATCCCCCCACCCCCCCACCCTCAATCCTCTACCCATAGTTCTCATCCCCCCCACCCTCAATCCTCTACCCATAGTTCTCATTCCCCTCCCCCCCTTCCCCCTTTCCCTATTATGGTCACACAGCTTATCGTCCATACACGTAGGCTTGGTTTTTAGCCAGTAAGGATGACACAACCATATTTTGTAACCCTAGTTGGTGAGAGAGAGAGAGAGAGAGAGAGAGAGAGAGAGAGAGAGAGTAACAAAGAAAAAAAGGATAGATTGATAGATTAATGTAGAATTTTAGACAGATATATACTGATGTGTGTGTGTGTGAGAGAGAGAGAGATGTATAGATATTGATATAAGAGAGAGAGAGAGAGACTAACAAATATAATTGTAGTAAGAGCTAGATTAATAGCCTAATAAGTAAAGAAATACTTACAAATACGTTATCAGATGAGGCATGATGAGGCCATAGTACGCCTGTCTCCAGATCTATCAACTATTTCCGATTGGGGCAGAGAAAATCTTGTTAATTTCAATGCTTCCATAGCCCAATTTCTCCATTTATCTACCCGTCAAGAACTTTTACACTTCTATCCCTTACTCTTCAACAATACACAAATCAACCCTGCATCTTCTCTCAGTATTCTCGGTGTTTCTTTTTCTCCTGACCTTTCTTGGAAAGATCATATTACCACTCTTGCTAAAACAGCTTCCCAGAAGTTAGGTGTGCTCAACTGTCTCCATGGGTTCTTCACCCCTGTACAGATGCTTGCTCTGTATAGGGGCACTGTGTACCCATGTATCGAGTATTGTTCACATCACTGGGGAGGTTCAACTCATCTTGAAAGGGTAGAGTCAATAGCACTTTGTCTCATCAACTCACCTCCACTTACTAATTTCCTACAATCTCTCTCTAAATGCCGGAATGTTGCATCTCTCTCACTCTTATACTGCTATTACTATAATCAGTGTTCTTCTGAGCTCTCTCAGTGTATACTTCCTCCTTTACGGAGAGTGGGGGGCATCCGTCTTTCAACACACTCTCAACCTTATTCTGTCCAACTCTCTAATCCAAGATTGAACCAACTTTCCCAGTTTTTCTTTTCTTCAATAAGCAAGCTTTGGAACTCTCCCTCAATCTGCCTTTCACTCATCCTGTGACTTAAACTGCTTAAAATTGACAAAGAAATGGGACGAAAGGTCTTAAAATAGCCAAACTAATGAGGCACATGTCTTAAAATCTCAAAACTAATGAGGTTAAACATGAGGGAGAAGGGGGTCCTGGAAAAAATAACATAAGTTTTCAAATGTTTACACTGTAGATGCGCCTTTATTCCATCGTCATTCCCCGTAACTATTTTTTCGCGCCATATTTTCCCCGCCACATATCGCAACCATTGACAAAGTAGACGCGCTTTAACATCATCACTATTAGCTGCAACTATTTTTCGCGCCATTTTTTCCCCGCCATATTACGCAACCAATGACAAAGTAGATGCCCCTTTACACCATCACTATTTGCTGCCTCATTTTTTCGCGACTTTTTTCCCCCGCCACATTATGTAACCATGACGATCAATTCACGCGTGAATATACTGTACCAGTATACATCATCGCTATTCACGGAACTTAAGGGGAGATTTCCACTTGAGGGATTTTTTTTTCTGAACCCCTTTCTCCCTCATGTTTAACCCCATTTCTTTTAAAATTCTAAGACGTTTACCCCATTACTTTGGCGATTATAAGAACGTTCGCCCCATTTCTACCAAGTTTAAGACCTTTCGTGCCATTTAGGTGTCGATTTTTTCCTGACGAGCGATAGCAAGACTAATTTAAGAGGAACCGGCCTTCGGCCGTGACATTTTTCTACCGAAAAATGTACAAATTTATCTTGAAAGGGGGTGAAGGAGGTATAATTTTAAGCTTGATGGAAGTCTAGGGAACAAACTAAAAACCTCCTCTTAACCCCTTCTGTACCGGCAAAGTCTTATTTATTTTATTCTAGCTATACGTAGACGATTTTGTGTGGCTTAACCTCTCCGCTGCGCACCCCCTATAGTGTACAGGCACCCCTGTGCGTACGTATGACGATTTGGGCGCCCCTTGCAAATATCGATGAAAAGTACATCAACGTGTAGGGAATGTTCGCGCGCATCGAGCCATATATATTTGACCCCCCCAAAAATGTCTTGGGTGGGGGGGCAGTCCATAGTTGAAAAATGTGGAACGAATGGCATCGCGCGGCCAGATTGTTATCGCGTGACAAGATTTCCCGGGTGAATATCCGCGCGCCCAGGGGGTAGGAATAGAGGGAGGGGAGGGCGGGTTAGGGCGTAATGTCGCATATGTATCCTATTTTGAGCACTTTTATGCTATGTAGAGTATGTGTACATACAGTATATGTACGTATGTGTACGTATGTAGGCCACCCATATATACCAAGGAATATGCCGCATATAGACTAAATATGCGACATATAAGCGAATTATGAGAGAGTTTAGAGGCGGGAACTGAGGTGAGAGAGTTTACGCGGGAGACAAGTGCTTGTGTACCGCTTGAGTGAGTGCGGGGACTGCGGGCCAAGCGTCTGGCGGGGTGGTATAGAGAGTTGCCAAGTTGTACAGGGTCTGTTGGCTGTAATATCACGTATATATCGCATTTTCAGCACTGTCATGCTATATATAAAGTACGTGTACATATGTAGGCGACCCATATAACAATGAATATACTGCATATAGACCAATTATGCGATATATGAGCCTTATGAATGTGTTTAGGGGAGATTTGGGGTGAGTGGGTGGGTGGGAGGGAGGGAAGTCTGTGTGTCTCTGTCCAAGGCCAGCCACGGCAGTCAGCTGTATGTTAGGGCGGCGTCGGCAGGGCCAGCAGAGGTCCTGGATGGCAATATTATGGTTGTCCCTGTCGCCTTTGTCGCCTTGCCCTTCGTCCCTTTCTTCGCTTTGGCAGAGGCAGAATGGCCGGCAGGGCGGCGTCGGCAGGGACAGCAGAGGTCCTGGATGGCAATATTATGGTGGTCCCTGTTGCCTTTGTCGCCTTGCCCTTCGTCCCTTTCTTCATTTTGGCAGGGGCAGGGGCAGAGGCGGCAGGGGCGGCTGGTGGTGGTGGTGGTGGCACGGTGGTAGTGGCAGAGGTAAAAGTTTTTTACCCATGCCCTTCCCTGTCTTTCCAGTGGCCCCCGCAGGTCCTGCAGCCCCAGGGCGGCCTCCTGCGTCGGTGGTAGTGGTGGCAGTGGTAGTGGTAGTGGTGGTAGCGGTGGTAGCAGTTGCCTGGGTGGTCGTGGCAGTGTCCTCAAAAGACAATGACCTCTGTGCACTGCCCCTGCATGCACGTGTTTTATGTGCTTTACGTGCAGGTTCCTCGTCCTCGGAGCTACTCGTGCCGTAGTAATGGTAGCTCGGGTCTTTAGCAGCCATTCTCTGCCTTCCACGGCCGCTGACACCACCAGAAGGAGGGCTGGTTGTGTCATCAGGGCGAGAGCGTGAGGGACGTCTAGGCTCCATGACAAGTGCTTGTGTACCGCTTGAGTGAGTGCGGGCCGAGCGTGTGGCGGGGTGGTATCGAGAGTTGCCAAGTTGTACTACAGCCACACCAATTTGTAGCCGCCTGGCTAAGCCTGCGGTTTTGGTACGCACTCAAAAACCTGGATTATATTAGGCTTTCCGCAGCGCAACGGTAAAACCCTTATTAGTCTTTCAGCACTTGCCGGGTTAAGAAAGATCTGTGGTAGTAAAAGGGGTTAAGTGAGATAGTTCGAAGCATGTTAATTGCTAGAAGCCCTTTATATGCTGAATAAAATCATCTAATAGTAGCCAGAATAAAATTAAAAAGACGTCGCCGGTACAGAAGGGGTTAAGTTTTGCAAGTAAAAGCTAAAATCATATGAAGGTTGGATTTAAAATATCCCAGAATATAATACGGGTCGTTATTCTGTCCCCCTTCTTCCTCATGCTTAGCCCCATTAGTTTTGAGATTTTAAGATGATCGCCCCATTAGTTTGTCGATTTTAAGACCTTTTGTCCCATTTCTTTATCGATATCAAAACCTTTCGTGCAATTTAGGTGTCGATTTTTTCCTGGCGAGCGACAGCGAACCTGTCATTTTAAGAGGAACCGGCCTTCGGCCGGGAAATGTTTCTATCGAAAGATGTACAAATGTATCTTGAAGGGGAGTGTAGGGAGTATTTCTTTTAAACTCGATGGAGGTCTATGGGAGGAAACTGCAAACAAAATATATATAAATGCGCCCATCACCCCCTAAGGGGAGGGAGACTGTTTGTTTGGTCTATTAATTAATTTATTCATATATTTTTTCCCTAGACCTCCATCAAGCTTAGAAAAAAAAACCCTAGTCGACCCACTTCAAGATCAAGTTGTACATTTTTCGGTAGAAAAATATCCCGGCCGAAGGCCGATTCCTCTTAAAATTGCAGGCTCGCTACCGCTCGCCAGAAAATAATCGACACCTAAATGGCACGAAAGGTCTTAAAATTGACAACGAAATGAGGCGAATGGTGTTAAAATCGCAAACTAATGGGCCGAACGTCTTATAATCTCAAAACTAGTGGGGCTAAACATTAGGGAGAAGGGGGTCCAGAAAAAAACAGTCTGCCTCCCCTTAAGTGATGTGAAGGTTGAATGTATAATATCCCGGACCAAATACGGCGACTAGTGATGACTGGATAAAGTGGGCATAAGGGGAGAGCTTTATTTAGTTGTTTGTTTATATATCTATTTATTATGATTATTATTATTATTACTGTCATAATTATTATTATTATTATTATTATTATTATTATTATTATTATTGCCTGATTTTCCCTGCCTTTCTTTTACCCAACAAGTAACCTCGGGAACTCTTTCCCTCAATCTGTCTTTCCCTCATCCTATGACTTAAGCTGCTTCAATTTCCGTGTACCCAGACTTTGTTATACTGTGATATACCTTCACTTTGGCTCTCTACCACTCTTTCAGCATTTGGGGGACACTTGTTACAGGCAGCTTTGCCTCTTGTCTCATTCATAAACAAATATTATACAGTATATATATATAATGGTTATATAACGGAGATACAGTTGAACTGCTAAACATTGTCTACATTAATCTATATGAAGTGACTGATTAGAGATAGTGTGTGTGTGTGTGTGTGTGTGTGTGTGTGTGTGTGTGTGTGTGTGTGTGTGTGTCTTATATTTGTGTGTGTGTGTTATCTTTGTGTGTGTGTATATGTGTGTTATCTTCGTGTGTGTGTGTTATTTTCGTGTGTGTGAGTGTGTGTGTTGTCCCTGCGTGTCTGCATGTGTTCATGTACTGTACATAATACCAACTGCCCCTTTGCTGTGATAATAGGGCTTCTAATTAGTTGGCGATACCAGTGCTATAAAGGCCCTGAAAAGTTGCCAGACAGATGTCGTAAAAAAAAAAACATCTTAACCACTTTAGTACTGGTAACATCCTTGTCATCCTATTCTGGCGACTATTAGACAATTTTATTCAGTTTCAAAAGGACATCCAGCAATTAATAGGCTTCGAACTATTTCATTTAATCGATTTTACTGTCACAAATCTTTCTTAACCCTTCTTTGGCGGCGCCCGGCTATAGCCGGGCAAGAGAACCAAGGTCTATGTGGCGGGGCCCGGCTATAGTCGCATGCAATTTTGAGCACGTAATGTGCTCTGAGAGAGAGCGGAGCGGTGGGAGGAGCATAGGTTACCTCATGACCGCTCGCCACGGTGGCCATGGAGCTACTGAGATGTACTCCTTTGTACTCCACCGTCCCTCACTCATTTCACACGTAATAATGTAAGGAAATTACCGTATTTTACCGATTTTGCCCTTCGGTTGCACGATCGTTGCAAGACAACCAGTGATCGTAGAAGGATGGTTCTGGTGTCATTGGAAAGCTCATTTAACACCCTTTCAGGGATACATACTTGTATTACGGTCTGGCTCTTGTTTATGCATGAAAACGAGCACGGAAACAAGCTCGTTTACGGTAAAACCCCCCGCTGGGCGGCACAGTCAAATATACTCCACCACCCTCTCTTTGAGTGTTAAACTGCATAACATAGTCTAAATATAGCTAGACTAGAAATAAGAAGACGCCGCCGGTACAGAAGGGGTTAATGAGATGATGTCTGGAACACCAAGTCGTCTGCGTCTATCGTCTAATGAACGGAGGAAGGAAAAACACAGATAAAACAAAAAGGTCCATGTGCCTAAAGGCATCCTCCATTCATAAAATGTTTGTAACAACTGGATTTAAACATTTGTAGATTGTAAGTTTGTGGAAAGCAATTCGAGGGAAGTGAATTCCAAAGAGTAGTAGCTCTGGGGATAAATGAATTCTGATAAGCAGAAGTTCTGCATTGTGGAGGAGAAAGTGTAAATTCATGGGCGCTCTCAGCTGCCCTAGTTCTATGGGGAAAGATGTGGAGAGGCGGCACAATTGAAGCAAGTTGCTCGGAACAATTGCTGTGAAAATATCTGTAGAATAATGCAAGGGATGCAACGTTTCTTCGTATGGATAATGTAGGAAGGTCCTGTGTGATTGCAGGGTTATTGATTAATCTAATAGCTTTATTTTGAATTTTGTCCAACTGCCTCAATGCAACCACTCCACTTCCACCCCATAGAGGTGAACAGTAATCCATCTGAGAACGCACATGACTTTTATATATTACGGCCAACTGCTCGTCAGTGAAGAATTCTCGAACTCTGTACAGGAGTCCCAGTTTTTTAGAGGCATTCTTAGAAATGCTTCTAACATAATGTGTCCAGCTCAAGTTAGTAGTTAATGTTACACCGAGAATGTCAATACTAGGGGAAGTGGGAATATTTACATCATTAAAAAATATATGGGAGTCAGTGAGATTCTGTCGGTTAGAAAATTGAATGTACTTGGTTTTCTGTTCATTAAAGGAAAGTAGATTCTTTTGTCCCCATTCATTAATTCTAGAAAGGTCCTGGTTCAGAGAAATTGCAGTGTTTATTTTTGAATTTATAAGATCGGGTTGGGTGAAAGAATTGGTAAATGTGAAGGAACTGTGGAGTGTTGAGTCATCTGCGTAGGAATGTATTGGATTATGAGTGGTAGATATGAGATCATTGATATGAATGAGGAACAGAGTTGGGGCCAAAACTGATCCCTGGGGAACACCAGCATTTATTGAGTGAAATTGAGAATTAAGGCCATCTACCATTACACATATTTTTCTGTTATGAAGATAAGAAGAAATTAGTGGAACTAATGATGCAAGGCCGTAGTGTGACATCTTCTACAATAAGGATTGATGCCAGACTCTATCAAATGCCTTTGATATATCCAGTGCTATTGTATGTGTTTCACCATGTTGGTCTGTAGCTTGGTTGATTTGATGCGTAAGAAGGCAAAGAATGTCTGCAGTTGATCGACATCGTCTAAAACCATATTGCCTATCACTGATTAATTTATTACACTCAAGATGCTTAATTATGTGATTATTTAATATAATTTCAAAGACTTTACCATGAGTGGAAGTTATAGCTATTGGTCTGTAGTTTGATGGATCTGAAGAGGCACCTTTTTTAGGAACTGGATGGATGTTTGCTTCTTTCCAGGGTACTGGGAAGCATGAGGTATGAGTACACAGACAGACAAATTTTGCCAATACAGGAGCGAGCACCAAGGAGCAATTCTTAAGTACTATTGGAGGAATTTCATCTGGACCAGGAGCCTTATCTACTGAGAGATTCTGCAAAATAGTTTTGACATGTCTGGTGTGGATCTTAAGTGAGGAAATTTCAGGCGAATTAAAATTAAGTACAGGGACATCTTGATTTATTTCATCTAAGGTTGAGTTGGTGGAGAAAATATCCGCAAGAAGGTTAGCTGTACCTCGTGGGTCACTTACAAGATTGCCAGTCGGAGATTTTAATGGTGGAATGGATGAAGCAGTAGTGAAGTTGGATTTGAATGAGTTAAGAGTAGACCAAATTATTTTGTTATCATTTGGATTATTTAGAAGTTTATTTGCCTGCTTGTGGAGAAAGTTTGATTTAGTTAGGTTTAATACAGTTTTGGCATGATTTCTGATTTCTAAAGTAATTAAAGGCTTCATGTGTTTTTGATCTTGTGTATGCATTGTAGGCTATTGCATTTTGTTCAGTTACTCTAGCACAATTATGGTCAAACCATTTAGGTTAATTAGATCTTTTACTGTACTTTTGATGAGGAATAAAAGTTTCCATTCCAATTTTTACAAAATATTGTATGTGGCTCAAGGTGGAGTGTGCATCATTAGAAAAGAAAGAGGTCCAGGGAATATCAATAAAGAAACCTTGAAGACCCTCCCAGTCTGCCCTATCGTAATGCCATTTAGTCACCAAAACAGGTTCAGAGTGGGAAGGTGTGGTAGGTGATAGACAGGTGGCCTGTATCAGACAGTGATCAGAAGATCCAAGCAGGGACCTCACTGTAACATCATAATTTTCTGAATTGGTTGTTAAAAATAAGTCCAGTAGGTGGGAATTATGATTAGGATTATCTGGTACACGGGTGGGTTGGTTGACTAGTTGAGTGAGATTAAATGAGTCTGCAAATAGCTCACATTCAAGACCAGCATCATCAGTCCTGCCTGAATGAGTGAGCCATTCAACATTATGGACATTAAAGTCACCCAACACAGTGATTTCAGAAGCATTTAAGTTGAGGACACTGAGTTGTGAGGACAGAGAATCAAAAAGACTTTGCTCTGGAGGAGTATTTGGGGAACGGTAGATGCAACATATGTATTTAAATTTACCAGCAGAAATTAATTTGTATATAGAATAATCAAAATAGGGACAATTGAAACTAGTAACCTCCTCCAGGGCAATTTCAGATTTTGCGAAGCAACATACACCTCCTTTAGGTCTGAAATTTTGGAGCAGTTGATAACCTGGAAAATTAAATCTAGACGTGTCAGATGTGGATGTTACTTGAGTCTCTGTCAAAAAAAGGAGAGTAGGGGATTCTGCTTGAAGAAATTGGTGTACAGAATTGATGTTAGAGTGAAGTCCCCTTATATTACTAAAGAAAAAGCTGCACCGACGAGCAGCTTTGCGACGTTGCAATGCTCTTGACACAGTTAGAGAGTTTCCAACCCAAGACAGAAGCCGGAGACGAGTCATCAGTGTTGACAATTTAGCTAGTTTCTCGCTTGATCTAGAGGTCTTTACTTCTATCTAGCGGCAAGTTTATACATCTAGCGGAATTAATTATGGCAATATCCTGGACATTTAACTCCTTGTGTACCAGCGACATCTTATATATTTGATTCTAGCTATATTTACAAGATTTTGTGCAGCTTAAGAAGAATCTGTGGCAGTAAAAAGGGTTACGTGAGATAGTTCGAAGCCTGTTAGTTGCTCGAGGACCTTTTTAAACTGAATACAATCGTCTAATAGTAACAAGATACAAATTAAAGAGATGTCGCCGGTACAAAAGGGGTTAAGCCATCATGAGTGATATTCAATAGATTGTGGCATTATACTAGCGACTTTTGGCATGTATTTGCTATGCATCTGTTACGAGAGAGAGAGAGAGAGAGAGAGAGAGAGAGAGAGAGAGAGAGAGAGAGAGAGATAAAACAATAGTTCCACACACCTGTCAGAGGCGTCAACAAAACCAGGTGTGGCAGAAGTTCCACGCATATCCTCACCCTCATACTCCTTTGTACTCCTTTGTACCCTCACAATTTGTCAAGATGATGAAGACAGGAACAGAAAACGGATGGTACACACAGAGCCATTTACACAGTCAGCCAAATTGGTAAACTTAATGCTTTAATTCTATACTTAATTGTCGTTCTTTGCTATTAATCCTCTGTCTTCCTTCATTCCTCTATTCCCTCTCAGTTCCTTTTCAATCTTCACATATTCGCTCTTTTCTTCTTTCCTTTTCTTTTATTCTTATGTAACAAAAACTATACCCATAAAGAGTGTTCTTCGGTGTATCTATACAACATAAAACACAAACGATTAAATTACTTTTTATGTGTATATACTAGTTTACTTCATCTTGCCCGTCTACTTGAAATTCTGGCAATATATTTTGGTGGTCGTGACAAGGATCATTGTGGTAATGGTGACGTTGAGATGGAGAATGTTAGAGGGTGTTTATCTGGATAATCTGGACCCCCTTGTTCCTCATGTTTAGCCCCGTCAGTTTAGAGATTTTAAAAAGTTTGCCCCATTATTTGTTTTAGTTTGCTGTGTATGAAGGATACAGAAGGTAGCTTGCCTGTAGCGAGTGTCTCCCCCAAAGTCAAAAGAGTGACGGAGCCAAATTCAAGGGACGTTGGAGTCAAAATGCCTGGATACACAAAATTTAAAGCAGTCTAAGTTATAGGATGAAGGAAAGATTGATTGAGGGAGAGAGTACCAGAGTTCAATTGTTGAGTACTTACTTACTTGTTACTTGTAGATGTTACGAAGAGATTCTTCAGAGCAATGGTGTTCCAACACTCCCTCCAAACCCGGCGTCCCTGTGTTGCAGGTCCATTTGGTCCGGTAGTGAATTTGTAGCTGATCTGCTGAATGATGTGTATCCTAGTACTGGCGGCTTATCAGGTACAGTCCTCAGGAAGTCATCTAGTCGGGCTTGGATGGATCTTACAGAGCAGCCGGTAAGGTCCCGAAATTTCTGTGACAGGCAGTTGAAAATTTAGGGACCATTGCAGGGCAGACTGGACGAGAGGAGAGTCTTGATCCTCGCTGGTGCTTGTGAAGGTGGGATTTTTCTTACACACTTGCGACCAGTCCTCAGGTTGAAGTATGGTGTTGGAAGGGCTGGTTACCAGTTTTTCAATGATCTTCCAAGTGTAGATGGTGTCGGTGGTATATCTTTTTCTATGTCATTGCTAAGAGCATAGCCCCAGTTTTGTTAGTCTGACCAAGTAAGAGAGTTCTTTCATGCCCTTTATTTGTCTGGTGTAAGCTCTCTGTACAGACTCAAGGGCCTGTATGTCCATAGCCATGTGGGGAGACCAAAGTTGACTGCAATAGTCTAGGACAGGCTGGACAAGTGCCCTCAGCAGTGTCATAATTCACTCCTCCTCCCGGGAAAAGAATGTTCTGAGGATCCACCCAGCAAGAAAGACTGAGAAAATTTGCCAATTCTTGGGTTGGAGAGCTGGACAGAATAAGAGTGGGACTGTGTTGAAAGGCGGGTGCCTCACACTCCCTGCAGGGGAGGGGGTATACGCTGATAGAGCTCTGAAGAACACTGGTTGTTGTAATAGCAATAGAAAAGTGAAAGAGATGCAACATTGCGGTGTGTAGAAAGAGATTGTAGGGAACTAGTATGATGAGGCGAAATGCTTTGGATTCTACTCATTTGAGAAGTGCGGTAGGGGTGGAGCCTCCCCACACATGCGAACAATACTCAATACAGGGGTGCACTGAGCCCTGATACAGAGCAAGAAGCTATGCGGGGATGAAGAACCCACGGAGGCGGTTGAGTACACCTAACTTTTGGGAAGCTATTTTAGCAAGAGTAGTAATATGATCTTTCCAAGAAAGGTCAGATGAAAAGGATACACCTAGAAAGTTAAGAGAAGATGAAGGGTTGAGGTGTGTGTTGTTGAAGAATAGTTTATAGTCTTGTGGAAGATTGTGACGGAGAGATAGAGGGAGAAACTGGGTCTTGGAGGCGTTGAAAGTAGCAACATTTGATCTGCCCCAATCAGAAATAATTGAAATATCAGAAGATAGGCATTCTATGGCCTCGCCACGTTTGATTAGGAGTGCTTGCATGCCGGGTTGATGGGAAAAACTAGTTGAATAGTGTAAGGTAGAATCATCAGCATATGAGTGGATAGGACTAGAGGTACAGTTGAGGAGATAATTGGAGACAGGTCAGAACCCTGAAGAACATCGGAGTTGATAGGTTGAGGAAGTGAACGATAACCGTCCACAACTGCAGCTATGGAGTGGTCTGAAAAGAAATTAGAGACAAAGGCACAGATAGAGGGATAAAAACCAAAAGAGGGTAGTTTTGAAATTAGAGATTTGTGCCAGACTCTATCGAAGGCTTTCGGTACGTCTGACTCTAGAGAAATAGAAAAAGTTTCACCGAAGTCCCGAAAGGACGATGACCAAGAGTTAGTAAGATAAGCAAGAAGATCATCAGTAGAGCGGCCCTTAAGGAAACCGTACTGGCGATCTGAAAGTAGATTATGGGAAGATAAATGTTTAAACAAATTTGAATTAAGAATAGTTTCAAAAACTTTAGAGATGCAAGAAATGAGACCAATTGGACGATAGTTGGAGGGTTGAGAGCAGTCACCCTTCTTTGGGACAGGTTGAATAAGAGCAAACTTCCAGCAGGAAGGAGAGACGTTAGAGGATAGACAAACGGGAAAGAGTTTTCCTAGGCAGGGAGTCGGCACGGAAGAACAGTTATTAAGTACAGCAGGACGAACTCCATCAGGTCCGTACGCCTTCTTAGTATCAAGTTCAGAGATGGCTGAGAGTACATCTTTAGAAGAGATTATGATACTAGGCATAAGTAAGTGAGAGGGGGGTGGAGAGGGAGGAATAGTACCGGAATCATAATCATCCAAGGTTGAGTTTTTAGCGAAAGTTTGAGCGAAGAGTTTAGCTATGTCAGAGGAAGAGGTGATGGTGGTACCGTCAGAGTGGAAGAGGGGAGGAAAAGATGAGGAAATTAAATTGTTGGAGAGGTTTTTGGCTAGATGCCAAAAAGCTTGGGAAGAGCTTGAGTGGGAAAGTTCAGAGCATTTGTTATTGATGAAAGAGTTTTTGGCAAGTCGAAGAACAGATTTGGCTTGATTCCGGTCAGAGACATATAAAGTACAGGATTCTTGAGTTTGAAGGCGACGGTACTGTTTGAATGCTTCCTCCTTAATGCGAACAGCAGTAGAACAAGCGTGAGCAAACCAAGATTTTTGTGAGTTAGTCTGAGAGAAAGAGAATGGGATGTATGCTTCCATGCCCAAAAGGATTACCTCAGTAATGCGCTCGGCACTCTCTGAGAGTCCCCGGTCACGGAAGCAAACATTCCATGGGAAACCAAAGAAGTACTGCCATAGAGCCTCCCAGTCGGCAGCACCAAAGTGCCACAAGCGCCGCCGCCTGGGGGGGTCAAAAGGCAGTACTGTAGAGACAGGACAGGTGACAGAGATAAGGTTATGATCGGAGGAGCCCAACAGAGAGAGAAGGCTTACAGTATAAGCAGAAGGAATAGAGGTTAGAAATAAGTCAAGGATGTTGGGCCGATCTCCAGGGCGGTCCGGGATACGGGTGGGTTGCTGATCTAACTGCTCTAGGTCATTTAGGATAGAAAAGATGTAGGCTTGTTCACTAGGCTGGTCAGTGAAATTAGAGGAGAGCCATTGGTGGTGGTGAACATTGAAATCTCCTAAGATGGAGATTTCAGAGAAGGGAGAGCTGGATAGAATGTGTTCTACTTAAGAAGTAAGATAGTCAATCAAATTTGGATAGTCAGTAGGATTAGGGGAGAGATAAACAGCACAGATATATTTAGTGAGAGAGTGACAAGATAAGCCAGATAGTTGAGAATTCAGAAGAGTCAAGCTTGGGAACACGAGAGCAAGTAAGATTTTTGCGTACGTGCACACAATAGCCACCTTTGGCTTTGAATTGAGGATAGAGATAATAGGAGGATATAGAGAAGGGTTTGCTGTCTGTTACATTAGACAACTGAGTTTCGCAATTTTAAGACATTTCACCCCCTTGCTTTTTCAACTTAAGATCTTTCGTGCCCTTTAGGTGTTGATTTTTTCCAGTGATTAGCAATCCTGCAATTAGGAGGAACCGGCCTTTGGCCAGGAAATTTTTCTACTGAAAACTGCACAATTTTATCTTGAATCTCAAAGAGGGGTCTTGGGGGTGTTTTTATAACCCTTTCTCTACGGCGGACATACTAGTACGTCCTATATGAAAAAAGGCATATACCACGGGCGACGTACATATATATTTTGGTAGTACCGCGGCTGAGTTGGTTGCACCAACCCGCCTCGCTTATTGCCAGACGCTTGTAAGCTTGCCACCCATACTTATATTAGTCTGCTCCATGCATTGGTTGATGGAGGGTGTGTGTTCAAGCAAAAGATGTTTTACAAGCTGAAATACAACAAAAACAGTGCTATTTCTACATTTATTTGTGACACCTATATACCAGGTACGAATTAGTCCATGAGCCAAGACCCGAATTTTGGGATATCGGTACCACCCGGGGTGACTAATTCTCTTAGGTGTTTTTAGCTTGCTACATGTCTCTAGTTTATGTTTTGATATGATAGCCCTTGCACATTGGTAGCTTAATGGTCGTTATCACTTCTTGAATAGACATACCCTACCGAAAATTCCGATTTTTTTTAAAATGTCAAATTTGGGGACAGGAATGCCTAAATGTCAACAAAATGCATATAGTAATTGTCACATTTAATACAAGTCCTGTAAATACACACTAAGCATGCCATGGGCTTGTACATACTATTATGGCAAATTACTACTCCTAAATATCATCTACGTCAGACTCGGAATCTGACTGTTGTGCCACCGGCTCTTCTTCAATAGCCTTGTTCTGACATGTCTGTAACCTGCACATGTCCGTGCATTTTAGACCATTGCTGAGGCAAGTACACTTAGGGAGTTCGCATGACCGCACACACTTGCAAGACAGTAGCTGCATAACAGCATCTGGTGCTGGTGAGCCTCGCATCCAGTTGACGGCAAGCTTACCGTCCTCATCTGTCATCCAACCGCAGTCTGTTGGGTTCGCAACAAATGGCTGGCTCTGAAGACTTCTCCTCCAGATCGCAGCCTGGTAGTTTGCACGCAGTGCATGCATGAAGAGGCAGTCCTCACAAGGAGGGAGTTGACTTGACTCTACCTCTCCACGTCTTGCACAGAACAGCTCATACCGAAGCTTGTTTACCTTAGTTGTGTGGGTAGATGGTAGGTACATGTGGCAGGTGATTTCCTGTAGCTTCTCAAAGAGTTCAGGAGACACTTCCCATGAGCGTCCAAGTTCGTGAAAAGCATGCTGGTATGTCTTGTCCATCTTCACCTGCTTGAGTGTCGTCATCTTCCCTCGGCCAGCGAATGCACTGACGGTATCACAGCCTGTAAAGGCATGCATACCAATCAATGAATCACACACGCTGCCTCCCTGTGTGCGGCTCAGTGTGGTGATATCCAGGAATCTTGTCCGGTTCTTCGTCCCGCACTTCTGGAACAGATGGGATGGGATCTTGTGGCACATGCCAAGACACAACACCATGACGTCTGTATCTTCTGCAGTGATGATGACAGACTTGTTCCCAGATTCTGCTGCATGAAGTGCACGGAGAAGAAGGCGTGTGTCTGCTTCTTCTTGAGTTGACTTAAGCTCAGGAGCCTCTTCCCACTGCTCTTTGGTGATCTTGAAGCAGCGCTGCTCACATGTGACATACAGCTCCTTGTCCTTGAGCTTCTCCCTGTGCTGTGGTGCCTTCCATTCTTCTACCAAGAACTTGATAAGACTTGCCTTGTTGGAGGAAACTACCGAGTAACTTTCTCCACTGCTGGATGTTGTGCCCAGGTTGAATGTTCTTGAAATGAATTCCTGTGCCTGCACTTCTTTTGGCTCGTTCTGCATCCTTGATGGATGTCTCCTTGTAGATATCAAACACAACATCAATGCGCCTGCTCTTAGCACCTTCATGAACAGCGTGACTCAGTGCTGTACCTGCAAGCTGTGAAAAAGTTTTGTCGTTTCCCTTCAGTTTGTGGACCAGGCTCATCCCATCAATTATGGTAGCAGAGGGCTCGGGTATCACTTCTGCAGGAGAAACATTCCTCTCTAACTCCTTTGCGAGGGCAGCCTTGTTGGTCTTGCGGAGAGACCCATCACCGCTGGCAAGTGCCCAAGGCAAAGGCCCCAGGGATGAGCCAAGACATCACTCATTTTGAGCTTTCTGTTCTCGGCAACAAGGATCATCTGGCCAAATAGGTTCCTGTCAGCCTTTAAGATAACCTCCTTGGCATGGTCTTGTGAGCGTGGCTTCATTCTGATGTTAGTGAACGTTCTCAGTTTCGTCTTCGTCATCGTGTCATGAAACTGTATAGTTGGCGTATCGATCTCCAGGCGCTCTTCCTTGAAGGCTTGATATGCATCCTCTCCTATTCTGTAGGCCCCTAGAAGGTCTTTGACAACTTCTGGTGGTGCCATAGTCGCAGTTGACAAACTGACAAGATCTTCTTGCTCTGCGTTGAAGGGGTTCAACCAGCTGGTCTCCATCAGTTGAACTAAAGATTGGACATCGGCCTCATCTCTTCTAATCCTGGGCATCTGTAGGTCTGGGTGGCTGAAGTCAGTATACTTTTGGCCTACTACCATAGTCCTGAGCTGCCTTAAGTACCTGCTGCGATACTCCGATGTCAGGTAGTACCTGGCGACAGCTCCGCCTTTCAGGCTGAAGCCTTTTGTGCCCCCTGGTGTCTGGGTGTCTTTGTTGATCGTCTCTTCGATTGTCTGGTCCACAGGGATCCGTCCAAAGGGATTCTTGCTACCGATCTGGACCGAAAAGCCACCTTGCATGAAGTGTTCATGGACCTCTGGGTGTTCAATGGGCAGTCGAGACATCAAGGCATAGTAGTAGGTTAGGAACCGGGCATAGTTCACTTTGTCATAGGCAAAACACCACGGTATCATCTGTCGGATTGCTCCTAGGTGGAGCATCCAGTTGCCTTCTCTGGAGGCTCGAATTAAGTCCAGCATGATCTCAACCATGTCCAGGTATGACATCCAGAATGCTGAGAGGTTGTGTTTCATCTCTGAGGGTCTCAAGATAAACTTGGAAAAGCTTCATGATATGTGTGCATGATTCACTCTCCATCAGCTCTTGAAAGAGTCCCTGAGACACATTGCTGTGAAAGCTGTTGATGTCCTTCAGTGTTTCATCTAGATGGTGTATGTCCCTTGAATGGTTTTCTTCTAGCCATGAAAGGAAGCCTTTCCATGCAAGCCTCATCAGTGCTTCATACACGAGCTTGTGTAGTCTCACTGCTCTGTTGTACCTCTTGCCGTTCATCACTCCTGACACTGATCCTTCTGCGATGATACCTGATTCCACACACAGATCTCTAAGACCTGCATCTTGAAACCTCTTTCCTATGGTGGAGATGAGATTACAGATTGTGTGGAAGACGCCCATCCTGATGATAATGTTCTTGAACTTCTCTTGTTTCCAGATAACTTCGGCAGCTTTGGCATAGAGTGCTTGATCAAACACGCACACAATCTTGTTAAGCTGTAAGGACTGCATGATAGCATGCGTTTGTTCCAAGATTTCATTAACGGTGGACATTTCTGTTGCGGGAGCATTGATAGTGGGCAGGTAGCTTACAGTGTCCTGAACCACTGCAATGTCTCTGCGCATTTTGATGTTGAACCCAGTCCAACTGCTGATGGACTGGTCCTCATGGTCTGACATTCGAGTAAGAAGCCAGATATGGTTCTTTGTCTTTGAATCCTGGACTTCCTTGGTAGTGTCGACATACGCAGTCTCAATCCTAGGTGGCCCTGCCCGCCGCCCAACATTGTATATTGGCAGCATTGATGATGTCTGAGTGATGCTTCTTATCTTGGACTTGGTAATCTCTGGCAGGACTTTCTCTGGCACAGAGCCTGCAACCTTGGACTGGACAGCAATGCCATTGACTCTATGAGAAGTACCTGCTCCACTTAGGGTCTCTTCAAGTCGGTCAATGTTATCCCAGGCCAGGGTTGTGAACACACCAGGGTAGATGTTTGCTGGCAGTGGAATGTCATCCTTTGAGCATTCCAGCTTCTGGATACAAAGGGCTGTATCGATCTCCTCAAACATTGAGTAAGACACACAGTGACCAAGACGATTCAGAGTTCGGATCAGTTCTGTGTTTCCTGTCAAAGACTTTACAGCATTGGTCAGCAGTACGTGCTTGGGTGGTTTTGTCTTGCCACTGGTAACAGCAAAGACCAAGTCACTGCCAAAGGAAGTGGCAAGACGTTGAGCTCTTTCAGAGGGAGTTTCACACTCACACTCTCCTGTCAGCAGGGTGTGCAGGAATTGAGTGACTGCTGCAGGAATGACATTCTGATCTGTATCGGGAGGCCATGGCTGACTCACATCTTGTTTATTGATCTCATTCCTCAGCTGCATTCCTGCTTTGGTTAAGACATCTTCAGAGTTAGCTGCTCTTGCTTCTTGCAGGTCTTTTGCCATTTTGTGTGCTTGCCGGGCAAGGTCGTCCATTGAGAGGCTGCGTGGATAGATTAGAAGCTTTCCTTTCTCATCTGGGACAAAGCGTAGTGATTCTCCAAACTCGGTTTCAATCTTTCGGCGAACATGTTTCTTTGTCGCTGGTTTCAGTTGGATAATACCACGGGACATCATGGATCTCTCAAGCCTAGATGTGAGGTTTGTCATAGGCAGTACCTCTGGGTTGGGGAATAATTTGGTCCTTATATACAAGCAGAGTTCCTCGAGGGCTTCTGTCTCAACCTCTTCGTAGCGTGCTTCCTCGCTTTCTTCCTGATTTTCACCTGCACCCGACCTGGCGGCCGCTGGGAAATCATCTTTTTTGAAGAGCTTGTAGCACGACTTGTGGTAGTGACCCTCTGCAGCAACAAGGTCTCTGCTAACTAAACCAAGGATTCTCTGGTTGAGTTTCCTTATTGCTGCTCTGCGAATCTTCTCATCTGCTCGTAGCTCAACACACTGTATGAGTGGCTCCCTTGTCTTTGTTGTTTTTATGTACTTGCTTGACTTCTCGCAGAAGATACATACTTTGGCATACACCCTGCTAGTACTAGGGGCATCCCTTGATGCCCTCCTCCTGGGGTCGACGCTTGCTGA
Organism: Paralithodes platypus; assembly: GCA_032716605.1. Classification (NCBI taxonomy): domain Eukaryota; kingdom Metazoa; phylum Arthropoda; class Malacostraca; order Decapoda; family Lithodidae; genus Paralithodes; species Paralithodes platypus. Next base: position 41,938,474 of record CM064531.1, on the reverse strand, counting down.
TTCTATCTTGACACCCTTGGCAAGGATAGAATCCAGTGACTTCTTCATTGTAAAGAGACTACGACATTTACGGTGATAATGTATGTGTGGTATTCCTCCTTCTTCAAGGCCCTTGGCTGCTTCCAGGACTGGATCATGCTGCCTGATTTCTGCAGCCCTGAGCAATGTGTTCCAGGAGTCCAAATCCTGTGGTGACACCAGAGCATCGCTGTCATCATCAGAGCAGTGGATGATACAGTCGATCCGTGCTCTCTTCCTCGCAGATGGTTCCATCCTGCCGTCAAACAGTCGACACACACCTGCAAAAAATATCACCATTAAACCATGAACAAACAAACACATTACATGGAAACCACTCTACATATGTTTGCTCCTTCCAATAATAAATTATCCCCAAAATATAACAAAAAATCCCCAAATATGAAATAAACCCCTAAATATGGAGAAACTTGAAATACACATCGGAATAATTCTTGTAGAGAATCAAATAAGCTACAAGAGCTGTTAGAATATATTTTTCAATGTTCCCCATATTTAAGGATTTATTCTAGATTTAGAGGAAAATACCCAAAATATAGAGTATATTCCGAAATATGAGGAAATTTGAAAAATACCTAGGAACAACTCTGGTAGAGAATATAATTCTACATAGGTGTTCAAAGTTTCGCGATGATTGTGTGATGGATTTTAAAGAAAATGAGGAAAACGCCGAGCGTCACGCTAAAAATCTTTATTTTTGGGTAGCGCCCCTATTGCATCAAAAAACTTAGACTAAGCTACCAGTGCGAGAAGGCTATCATATCTTAATGTACTTACAGTCACTCTATAAACATTTTAGTACCATTCGTGTTTAGTCACCCCAGGTGGTACCGATATCTGGCCTGGCTCATGGACTAAATGTGAAGTTCATATATGCTACTGGCCATAACTCATGCTGTCTTCTAATCACAAAATAAATACAATAACAGGTTATTTTTTTTAGTTATTGTGATTGTACATTATAAAAGAGGAAGTGAGACATAACGTAATAACAAGTTTGGTGAGTGGCTGCAAGTGAACAAGAACAAGGAAACTTTTGGTCAATATTCCGAAGGCACCAAGACTTAGAATGAATGAATGAAGATTTGTGTGGAGAGAATTTGACCCAATCTTTTCATTGGAACTTGTTAGAATTTGATCAGGGCTACGAATATGGAACTAGGGCGACGCATATTGAGCGGAAAAATTCCTGCCAGAGTGTATTCTTAGCTATGCTACTCCCCACAACTTCTGTCACCATCATCACTACTACTGTCACCACCTGACTAGTACTGCCACCATCGTCACTACTATTGTCACCGTCATCATATATTACTACTGTCACCATCATCACTATTATCAACTCTGAGTAATCAGAGTGGTATCGCCCCCCTCTGTATAGTGGTACACACGGATACCATAGTCTCTAGCCCACTCCAGCCCACTGGGGTTTGACAGGGATTAACTAACTGCCCCTGTCTCAAAGTCTAGACAGGAGGTCATATACATTCCATGTACTTTAGTTGATTTACTGTATTGTATGTAAGTAAATTATTGATATATACTGCATACTGTATATACATATATATATATATATATATATATATATATATATATATATATATATATATATATATATATACAATGTATATACATATTACAATATAGACTGGGGGGAAGGAAGCCCAAGCATCTTCACCCTTTTGAGTCCTCGTGTATTCACATACCTTTATGCAACATTTGTATATCCTGTATTTATACGAACTTAATAAAATAATCAAATACAAAAATAAATAAAAATCCTCCCGTCCCCACACAATAACACCCCCCCCCCCCCCCACCCACACACACACACGCACTTCACACCCCGAGTATTGTAATCACTGCGTCTGTATGCTTGTGGTTGTGTGTGTGCCCCACAGTCAGGTCAAGTCAGGTGAAGGTATTGAGGGATAAGCTTTTACAACGGCACCTCGTAGCTACTTTCTACTTTTCCTATTATCTGAAGAGTGTAGAGAGGGGAGAAGGGGTGTTGGAGAGAAAGGAAGCTGTTGGATTGGCTTTGTTATGTGCTTAGTCTGTATACGTCGTCGAGGTATCCCTCGACTGGGTGAGAGCATGTGAAACACGCTAGGACGTACTACCACACCCACTAAATGTCCGCCACGGCTGGGATCGAACCCAGGTCAAGCAGATTCACACGTGAGCGTGTTCACCACTAGACCGCCGCGTAACTCGTAGCCTCTCATAAATAAAAAAGGACTAGCGTAATCGAGCTAATATTTCTACCAAATAGGAAGACTTGGCTATGGAATATGTGTATAAACAGACAGCTAATTTGCACTAGCCCTTTTTGAGTTACAGAGGTTAGAAGTTACGATTTCTGCCCAACTTAGAATGAACGGACTATAGTAGTGCTGATGGTGATATTTTTTTTTGTTTTTTTTTCTATATTCCAACTTACTTCCTCTCGGGCATAGGCTGAGAGCCTTAACATTCACCGCTTTACAATGAACAGTGAAGCCCGTGAGGTCTTGTTCCAGTCTAGGGAGTGAGACATGTGAAGCACGTAGAGTACAACGAGCACCTGCCATCTTGCCTTCACATGAGGCACGGTGCTCACTCATGGCCCGAAACGACCCCATCTCTGAAGCCACCTCGTTCCCGTGCTTCACTGTCTCACCCCCTACACTCGGACTCTCACACTTACACACACACAACACCACCTGTTGAGCAGATAACTCACCAGGCATTGCACCCCTATAGCATATTTTGAATATGGGAATATTCATACAGTGCTATTTAATCAGGGAACAATGAGGGTATTTTATTGACGTTTCGGTGGGCTTGTGGTAATGCACTGATACTAGGTACAGCACAAATTCCATCCCAATAATATCTTTCCATTGATACATCGGGAATTGAACCCGGGACATTTGGATTACCAGGCCAGTGGCAAGACCACTCCACCACACAGTGGTGACAGTAGTAGTGATGATGGTGATAGTAGTATTAATGATGGTGGTAATAGTAGTCATGATGGTAACCCATCGCAGAATTGGGTAAACCATTTGATTTTGGGCAAAGCGGCACTTCTACTTTATTATCATTATCATCACAACTACTGTCACCATCATCATTACTACTATCACCATTATTGCTACCACGACATCATACCTATTATAATCATCCCCACTATTACTACTACACTCAGACACACCAACACACCATCATCATCACTACAGGTAATCACCACCATACTACTGCCACAAAAGAATGCGTGTGCCCCTACGAGGTATACACACACTACAGACATAGAGATGCGGTGATTACAATACTACACCACCCCGGCATGGGTGGGAAGTGTGTGTGTTGGGGGTTGGGGGTTGGGGGGGGGGGCTTTTCGGCGGTTGAGGGGTAAAGGGGGGGGGGGGGGTTGGACCATATTTTTTACCTAGGACCTTGACTATTGAGCGAATTTATAACAATGTAAAATAAAATAAAATAATTGACTGACCATCGCATTGACCCACCGACTGAATGTGTCAAGCTTGGTAAAAATACATTGAATGTTCCAGGAGGAGTTTCCGGACAGACAGACGACGACGACGATGACAACGACAGATAGGCCGGCCAGCATTGCACAGTATACCAGGGGGAGCGATACCATTCTGCTTACACAGAGTTGATAATACATAAAAATGTTGTGAGAGAAAATATTACCAATTTTTATTTTCAAAATATATCTTTTTATTTCTATCTTTAGAATAACTTAATAACCTAACCTAACCTTTCCTATATATACTGGGAGACTAGCGGAATCTTTAGGACAGGTTAGGTTAGGTTTATAGGTTATTCTAAAGCTATACAATTAAAAAGGAATTTTGAAAATAAGAATTTCATCCTCGAAAGTGTATGGATAATTAGGACCCAGACATTAGATGAAGATAATGTTTGTGTAAATAATATTAGGCTAATAAGCAAAGGCGGAATGAGAGCGGGAGGAGGGAGGAAGGTAAACTTGTAGGCCTCCTCCCCTCCACCACTGCTGCTTGCAGAGTGCTTGGTGACGGTTTTGCCTCCCCCTGCTTGTCTCTCGTATATTTACATAGGATATATCTGAGGTTGTGTGATGGTTCCTGAGCGCTGCCACTGCGTTTACGATGATCAGGAAGGAGTGATGGTGTGGTGGGTGAGGTGTGAGTGTGTTCTGAGTATTTTTTGAGATTTGGAATAGAAAGTTACCACTTAATCCTAGTTGTCACCGAATTTACAGAGGCATCTCGCCTTTGCCTCGGATTTGGTGCATGGTTGAATATCATGACTCATCGAGTCCAGCTACATTCGATCAATAAAACCTCAATCAAGTCCTGCCGCATTTTAGAAGTTAAAAATGTTCTCACCTCAGCTTGTTTATGTATGATGGTGATATACTGTATAAGCATATTCTGAACATTTTGGCAGAAAATATTCAGTAATCACACCGTGGTTGTATTACTGAAAATTACCCTAATTTTTCTTCTCGGATGAAAACCTTAAAACTTGGTCCCTCAGCTCAGCAATGAGGGTTGAATATTCAACAATTTTTACATCTTTAGCCACTGAGTCAATTAAAAGATTCTCTCGATCGTTTTTTTCACCACATATTATCGTTTCCAACTCAATTATCTGTGTCACATTAAATGCGTCGCGTTCATAACACCGCTGAAGCTCAGAAACAAGCATATCAATGCTGGGTTGTATTTTCGAGTATTTATTCTCCAATTCGTTCTTATAATTTTCTATGATTAGCATTTGCTTTACGTGCCATTGAACTTCATGTTTAAGATAATTAATTTCACTTTGGTGTTTGTGACAGGCATCGCTAATTTGTCCCAAACTGATTTCATTTTCTTGTATATTTGAACGATATTTCTGTACCTGCTGCTCTAATCCTTTTATTTGCCAACCATGCTTTCTCTTTAACTTAGACAAGACATCTATTTCTTGTGTATATTCAGAAACTATTTTCTTAGCTATATCATTAGACTCTTTTAATATTGCAACATCATCTTCACTGTTTAAATATTGTTCCTTCCAATTCAACTTTTCCCTTTCAGCATCTTGAAGTTGTTCTTCCAATTGCTTGATTATATCCTCGAGACTGGAAGTATATTTTGCTGCGTCCTGACTGAGCTGGTTTGAATTCACGTTATTATCAACTTGATTTATCTGTAATTTAATACACTTATCAGTAATTGTTCCTATATCCTTCAGTAACTGTTCGGATTTATCTTTTTCTAGTTGAAGTTGTACGGTTTGCTCATGCATATGAGCATTTAATTTGTTTAATTGATCTTCAAGTATCGTCATTGAATCTTTTGCCTTTGATTCACATTTTATTACATAGTATTTAGCCTTTTCCTCACACACTCTCACCTTTTCTTCAGCCTTTTCCTCACACACTCTCACCTTTTTTTCAGCCTTTTCCTCACACACTCTCACCTTTACTTCACACTCTCTCACCTTTTCGTCAGCCTTTTCCTCACACACTCTCACCTTTTCCTCACACACTCTCACTTTTTCTTCAGCCTTTTCCTCACACACTCTCACCTTTCCTTCAGCCTTTTCCTCACACACTCTCACCTTTTCTTCAGCCTTTTCCTCACACACTCTCACCTTTTCTTCACACACTCTCACCTTTTCCTCATACTGTCTCCCCTTTGCTTGTATCTGGCCAACCAGTGATACAATAAGATCGGGGTAACATTTAGTTTTTTCCTCCCACTTAATGCCAATCTGTTTTACCGAATCATTAACTTTGTTTAGACCCTTCTTTTTTCCCTTGCAACCAAAACAACCAAGCAGGCACATATTTTGTGATGGGAGACAATTCTGCAGAAATTATATGACAAAACAATATAACTGATAAATATAAATGTTAAAGTCACTTGATAATAAGACGTAACTTAGCTTACCTTATGCTAAATAGGAGCTAGGCTGTAGACACGTCGAACGAGATGTACCACTAACACTTAAGTGAGAGTCCTGTTTCTTGAGTGATCAGATACTTTCAATTAAAGTATCTACATAGTTGCTTGTTGCTATGTTGGTCCGCTGAGTTAATACTTAACGATGTTTATTATATCTAAATTCGTTCTGATTTTTTAAACATAAAAATTAGCTGATTATGCTTGCATTTTATCAAAATAAATGATATAGTGTTGAGGACATTTATTAGTTATATTTTAGTTACCCATTCAAAAATATTTGTTTTCTTTATTAAACCATATAAGAAAATTGTCTTTTTATTGATAACTAAACTATAAATTACGATCGGCGGTCTGTATAATTATGTAATTTTTTTTATACAATGATGTAATTAGCCCAGTGTTCTATCTATGGTAAAAAGGGGTCAAGGGGGTGGGGGGGGCACTTACCGTCCCCATTATAGGGTTCTCCCATGTTCCACCTTAATCCTAGCCAGGCAATATGATACGCTAATAATAATAATAATAATACAAACTTAAATAATACTACTACTACTAATAATAATAATAATAATAATAATAATAATAGTAATAGTAATAATAATAACAATAATCTATCTATCTATATACTCTGGCACATACCCCATTTATTATGCTTATATATTTTTGTTATTGGGGGTGGTCGATTCGAGACAGAGTACGAACAGGGACAAGACAACACAACAAAACACAACGAAACAAAAACACAACATTACAAACATCTAGGTCGTCCAGGAGAAAAACCCAGAATTTAATTGTAATATTGGTCGTCTGTCTTTATCGTATAGTTTTGAGATGATATCTACTAATCTAGGATACATTTTGAAATGTATCATTACCTTAATTTATGATTTGTTTATTTGTTTATTTGTTCTCTATGTGAATGAGGGAGACAAAAGGCATAACTGCCTGCAGCGAGTGCCTCCCCCAGTTTTGAAAGTGATTGGGCCAAAATCAAGGGACATCCGAGCTAAAATGCCTGGCAAACGGTGTTTGAAGCAATTTAAGTAATAGGAAGAGGAAAAGACTGATTCTGGGGAGAGTTCCAGAGCTCAGCAGTTGAATAGAAGTAATAATAATAAAGTGGACGTGCCGTTTCGCCCAAAATCAAAACGGCATACCCAACTCTGCGATCGGTCACCATTAGCGGCTCGCTGGTGTAGTGACTAGCGTCTTGGACTTCCACCCAGAAGGCCCATGTTCGCGCCCACGCTCGGCGCATTAAGGATTTTTCACAAGCACTGAGTTGTTTCCATCCCTCATGAGCAAGGGGATGGGGTAGTAGTACAGGACTCCAATGGAAATACGCCTAATCGGCCTTATTGGGCTATCCTTAGCTAGCTTAGCATGCGCTAGCTTTAAGAACTGAAATGCTAGGTTTTTCCAGGGTTAAATAGGAAGGGAAATATCCCCAGGCTACCTTTAGGATCAACCTTTCCTGGTACCTGGCGTGGGGTACGAACCTCTGAAGGGAATTTAACCCTCCTAAAAACCCACAGGTTTTGAGATGCCTTGGGTGGGGTTCGAACCCTGGTTAGTGACGCACCACCATCACCACCAGGCCCGCGCGCTAACCCACTGTACTACCACGGACGTACTAAAAGTATAGCAACCTTAGTCAGATTTTTAAGAACCAGGTGATAGTCTCGTGGTGTTATCACGTGATGAGTTTATTGGACTTACCATCTACGACTATTTTACGCTATACCTGACGTCAACTCGGGTTAGTATTATTGTGGGTGCGGGACATTTTCGAGGGCATTACAAGAACTATTATTATTATTATTATTACATCACTACTATAGTCACTTATCATCATTATCATCAGCACTACTACTATTATAATCATCACTACTATACTCTCACTCATCACTACTACTCTCATCATCACTACTACTCTCATCATTACTACAACTTTCACCATCATCACTACTACTTACCATCACTAATACTGTCACCATCATCTTACAATCATCATTACTAATGTCACCATCATGAATACTATTATGACCCTCATCACTACTATTAGTACTGTCACCATCATATCTACTACCGTTATCATTATCACTACCATCATCATCACTACTGTCATTATTATCACTAAATCTACAACCTTATCACTGCTATTATCACCATCATCACTACCATCAGCATTATCCCCACTATTACTACCATTACTTCTCATGTCAACTAAACTAACTTAACCTAACAAATGCGTCACTAGTTTTTCTCACCCCTGAACGATGGCATTCTGTGTACGCCATCATCATTGCTTAGAAACAGGTACAGGGTGGGGGGTGGGTGTCCTGAGGGGGGGGGGGGGCTGGTTTAATTGTAATATTGGTTGTCTCTACCGTATAGTTTTCAGATGATATCTACTAATCTGTTGCACTAGACATATCGAAGGCCTTCGACAGGGTCTGGCACAAATCTTTAATTTCCAAACTACCCTCCTTTGGTTTCTGTCCCTCCATCTGTGCCTTTGTCTCTAATTTCCTTTCCGGCCGTTCCATAGCTGCAGTTGTGGACGGCCATCGCTCAATTCCTCATCCTATCAACTCCGGTGTTCCTCAGGGTTCTGTCCTATCTCATATTCTCTTTCTAATTTTCATAAATGATCTTCTCAACTGTACATCTAGTCCCATTCTTCATATGCAGACGACTCTACTTTACACCACTCAATTAGTTTTCCAGAACGCCCCATCCAGCAGTCCCTCAAAATCAAACGTAATGAAGCCATAAAACACTTATCTTCTGATCTAGCTACTATTTCCAATAGGGGTGGAGAAAACCTTGTTGCATTTAATGCTTCCAATACCCAATTTATCCATCTTACTACCCATCAGGAACCTCCAGAGGACTATCCCTTATTCTTCAACAATACAAAAATCAATCCTTCATCTTCTCTCAATATTCTCGGTGTCTCTTTTTCTTGTGCTTTCACTTGGAAGGACCATATTACCAGTCTTGCTAAGGCAGCATCCCAGAAGCTGGGTGTGCTCAACTGCCTCAATGGGTTCTTGACCCATGCCCAGCTTCTTGCTCTGTACAGGGGCACAGTGAGTCCTTGTATTGAGTATTGTCAACTCTGCAGTGGTATCGCGCCCCGTATAGTGGTACATGCTAACCGAAATGTCTGCCTGTCTGTCTGTCTGAGAACTCCTCCTAGACCGTTTGACGAAATTTCACCCAACTTCACACGAACCTTCGGTGCGTGAATGCGACGGTAATTAAATTTTTTTGTTTTGAATTTGTGCAATAGTTATGATCTAAGGTCCAAAATATGGTTTTGCTACCCCCCCCCCCTCCCCCTTCAACCAGCCATCCCCCCCCCCCCCCCCCCCTCAGAACCCCCACCCCCCACCCTCTCTACCTATTCCCAAGCAATGATGATGGTGTTCTCTGTGTGTGTGTGTGCCCCGTAGGGGCACACTCGCACAGAACACCATCGTTCAGAGGGCAAAAAAAACTCGCCCGCATTTGTTAGTTTAAGTTAGTTTAGTTGACATTAGGTGACAATTGTAGTGATGATGATAGTAGTAGTGATGATGGTTGTAATATTAGTGACGATGGTAGTATTAGTGATGATGGTGACAATTGTAGTGATGATAGTAGTAGTAATAATGGTGGTAATATTAGTGATGATGGTAACCCTTCGCAGAGTTGGGTATCCCGTTTTGATTTTGGGCAAATCGGCACGTCTACTTTAGTTTAGTTGACATTAGAAGTGATGGTAGTAATAGTGGGGATGATGGTGATAGTAGTGAGGATGGTTGTAGTGATGACGATGACAGTAGTGATGATGATGGCAGTGATGATAATGACAGTAGTAGATATGATGGTGACAGTACTATTAGTAGTGATGATGGTCATAATAGTAGTGATGATGGTGACAAGTAATGATGATAGTTATAGTGAACATGATGACAGTAGTGACGATGGTAACAGTATTAGTGATGATGGTGAGTAGTAATGATGATGGTGACAATTGTAGTGATGTTGATAGTAGTAGTAATAATGGTAGTAGTATTAGTGATGATGGTAACCCTTCGCCGAGTTGGGTATCCCGTTTTTTATTTTGGGCAAAACGGCACGTCTACTTTATTCATATGTGTGGGGAGGATCCTCTCACACCGCACTCCTAGACAAAGTAGAAAGGAAAGCCTTTCGTATCATTAACTCCCGTCCACTCACCAACTCTCTGCAATCTCTCTCTCTCTTCGCCGCAATGTTGCATCTCTCTCGCTATTCTATCGCTGCTACAATAATCAGTGTTCCTCGGAACTTCCTCAGTGTATACCACCTCCTCTACGTAGGATACGTAGTACCCGCCTTGCAACACAATCCCACCCCTACTCTGTGCAACTCTCCAACCCAAGAGTGAAACGCTATTCTCAGATACGCCTACCGGCCATATTGGGCTATCCTTAGTTGGAATTATGCAAGGCTGGTACATGTCATAATTATTTGTAACATATTATGTGGTACCAACATTGTAAAATGCTAACTGAATAAATATTATCAACTCTGCGTAAGCAGAGTGGTATCGCCCCCCGTATAGTGGTACATGCCGGCCGAAATGCCTGTCTGTCTGTCTGTCTGTCCGATAACTCCTCCTAGACCGTTCGATGGATTTTCACCCAACCTCACACGAACATTCGGTGCGTGAATGCGACGGTAATTAAAATAATATTTTTTGAATTTGTGCAATTATTATGATTTTAGGTCAAAACAAATTGTGATCCCCCCCCACCCCCACGGACCTTCCTCCCCCCCCCCCCCCCCCCCCCCCACCTCCAGACCCCTAACCCCCACCCAGCAATGATGGCGTTCTGGGACCGAAAACATCTCGCCCCGCATCTGTTAGGTTAAGTTGACAATAGAAGTGATGTTAGTATTAGTGGGGATGATGGTAATAGTAGTGATGATGGTGGTAATAGTAGTGATGATGGTTGTAGTTATAGTGATGATGATGACTAATGATGGTTATAGTACTAGTAGTAGTGATGATTATCATAATAGTAGTGAAGATGGTGACAAGTAATGATGATATTTGTAGTGATAAAGATGACAGTAGTGATGATGGTAGTGACGATGGTGACTGTATTAGTGATGATGGTGAGTAGTAGTGATGATGGTGAAAGTTGTAGTGATGATGACAGTAGTAGTTATGATGAGAGTACTAGTGATGATGGTAAGAGTAGTAGTGATGACTATAATAGTAGTAGAGCTGAAGGTTGTAATGGTGATAGTGATTAGTAGTGACGATGGTGACCCATCGCAGAGTTGGGTATGCCGTTTTGATTTTGGGCAAAACGGCACGTCTACTTTATTAACAATGGCAGGTATATGAGCCTTCTTAATATTATTAATCAGGTGGCCTATTATGGCCTGGTAGGATATGGTTCTTACCTCAGTAAACAGATACATAAATTAAACATCATAATCGTAGGTATCATAACCTTAATATTAACCCGGCAACTGCAGGGGGAATCTTAAGAGGTTTTACTGGGCGACTGCAGGGAGACTCTTAAGATCCTAGGCCTAAAAAAATCTTTTCACCCTTATTTAGCGGGCTAGGTGGTCTATTTGACCGTAGCGCCCAGCATTTTTTTTTTTACCCTAAATAGGGTTGTTTCCGTGCTCATTTTCATGCCTAAATAAGACCCAGAGCGTAAAGCAAGTATCTATCCCTGAAAGGGCGTAAACAGAGCTTTCCAATGACACCCGAACCATCCTTGTACGACCACTGGTTCTCTTGCAACGATCGTGCAACACGAGTGCAAAAACCCTGAAAAAAGGTAATTTCCTTACATAATTCCCTGTGTAGCGAGTGAGAAGAGGGGGAGGCAGTTAGAATACAGTTCAGTACACCCGCGGTGGTCGTGGGGAGCGGTCATAAGGTTACTACGCTCGTCCCACTGCTCAGCTCTCTCTCTCAGCAACATTACGTGCTGAAAATGGTGCTCGACAGATGTCGTGCACCGCCACATAGTCCAAATTTATTTCACTCGACATATGTAGCGCGCCGCCAATAAGGGGTTAAAAGGACCCAGTAACATTTGATTTTTTTTTTTTTTTTTTTCCCCTCCATACTTCATATCACTCCTCCACATCTGTCAAAGTCCCCTCCTTCCCCCCTTTCCCCACCCCTCCTTCAATTATCACCTATTTTCCCTGTTATTCCCTTATCAACTCTGCGTAAACAAAGTGGTATCGCCCCCCATACAGTGGTACATGCCAGCCGAAATGTCTGTCTGTCTGTGTCTTTCTGTCCGATAACTCCTCCTAGACCGTTTGACGGATCTTCACCAAACTTCACACCAACATTCGGTGCGTGAATGAGACGGTAATAAAAAACGATTTTTTGAATATGTGCAATAGTTATGATTTTAGGTCCAAAATATGGTTTTCCCCCCCCCCTCCCCCCCCCCTCCAAGGACCCTCAACCATGTACCTATTCCCAAGCAATGATGATGGCGTGCTGTGTGTGTTTGCCCCGTAGGGGCACACTCACACAGGGGGTGAAAAAAAACTCGCCCACATTTGTTAGGTTAAGTTAGTTTAATATGGTCTGTTCAATCGAGAAATATCTGTATATCTGTATATCTATATATGATGGTGAAAGTTGTAGTGATGATGACAGTAGTAGTGATGATGAGAGTAGTAGTGATGATGGTGAGAGTAGTAGTAGTGATGATAGTAATGGTGATAGTGACTATAGTCTATTTTTTTCCTGCTGAGGGTAAATTGTCATGTTTCTATCTTTGTTACTCGGTTATACGGTAGATTTTGTAGCGAAAGATGATGGTTATTCTGAAAACTTGGCATTAATATGACACAGCCATAGTAGTTTCATATATTTCCACTAAGTATCGAGAAATCAGCTAATAAGAGATTCAATTTACGATCAGCTGGAAAAAAATAGAGTATAGTAGTGATGATGGTGACCCACCGCAGAGTTGGGTATGATGTTTTGATTTTGGGCAAAACGGCACGTCTACTTTATTATCAACTCTGCGTAAGCAGAGTGGTATCGCCCCCTGTATAGTGGTACATGCCGGCCAAAATGTCTGTCTGTCTGTCTGTCCGATAACTCCTCCTAGACCGTTCGATGGATTTTCACCAAACTTCACACGAACATTCGGCGCGTGAATGAGACGGTAATAAAAACGATTTTTTGAATATGTGCAATAGTTATGATTTTAGGTCAAAAATATGGTTTTGACCCCCCCCCCCACCTCCTGACCCCTCCCCTCCACCCAGCAATGATGGTGTTTTCTGTGTGTGTGCCCCGAAGGGGGGCACACACAGCTGATTTCTCGATACTTAGTGGAAATATATGAAACTACTATGGCTGTGTGTCATATTAATGCCAAGTTTTCAGAATAACCATCATCTTTCGCTACAAAATCTACCGTATAACCGAGTAACAAAGATAGAAACATGACAATTTACCCTCAGCAGGAAAAAAATAGACTATAGTCACTATCACCATTACTATCATCACTACTACTACTCTCACCATCATCACTACTACTCTCATCATCACTACTACTGTCATCATCACTACAACTTTCACCATCATATATAGATATACAGATATACAGATATTTCTCGATTGAACAGACCATATTAAACTAACTTAACCTAACAAATATGGGCAAGTTTTTTTTCACCCCCTGTGTGAGTGTGCCCCTACGGGGCAAACACACACAGCACGCCATCATCATTGCTTGGGAATAGGTACATGGTTGAGGGTCCTGGGGGGGGGGGGGGGGGGGGGGAAACCATATTTTGGACCTAAAATCAAAACTATTGCACATATTCAAAAAATCGTTTTTTATTACCGTCTCATTCACGCACAGAATGTTGGTGTGAAGTTTGGTGAAGATCCGTCAAACGGTCTAGGAGGAGTTATCGGACAGAAAGACACAGACAGACAGACATTTCGGCCGGCATGTACCACTGTACAGGGGGCGATACCACTTTGTTTACACAGAGTTGATAAGGGAATAACAGGGAAAATAGGTGATAATTGAAGGAGGGGTGGGGAAAGGGGGGAAGGAGGGGACTTTGACAGATGTGGAGCAGTGATATGAAGTATGGAGGGAAAAAAAAAAAAAAAAAAAAATCAAATGTTACTGGGTCCTTTTAACCCCTTATTGGCGGCGCGCTACATATGTCGAGTGAAATAAATTTGGACTATGTGGCGGTGCACGACATCTGTCGAGCACCATTTTCAGCACGTAATGTTGCTGAGAGAGAGAGCTGAGCAGTGGGACGAGCGTAGTAACCTTATGACCGCTCCCCACGACCACCGCGGGTGTACTGAACTGTATTCTAACTGCCTCCCCCTCTTCTCACTCGCTACACAGGGAATTATGTAAGGAAATTACCTTTCTTCAGGGTTTTTGCACTCGTGTTGCAAGAGAACCAGTGGTCGTACAAGGATGGTTCGGGTGTCATTGGAAAGCTCTGTTTACGCCCTTTCAGGGATAGATACTTGCTTTACGCTCTGGGTCTTATTTAGGCATGAAAATGAGCACGGAAACAACCCTATTTAGGGTAAAAAAAAAAAACGCTGGGCGCTACGGTCAAATAGACCACCTAGCCCGCTAAATAAGGGTGAAAAGATTTTTTTAGGCCTAGGATCTTAAGAGTCTCCCCGCAGTCGCCCAGTAAAACCTCTTAAGATTCCCCCTGCAGGTGCCGGGTTAATATTAAGGTTATGATACCTACGATTATGATGTTTAATTTATGTATCTGTTTACTGAGGTAAGAACCATATCCTACCAGGCCATAATAGGCCACCTGATTAATAATATTAAGAAGGCTCATATACCTGCCATTGTTAATAAAGTAGACGTGCCGTTTTGCCCAAAATCAAAACGGCATACCCAACTCTGCGATGGGTCACCATCGTCACTACTAATCACTATCACCATTACAACCTTCAGCTCTACTACTATTATAGTCATCACTACTACTCTTACCATCATCACTAGTACTCTCATCATAACTACTACTGTCATCATCACTACAACTTTCACCATCATCACTACTACTCACCATCATCACTAATACAGTCACCATCGTCACTACTGTCATCTTTATCACTACAAATATCATCATTACTTGTCACCATCTTCACTACTATTATGATCATCATCACTACTACTAGTACTATAACCATCATTAGTCATCATCATCACTATAACTACAACCATCATCACTACTATTACCACCATCATCACTACTATTACCATCATCCCCACTAATACTAACATCACTTCTATTGTCAACTTAACCTAACAGATGCAGGGCGAGATGTTTTCGGTCCCAGAACGCCATCATTGCTGGGTGGGGGTTAGGGGTCTGGAGGGGGGGGGGGGGGGGGGGGGGGGGAGGAAGGGCCGTGGGGGGGGGGGATCACATTTTGTTTTGACCTAAAATCATAATAATTGCACAAATTCAAAAAATATTATTTTAATTACCGTCGCATTCACGCACCGAATGTTCGTGTGAGGTTTGGTGAAAATCCATCGAACGGTCTAGGAGGAGTTATCGGACAGACAGACAGACAGACAGGCATTTCGGCCGGCATGTACCACTATACGGGGGGCGATACCACTCTGCTTACGCAGAGTTGATAATATTTATTCAGTTAGCATTTTACAATGTTGGTACCACATAATATGTTACAAATAATTATGACATGTACCAGCCTTGCATAATTCCAACTAAGGATAGCCCAATATGGCCGGTAGGCGTATCTGAGAATAGCGTTTCACTCTTGGGTTGGATAGTTGCACAGAGTAGGGGTGGGATTGTGTTGCAAGGCGGGTACTACGTATCCTACGTAGAGGAGGTGGTATACACTGAGGAAGTTCCGAGGAACACTGATTATTGTAGCAGCGATAGAATAGCGAGAGAGATGCAACATTGCGGCGAAGAGAGAGAGATTGCAGAGAGTTGGTGAGTGGACGGGAGTTAATGATACGAAAGGCTTTCCTTTCTACTTTGTTTAGGAGTGAGGTGTGAGAGGATCCTCCCCACACATATGAATAAAGTAGACGTGCCGTTTTGCCCAAAATAAAAAACGGGATACCCAACTCGGCGAAGGGTTACCATCATCACTAATACTACTACCATTATTACTACTACTATCAACATCACTACAATTGTCACCATCATCATTACTACTCACCATCATCACTAATACTGTCACCATCGTCACTACTGTCATCATGTTCACTATAACTATCATCATTACTTGTCACCATCATCACTACTATTATGACCATCATCACTACTAATAGTACTGTCACCATCATATCTACTACTGTCGTCATCATCACTGCCATCATCATCACTACTGTCATCGTCATCACTACAACCATCCTCACTACTATCACCATCATCCCCACTATTACTACCATCACTTCTAATGTCAACTAAACTAAAGTAGACGTGCCGATTTGCCCAAAATCAAAACGGGATACCCAACTCTGCGAAGGGTTACCATCATCACTAATATTACCACCATTATTACTACTACTATCATCACTACAATTGTCACCATCATCACTAATACTACCATCGTCACTAATATTACAACCATCATCACTACTACTATCATCATCACTACAATTGTCACCTAATGTCAACTAAACTAACTTAAACTAACAAATGCGGGCGAATTATTTTTTGCCCTCTGAACGATGGTGTTCTGTGCGAGTGTGCCCCTACGGGGCACACACACACACAGAGAACACCATCATCATTGCTTGGGAATAGGTAGAGGGTGGGGGGTGGGGGTTCTGAGGGGGGGGGGGGGGGGAGGCTGGTTGAAGAGGGAGGGGGGGTGGGGGTAGCAAAACCATATTTTGGACCTTAGATCATAACTATTGCACAAATTCAAAAAATATTTTTTTAATTACCGTCGCATTCACGCACCGAAGGTTCGTGTGAAGTTGGGTGAAAATTCGTCAAACGGTCTAGGAGGAGTTCTCAGACAGACAGACAGACAGACAGACATTTCGGTTAGCATGTACCACTATACGGGGCGCGATACCACTCTGCTTACGCAGAGTTGACAATACTCAATACAAGGACTCACTGTGCCCCTGTACAGAGCAAGAAGCTGGGCATGGGTCAAGAACCCATTGAGGCAGTTGAGCACACCCAGCTTCTGGGACGCTGCCTTAGCAAGACTGGTAATATGGTCCTTCCAAGTGAAAGCACAAGAAAAAGAGACACCGAGAATATTGAGAGAAGATGAAGGATTGATTTTTGTATTGTTGAAGAATAAGGGATAGTCCTCTGGAGGTTCCTGATGGGTAGTAAGATGGATAAATTGGGTATTGGAAGCATTAAATGCAACAAGGTTTTCTCCACCCCTATTGGAAATAGTAGCTAGATCAGAAGATAAGTGTTTTATGGCTTCATTACGTTTGATTTTGAGGGACTGCTGGATGGGGCATTCTGGAAAACTAATTGAGTATTGTAGGGTAGAGTCGTCTGCATATGAATGGATGGGACTGGATGTACAGTTGAGAAGAATATTTATGAAAATTAGAAAGAGAATATGAGATAGGACAGAACCCTGAGGAACACCGGAGTTGATAGGATGAGGAAGTGAGTGATGGCCGTCCACAACCGCAGCTATGAAACGGCCAGAAAGGAAATTAGAGACAAAGTCACAGATGGAAGTATAGAAACCGAAGGAGGGTAGTTTGGAAATTAAAGATTTGTGCCAGACTCTATCGAAAGCCTTAGACATGTCTAGTGCAACAGAAAAAGTCTCACCGAAGTCCCGAAAGTTGATGACCAAGAGTTATTAAGATATGAAGAAGATCACCAGTAGAGTGATCCTTTATGCTCCTTTCCCACTGGTGAGACAAGTCACGATTTTCGTCGCCGACACCAATAAATTGGCACATTCGTGACATGTCTCAACACCTCTCATGAACAATTGTTTGACTCTCAAGGCCTCGCAAGGGCCTTCGCAAATGTTCGGACAGTTCAAAATTTTGGACAAGGACTCCTGCCCCTTTCTCACTGGTGAGACAAGTCACGATTTTCGTCGCCGACACCAATAAATTGGCACATTCGTGACATGTCTCAACACCTCTCATGAACAATCGTTTGACTCTCAAGGCCTCGCAAGGGCCTTCGCAAATTTTCGCACAGTTCAAAATTTTGGACGAGGACTCACGAGGATTGGTTACCCTCGCAAGCATCGTCGAGCATCGCCGAAAGGATCTGCGAGGGTATCTGCGATCATCTGCGACATCGGCGAGAAATCGCGGAGGGTTTCGCATGAAAATACCTTTGCAACACTGCATGGATGCTCACCGATGCTCTCAGATGTTCCGAGAACATCGACGATGCCAAAGAGCACCTTCGGCAAGGTGGGAGAGAAAGAAAAAAAAACGAGGAGGGAGAGAAAGAGAAAACAGCGAGGTGGGCTCAATGTTTACGTTATGGCTTAGCCTAATTGAGCCCACCTCGCTGTTTTCTCTTTCTCTCCCTCCTCGTTTTTTTTTCTTTCTCTCCCTCTCTCTTTGCCTATAATCCGTTAGGCCCCGTTCAACCTACTGTTTTAATACGTTTACCCCCATCCAGGTTTCAATATTTTCCTGGTGAGCGGTAGCGAGCCAACATATATATATTTTTGTTTTTGGGTCATTTTTCTGGTCCCCTGTCTTCCTCATGGTTAACCCCATTAGTTTTCATATTTGGGGGATGGTGGGGGGAAGCTAGAAGGGTAATTGACTGTGTTACAAATATGAAGCCAATTGGTGAGGTAGTTTCGCCACCACGGATTTTCCTTTTTTTCCTTTTCTTCGTACGGATACGCTGGAAGTGGGTGGTGGGATTGAGGTGGGGGTGTGGTGGGGGGATGACAGAAAGGTAGGGGACTTGTCACACAAATATGGAACCGATTGGTTCGGTCGTTTCGCCGCCACATATTTTCCTTTTTTTTCTTTGTGAGGCAACCGATAGTCAGCGAGTGGGTGGGGGGAGGGGGTTGTGTTGGTGGTGGCAAGAAGCCAGAAGGGTAAGGTACATGTGGTAGAAATATGAACGCCATAGGTGCAGTCGTTTCGCTGCTACGATTTTTTTTCGGCGAGTCCGTATATATACGGACCTGGCACTGGGCGTGACAAGACCCTAGTCCGTATATATACGGACCTGGCACTCTGGGGGTTTTAAGACGTTCACCCCCATCTAGGTTTCAATACGCCGAACCATCGCTTGAATCGCCGAAGACGTCGCAGAACATAGGCAAGTTTTCTTTCATCCTCGCATGATTTCGCAAGATATTTTTGAAAATGTGACATGCCTCGCAGAGGTCATCGGCGAAACATCGCTCACTTCGCTGATAATGTCGCAGAAGGTCGGCGATTGCGTCGCCCACATCGGCGACATATTCTCCGAGTATAATTTGTCATCTGTTTGTAACGGTCAAAATTGTGAACGTCGCACGTATTCTTGCGAATTTAACAAAACTAAGTCATCGGCGACGAAAATCGTGACTTGTCTCACCAGTGGGAAAGGGGCATAAGGAAGCCATACCTGGCGATCTGAGAGCAGATTATGAGAAGAAAAATGCTTAAGAAATTTGGAAGCAAGAATATTTTCAAAAACTTTAGAGATAAGAGATGAGAGCAATTGTTTACTTTAGTCGACCGCTTTGTTAACCCTTTCCCTGCGGGAGACGTTTCCGAACGCCATGGCAATTTACAGCAATTTACAGGCTTTTAAAGCCTCTTAAAGCCTGTAAAATTGAGTGCGAGCGAGCGGGAGCGCAACAGGCCACACGTTCTTCTCCTAGCCAGGCGGCCGTGGCACGAAGGGCTCTGAGTCAGAGTCTCGCGAGATATACAGTGCTGCCAAAGGTAAATGTAGCGCGACATTAGTAATAATTGCTCATTTTAGCGAATGTCTATGGTAGCGCTAGGGGTGAACCCCGCGAGCTACGATGCTCGTTCTGGCGTCATTTTCTTCTAGTTTTCCGCTGAATACATCTAATTTCATTCAGACATTTGCCTAATCAATCAGGAGTGCCTGCATGAGCCCTAATATGGTGGAAATAGGCGTAAATATGCCCGCAGCGTAAGTGTTAAAATCTATCGTATAAAAAAACTACATATACAAAAACTACAAACCATAGATAATAAAGTTTATATATATATTTTAGGGGCTCCTCTCCATACTCTTTTAACTCACGAATCTAAGAATTTCTTCTTCAATCGAGTTGTCAACTTATGGAATGGGCTTCCCCGAGATGTTATAGACTGCAGCACCGTTGATTAATTTAAACTCCGCCTAGACAAATTTCTCGCATCAAACCCACGACTGACTGCGTTTGTAAATGAATAACTTTATTTTATCCCCCCCTCAGTTACCAACCCATCTGTCCCCTACTAACTTCCTAATCCTGCCACGGACATTAGTTCCAGGGCAGTAATTCCCTTTCCAAAGTTCCCTTACCCACTCTAAACCACTGTTTGGACACTTGATCTTCAGTGTTTTGGAGGACAAGCAGCCTAGAAGGGTCACTAGATCTGTTGTTGCTTGATTTCCTTTGTACTCCTGTGTGCACATTAAGAGGGGACATTGGTGCATCTGATATGATATCAAGAACTATGAAAAAATAAAATATACTGTACAGTACATTGTAAAAAGAAGGATCGGTGATAAAGGCAGTCTATGAAGAAATGAGATCACATACAAAAGATGAATGGGTTAAGGAAATAAGATAATATATTTGATGTAGTGTCAATGTTCGTGAAGTAGAAATAACGTCTACGAGTGACCTAAGAATATATAATGTAATAAAAGAACTCAACTCAAATTGATGGAAACAAAAACTGGAAACAAAAAATAGTGTTAAGCTATAATTATAAAGATAACAGCAATAAAGAACAATTTTACGATAATAATAATAATAGAAACAATAATAATAATAATTATTATTTATTCCAGACACTTCGATAACTGTATTCAGATGTCGCTCGAATACGCTACAACTCAGCGATAGAAAGATATTTAACGGAGAGGATCCAACGTGTTTAGCCTGCGAAGAAGGAAATGCAAACCTAGGACATGTTATACTCCACTGTGAATATTGCCAACAGCTGAGTGTTACAAATAAACTAACTGAAAGACCTTACACAGAAAATAAGTTGACATATAACTACTATTTGGAGATAACAAAAATAAACAAGAGGTTAAGCGAATAATATATAGAATGTGGATAAAAAGAGAACAACTGAGAAAACGGAAGGACAATCGAACTCAAATTACATAATAATAAAATCAATGCCAATAGGGGGTGCCGTTGAAAAAGTTATCTCTCCGAAGAATCACCAGACCAGACCAGAACAGGAGATTTGAGCCATTATTAGTGATATTCTAGAGATTGTGGCATTATACTAGCGATTTTCGGCATATATTTACTACCTAGCGACTTTCACCGTCCCAGCGGTATTTTGTGTTTTGATTTGGTAACCCTGCGAATCAGAGAGATTAGCGTCAGGCCGTCAGTGTGCCACGGTGTGTCGAAGTTGAGGGTGGTGTTGGACCGCTCCTCTCCCTCCCATTGTGTGGAACTCTTGGAAACCGTCTATTAACGCACTCGAAGTATTGTTCGTGTGTTTAGTTTATGTATTCAAGTGCGGACGGTGCTGTTGATCAAGTAATGTGAGAGCGGTTGTGTAGTTGTAAGCTGTTCAAGTGAGACGAACTTGGATTCAAAACTTGTTACGAGTAGAATTATATTTTAACACCTCCGTAAGGTAAGTACGGTAGATGCAAACTCTATTTATCTCTCTCTGATTGTTTTTGGTATAATCTACTTTAGATGTGCAACTATGAAACCGAATAAACCGCCAAGACCTCTTGGGTAATGACTAGGTTGCCAGTGATTATGATATTTGCTCAAATTGTAGTAAACTTTGTATACCGTAAATGTTGGTGTACTGTATATACTGTAAATACAATTACCTGTAATTCCATATAGGCTACATGAAACAAATACTGACTGGATGTACAGCTACTGAGCTACTGCGATTTTCGTTGTGCAAATATATTCATTTAGATTTGATGTTCAGATAAAAACAGCTAAATATCAATAAATACTTGTATTTGTTATAATTCTAGCGGTGGCTCCAACTCCATTTGGGTATTAAACAAATAAAACTATGTCCGTTATCTATTTATAGGCCTAGGGCCCCTTATTTTATGGTTTTTGGGTAGCCTATATAAACTGGCGCATTTTCGCTTTGAAATTATGCTAGTTTAGGTTAGGCTAATTCAATTTATATTTCTGTATTTACATTAACCCTTTCAGACTCATATGACGCAGAGGTTGCCAGATTAGCAATAAGAAATAGAGTTCTCTCACTCTTATAATTACCTCTCCAAAATTAGTTTTCTGTCCACAGCTAACTCAAAGACAACTGCAGAGGTTGAAGTAACTAAACTAAAGGTTTCTAAATACCCCTGATGGTAACAAAGGCTTTAAAGTATCCCCAATAGGTTCAAAATCGCGTCATATGTCGGAGGGTTAAAAATGTACATTGGAATGCAACACTCAGACACACAAATCACACACAATAAATATGCATAGTATATTAGACAATTTAAAACATTGTTCAATTAAATTCATTAATCCAGATAATCATTCTGTACATAGTTGGTTTATGATAAAAACACTGTCTTCCCTAGATAAAAGGTCATCACCTCTATCCCTCATGCCACAGAATTCTTTAATTTGTTCACCTAATCGTATATCGTTCTCTTGTCCAATGCATAGGCTATACAGTAGATTCCCATTTACTAATAACAATTCTTCTCAGACATATTATATACCGGTAAATATATACTGCAGTTAACTGCCTTACGTTACCGCCTATAACTGAATAAGGGCCTAGTTTAGCCATATTAAATATGGTATGGATTACAGGATTAGGTGAATTCTGAGCATTTGTTAGATATTGCATCGTTCTTTTAGTGAACCACAATTCAGGAGACATTACATTTGCTATGTGAGGGAGTAAATAGAAAATAAATTGCACTAATTCAAAACATCACAAAACATTAAATGTGAAGGAAAACTAAGGAATTAATAACAAATCAATGCTAAAATCGATTTGGAGCCATTGCTAGAATTTTACCTTATACCCTATAAATGAAATAACTGATTTGATCTGAACATCACATCTAAATGGGATAATCTTCAAGGACACTACATCCGCCTTATTAGAAACAATTTATTAGGGAAAATAGGGACCAATTGTTATGACCGGCACTACGAAATAAACAAGGGCACTTAAGAATGGACTAGATGATAGGCTATATCTGCAACAACGATACGCTAATTCCAAACCCTCGAACTATTGCGCCGGTGAACAAAAACACTTGAACCCTCCAGAGTTAATCTACTGGATAGCGGGGTATCAATTAACTGGGTTTTAGTGCACTTCTACACAGGCTTTCCGATGACGGCAAAGCCTACTCACAACAGGTGTAGGCCTACTTTACGTTAATAAAATGCTCTTAAGTAATAACAATGCTTGAATAAACTATAACAAGCTTTAATAAAGGAGTATATGCTTACGTTAACTTTAGTGTGAGTCTGTACTCAACACTAACCTCTACAATGCTCTATGAAAACACTGGAAGTCTAGTCTTACAGCAATCAGATAAAGAATCTTCTGAAAACGTCTGATGCTCTAAGATGCTCGTTAATATAGAACAGAAATAATGCAGGGGCAGGACACCAAAGCGTGTATCTTAAATACACCAAAAAGTAGGATACATAATTATATATAACAGGGGAGTGCAACAACTCTGTGACAGCACTAATAATCGCCACTCAAAACAGTACTTCCTTAGCCAACGTAACAGCCAAACTGGGTTGTGCACTATGCATCAACTTAGGCTAAAATAAGGCGTGAATAATTCCTAAAGCATACACAATTAAAGTTAATAAATACAATGCTGTCTTTCTCACTAATAAAGTCTAGCAGTGGCATAAAAGGTACTAGGAAACTAGGCAGAGCGCAAGCATGCTCGTAGCCTACTGTCTCCCCTTGAACAGATTTCCCTTATGTTACGTTAAGTGACTTGGAGGCTCTCTTGGTAAGTCCAGATCTCAAGTATCTGGTCTTACCCTGGCGCTCCACAAAGGTCAACAAAATTAGGTAGCAAGCATACAGGTAAGTGTAGGCAAAAGCCCTTCACCTGTATACTGCTACACTCGCAAAGGAAAATATGCACAAGGGTTACTGGCTACCTAGCTTCGTCGATGTTGTACAGGCTCTGACTTGCCACATACATAACTCAGACAATGACCAAAGATACCTTCCACTGTCTATCATTAAATAATGGGAAAGAACAGCTCAATAATTAGAAGCACCCCAACACTAGGCTACCATATGACTATGACTACTAATCCCTAAAGCTAGTGCAAACATAAATGTGAGAGCTGGTGCTGGTAATACGACTGGCTGACTATGAAAGTCGTATGCAGAACCAGAAGGGATAAGTAATTGAATAAAGATGAGAAGTATGAAAAAGAAGAAGTTCAGAGAGAGAGATAGTAGTATAGGGGGTTATATGGGGGGACAGATTGCAAAGGACATGTAGAACCAAGCACGCTATGCCAAGCTCTGCAGGAGAAACGCGGGCAGGAGTCCCCCCAGCACTAACAAAGGCAGCAGCACCCAATCACAGACGGCTACGTCATGAGCAGGCGTCATATGAAGCGTCAGGCCCGCCGGCCAATCACGAGCGTGAGAAACTCCTCCAAGCGAGGGAGGCACACGTACATACACACGCACATATTACCACCTCACTGCTCGCTCTCTTTCTCCTTACAACTTCACACAATGCATCTTATATTCTATCAATGATATAAAATACTTCCAAGTGTCACAGACAAGAATAAAGATCACCACTGATCTGTCTGTGACAACATGAACTTTATGAAAGAAAGAACATCGTTCTACGATTATTGTAGCCCATTGCACTGCCCTGGCGAGCGCTAGCGAGTTACGAGTGCATTCTGGCAAGCTGGCCAGCGTAATACAATAGACTCGCCATATTTTTCTCATTATAGTCCGCATGGAGGAATTTCGTTATCGACACTTGAAAAACCCCGATTTCACAGAAAAATACCAAAAATCTGTCAAAGATGTCAAATAGCGGGGGTGTGGGGGCAGCAGCCCCCACCCATAATACTAGGATAGGTTAGGTAAGGTTGTTAGGTTAGGCTAATGTCCTTTCAAAGGGGTATAGGCTAGTAAACACTAGGATAGCCTATACCTGGTCAGAGGTAAGAAGAAGAAGAAGAGTCCTGCTGTAGTCTCCTTGAATGCTACCCTAAATGGATATATTTGCACAAAGAAAATAGAGTATTAATAACCGAGACGACCACGAATTTGTTCTCAATATTTGAAGGTTATTTTACAATAAGTTGTTGCAAAGCTCGTAATAAAAATGGTTTCAACCCTCGGATAAACCTATATAAACAGAGCGTAATATGTTTCCCTACTCTAAAACGGTTGTCAATACTCCTATAGATGGAGCGCTATTTTTGTCGGCCATTTTTTCGTGACATATACTACCTGGCATGTAAAAGTTAGTGACTCTTGTGTCCAGTGGGTATAATCCTGTGTAGCGGGAGGAGCTGTACATAATAATTATATCTTAATAATTTGGTAATGTTACAATATATTTTTACATTTTACATTCATAAATAGTCCACTAATATACTAGGTTAGGTTAGGTTAGGGTAAAGATATTGTTCAATGTTTCTTAGTAAATAGGCATCCAAAAATGTTCCTCCCGCTACACAGGATCTTACCTAAGCTATTATATTAGGGTTAGGTTAGGTTAGGTTAATCTAATCTAATCTAATCTAATCTAATATAATATTTGTACATTTTTTCCTGAACTATTCATTGTTTACCTGGGACCCTGGGTGACCCATAGCGCATTTTAAGACTGTTATTTCTCAGTAAATACTGATTTCCGCACTTCAATTAAACATCCTACAAGTTCTAACCAGTCCCCTGAACAGTTTTTAATAGGTTACTTGAGGATATTTTAACGGGAACATATGTAAATATATTTACCGGGAACTTATTATAGCTGTATTATTCCTCCTCCACACCAATTCCTTCTCTATTTATAATTTATAAAGGATGTCGGGATTTATTGATAAAGTTCTAGTGCACTTATACGGTCGGTACATGCAGCGCATACTATCGCATGTGTGTGTTTGTGTGTCTGTATAGTCTTAACCATAGACAAATTTTATATATCTCTTGGTGTATTTTGGAACTGTTCATTATGGATTTGTGTAGGCTATAATTATATAGTCTTACTTCAGCCCGGTTCACATTTCTCACAGATCCACTAATATTAAAAGAGCTTTCGACCTTCATAAAGTACGGTGTACTTTATAATGTAATTATTAAAACTTAAATGCTGCATTTCCATTATCCCAAGATAGACTTGGCTTATCGGGGGATATTGCATTATAAAATCTCGTACTTCAAGGCAGCAACGAACGCAGAAGCTGGTGGAGGCCATAACCAGCTGAGTGTCTCTCAGTGGGGTTGTCGTATAAATGCGTGAATGTCTTAGCTTTTTTAGCTTGATTGGGAAGGCCATCAGGACTATTAGGCGTGAATGTCAGTCCTAAACTCGCTATTTGTAATATCTAAAGTCACTGTATCTATGTCACCATTTCACAATATACCGTATCCATTCAAAATGTCCACAATGCAGCTACTAATCTATATATCATGTTCATAAAGATTCATGCATAATGATTCACCATTGTACGATCTCATTCTGTTGCTTCACTGTGTCATATCATATTTTTCCTTTGTTTGCTTTATCCTATTGTTTCGTTATAATGAGTCCTTTTTCATTATTCTAAGTAGGCCTATAGCTGTTCCCTTTAGCCTATGAGGCTATGTTTAATGTCATGGATAGTCAGTTGCTAAGCAGACTCCCATAAAGCAACTTGCCCTAATTCATATTTAGTTAGTTAAAGAAATGCAACGAGAGAATGAGTATTACAATTTAAAAGCAGCATTTAAGTTTTAATAATTACATTATAAGCTACGTACACCGTACTTTATGAAGGTCGAAAGCTCTTTTAATATTAGTGGATCTGTGAGAAATGTGAACCGGGCTGAAGTAAGACTATATATAGCCTACACAAATCCATAATGAACAGTTCCAAAATACACCAAGAGATATATACAATTTGTCTATGGTTAAGACTATACAGACACACAAACACACACATGCGATAGTATGCGCTGCATGCACCGACCGTATAAGTGCACTAGAACTTTATCAATAAATCCCGACATCCTTTATAAATTATAAATAGAGAAGGAATTGGTGTGGAGGAGGAATAATACAGCTATAATAAGTTCCCATTTGTTTGCCTATTGCCGAATCTCGCAAGCAAGCGGTAGTTTAAGATCGGTGACTTCGGACCAAACATATATTGGTCCGAACTCACCAAAATGGGCCGAGGTCACCTAGGATAGTGGTCCGAGATCACTGAGCCGAAGTCACTGGCACCCTACTAGGTCTATGTTAGGTTACGTTAGATTTCTTGGTTACGTTAATGACAAGAAATCAGGTGGTAGGTATGGGACAAACTAGGTACTACACACTACTAGGGACACATACTACCTGGCATGAAAAGGTTAGTCTTGTATCCAGTGTACTAGGTCTAGGTTAGGTTTCTTGGTTATGTTAATGACAAGAAATCAGGTGGTAGGTATGGGATAAACTAGGTACTAGGGACACATACTACCTGGCATGTAAAAGTTGGGCTTGTATCCAGTGTACTAGGTCTAGGTTAGGTTAAGTCAGGTTTCGGACAAACTGGATTTTAGGTCACGTATGGGATATATATAATGTTCTCAATGTGTACTATAGCTTTGTCATAGAGTATTAGTCACCGCAATATATGTCTTTACCGCTGCATGTTAAATTATTTTGCCTTAGACTTTGTGGGTTAAATAAGGGTGGAAGGAAAAATGGCGGCCATCTTGGATCAGCTGAGAACTAATATTTTTTCACTTTTTTTACCGTATTTTTAGTATTTTGTCATATTCTATATCAATGCTAACCCTGCGGAGGTCTGGGGGCGGCAGCCCCCAGGTTAGGTTAGGGTAATAACAAAATATGGTTTTAGGGGGCATGTTTTAATATTGCAAAATAATGGGTAAATATGAATTTGCAGAAGGAAAAACACCTTAAAACACACTAGGCCTAATCAATGAAGGAACTGATGAGAAAAAGGATTATAATACAAAAAACACATACGTGACCTAAAATCCAATTTGACCGATTATAAATTATTGTAACCACTGTATATTGATGAAAACCTAAAATCGAAAAACAAAAATAGTGGTCATCTCGAGTTTTTTCCTTAGAATCACAAGAGCTCACACACATTTCCGGTAGTTGTTCGGTCGCGCGCTCATATACAATCATCCACCTTCCAGCTCGTCTCCGGGCTCAGTCTTCTAGTTTCTATCCTGCAAGTCACAAAGGGGTGGTGGGTGTGGAGATGTTGGGGTGTGGGTGGAGAGCTGTTTGGTGGTGGAAGTGTTGGGGTGTGGAGGTGTTGAGGTGGAGGGAGTGATGGGTGTTGGGGGGGGGGGGGGGGGTGTGGGGGGGGGGGGGGGGGTGTTGGGGTGGAGGGGGTGATGGTTGTTGGGGTGTGGAGGTGTAGGGCTGTGTGGGTGATGTGTGTGGAGGTGTTGGGGTGATGGGTGTGGAGGTGATGGGGTGATGGGTGTAGAGGTGTTGGGGTGATGTGTTTGGAGGTGTTGGGGTGATGGGTGTTTGGGAGATGGGTGTAGAGGTGTTGGGGTGATTGGTGTGGAGGTGTTGGGGTGGAGAGCTGTTTGGTGGTGGAGGTGTTGGGGTGATGAGTGTGGAGGTGTTGGGGTGTGGGTGGAGAGCTGTTTGGTGGTGGAGGTGATGGGTGTGGAGGTGTTGGGGTGTGGGTGGAGAGCTGTTTGGTGGTGGAGGTGTTGGGGTGTGGGTGGAGAGCTGTTTGGTGGTGGAGGTGTCGGGGTGATGGGTGTGGAGGTGTTGGGGTGTGGGTGGAGAGCTGTTTGGTGGTGGAGGTGTTGGGGTGATGGGTGTACAAACGAGTACAAAGGAAATCAAGCAACAACAGGTCTGGTGACTCTTCTAGGCTGCTTGTGCTCCAAAACACTGAGGATCAATTGTCCAAACAGTGGTTTAGAGTGGGTAAGGGAACATTGAAAAGGGAACTACTGCCCAGTCCGTGGCAGGAATAGGAAGTTAGTAGGGGACAGATGGGTTAGTAACTGAGGGGGGGGGGGGATAAAATAAAGTTATTCATTTAAACGCGCAGTCAGTCGCGGGTTTGATGCAAGATATTTGTCTAGGCGAAGTTTAAATGAATCAACGGTGCTGCAGTCTATAACGTCTCGGGGAAGCCCATTCCACAAGTTGACAACTCGATTGAAGAAGAAATTCTTAGATTCGTGCGAGTTAAAAGATTTGCCGATAATTTTGCACCCGTTTCCCCGCGTGTAATTAGATTGGTCGATAGTGAAGTACTTACTACAGTTCATATTGTCGATGCCTTTGATGATTTTGAACACTTGAATTAAGTCGCCTCTTAATCTGCGCTTGGTTAAAGGAAATAGATTTAATTTTCTAAGACGCTCCTCATATGGTTTGTTCTTTAGGCTAGGTATCATTTTGGTAACTCTACGTTGAACTCGTTCTAGCTTGTCTATATCTTTTTGGTAATAAGGGCACCAGGATTGAACGCAGTATTCCAGAAGAGGGCGGACTAAGGAATTGTAAAGGGTTAGAATTACTTCTTTGAATTTATGCTCAAATGACCTGCCTATAAAGCCAATTATTTTGTTTGCTTTCTTAACAACTTCTGAACATTGTTGACTCGGTTTTAGGTTACTCGATATTGTTACTCCCAGATCAGTTTCTCTGTTTACATTCTTGAGCTGAGTGCCATTCATCGAATAGTTTGCCTTTTCATTTAGGTATCCGATATGTAGTACTTTACATTTATCCGCATTGAAACTCATTTGCCAAATTTGGGCCCAACGTGACAACTTATCTAGATTGTGTTGCATATCGTCAACTTGTTCCTTTGAGAGTACGCTATTTGCAATTTTTGTATCTTCAGCAAATTTTGAGATTGTACAGGTGAGACCCTCATCTATGTCGTTGATGTAAATTAGAAAGATAATTGGTCCTAGTACCGATCCCTGGGGTACCCCGCTACCTACATTGGTCCATTTAGATGCCTTACCGTTTATGACTACTCTTTGCTTTCTGTCGCAGAGCCAATTTTCTATCCATTTCAACACACCGTCTTGTATTCCATGCGCTTTTAGTTTTAGCAGTAAACGTTTGTGGGGAACTTTGTCAAAGGCCTTTTGAATATCAACAGCTTTACTCTCATCATAGAGATTGAGGATATCGTGGAAGAAGTCTAAGAGATTTGTTAAGCAGGAACGTTTGCTACGAAAGCCGTGTTGAGTATCTTTAAGTATGTTATTTTCCTCTAAGTGATTTACGAGTCTGTCTCTTATGAGCGTTTCTAGCAATTTACATACAACTGAGGTTAAGCTAATTGGACGATAGTTACTGGGTAGGGATTTGCTGCCTTTTTTGAAAATCGGTGTTACGTTAGCTAGCTTCCACTGATCAGGCATAGTTCCAGACTGCAAGGATTTATTGAATAGCAATGTCAGTGGTTTGGAGAGTTCATCCTTGGCTTCCTTTAGAACTCTAGGTGAGATTGTATCAGGTCCGGGCGTTTTATTTACCTTGAGTTTATCTAAACAATTCAATACTTCTCTCTCTGTAACGGTGATATTGCTTAGAACATCCGAATTATCTATCTGAATCGGCGATGCTGTAGGGATATCAATGAGGTGTTCTGTTGTAAAAACTGATGCAAAGAAGGTATTGAGGGCATTACTCATTTGTACTTCGTCTTTGGTATATTCTCCATTTTCATCGACTAACGGTCCTACAGTTGAAGTAACTACTCTCTTCTTTCTGATATAACTATAGAATTCTTTTGGGTTTGTTTTACTTTGATTCGCAACATGTAACTCCAGGGTCTTTTTACTTTGCTTAATTAACCTTTTGGCTTTGCACCGTACTTCTACAAATTTCACCCGTTCTTCGTCATTTTGTGAGGATTTTAATCTATCATTAGCAAACTTTTTAGCAAGCAGACAGTTTGAAATATCTTTATTCCACCATTTGGGCTTATCATTATGGCTTGTACGCCGTATTTTCGATGGTATGCAGTCTTGCACTGCTTTTAGGTATGTGTTTGCAAATGATTCCCAAGATGTATTTATGTCGTTATTGTTAATTAAAAAGCTCCAGTCAGTTTCTTTAAACATTGCTCTAAGTTTACGAAAGTTTGCTTGCTTGAAATTAGGGACTTTCTCGATGCTGCTATTTGGTTCGTTACTAGTAAAATTTAAACTGAAAGTTATCGTACGATGGTCGCTGTTACTGAATTCATCACCGACATTCAAATTCTCTATCAATTCTTCTCTTGTTGAAAGTACAAGGTCAAGGACATTATTTCCATGGGTTGGAGATCTAACAAATTGATATAGCGAACTCTCTTGAACATTTGTATACAGGTCTTGTCCAGAGTGTGAAGTAATACTATCTCCCCACTTGGTCACAGGTAAATTGAAGTCGCCAAAAATGACGGTATCATGCGAGTTACTTAAGTCTGCAATTTGCTCATAAATTTCTCGGTCAGTTTGCACTGATTGAGTTGGAGGTCTGTATATTAGTGCAAGTATTATTTTTATACCTTTATTATTCTTTATTAGCACAAAGGATGTGTCGACGTTCACAATTTGAGGTTTTGACAAGAGGGTTGGGTTAAGACATTCTTTGATAAAAAAATAAAACTCCACCTCCATTTCTATTAATTTGGCTTTTCTCAAACATTACATAACCGGGAAGTGAATACTCTGCTAAAAAGTCTCTGTCTTCTGTATTGAGCCAAGATTCTGTTATGCCAATAACATCGTAATTTTCCGTAAACACTAGTTCCTCTAGATCTGAAAATTTATTGCGTATGCTACGAGCGTTTGCATAGAAAATTTTCAAAGTTTTGGATTTGGAATTCACGGAACGCTCATTATTCAAATTATTGGTTCTGCTCGGATCTACATTTATGTACCTGTCTGCCCTCAGCCCTCGATCCTCATCCCTGGTTGTCGTCGGTGTCCTCGATCATTGTTTCTGGTGATCCTCCGTTCTCTATGTCCTCGATCGTCGTCCCTGGTAGTTCTCGGTCCTCGATCGTCGCCCCTGGTCATCCACGGTCCTCGATCCTTATCCCTGGTGGTCCTCGGGCCTCGAACGTCGTCCCTGGTGGCCCTTTGGTTGGCTCTGCCTTTTCTCCGAAAATCCTTTACTGCGTCGTGAAGCAGGCGGCCAAATCTTGCTGCTCCCACCTGGTTCAGATGGACTCCATCTGCTACAAACAGATGATCTTCACTGTAGAAGTCATTCCAGGTATTGATGAATCCAAAGTTTTCTTCCCTGCAGAGGTTAGCCAGACGACGATTTATGCTAGTGGCTATATTGAAGAATCGGCTCTCCACACCGATCCTGGGGACGATCCCTGATATGATGACTCCGCCTGACTTTTCCCTATACTTCTGAATCAGCTTCCGGTACTTCAGTATGAGGTCCTCCGATCGGGTCCGCTGCACGTCATTAGATCCGACATGAATGACGTACATTGTGCGTGAAGGGGCTAACTTTGAAACTTCGTTGACTGCAGCTGCAACGTCGTCCACACCGCCACCCGGGATACAAAAGAGCTTCCTGGTCCTGGGTGCCCTGGCGCAGAACTCCATAAGTTGCCCACGAACCATGGAATCTCCTACGAGCCGAGTTTCTTCTATTTCTTCTTCGTCGTCTAAGTCCGCAAGAATCTGGTAACGGTTCTGGCACATGGTTTCGGTGATGATCCTCCTTGTGATGGGGCGAACGTTGTTTCTCACGACGCGGAAGTTGTGCTGAGATGGATCGGAGTAATTTTTTTCCTGACGTGGTGCATGTACTGAAGCAGGTACCGCTATATCAGGCGTTGGGCTGTTGGAAGATGCCGCAATGGTAGTAATTGCTTCATTTGATGATACTCATAGGTTGAGCGTTGCAAATTCTTGGAGTGTTTCCAGCTTCTTGGTGAGGGCGTTAATCTTCACGATAGCTTCATCCAGTTTAGCTGCCAAATCTTCTCGGAGCTGGCAGAATCGGCAGATATGAACATCGGTGAAGGCAAACATGGTAGGGTCAAACCTACCGGAACAGTTCGTGCAGGCGGCGCGAGACATGGTGACAATAACAAAACTTCAAATCACTTCACTCTTAAGTTACTTCTAATCACTTGTCTCACTTCAGATCACTTTATTCACTTCACACACTTCAGATCACTTTACTCACTGTAAATCACTTTAAATCACTTCACGTCACTTCTAATACAATTTAAGCCTGAAAATTATACGTTTACGTCAAGTCAATAATACACTTTAAAAACACTTATCTCACTTTAAAAACACTTCACTCACTTCAGGTCGCTTCAGTTACTTAAATAAGCATAACCGAAAACACAAATGTTGAAATACGCACAAATAGGTTATCAGCGGTGATAGCCTAACCGAAAATTTAAAAACAAAAAATATTTTAAAATTAAAATACGCAGTGATAACCGAACCGAAAACAATTTTGTTTTTATTTAAACAGAAATAGGCCACAAGGGGCGATAGCCTGGCCTAACCGAAAACAAAAATTATGAAAAACCGGTACGCAGAAATAGGCCACCAGCGGTGATAGCCTAACCAATTTTTTTGTTTTTTTTAAATACGCAGAAATAGGCCACCAAGGGTGATAGCCTAGCCTAACCGAAAACAAAAAATTATATAATACGCAGAAATAGGCTATCAGGAATGATAACCTACCCAAAAAAACAAATATATATATAATAGAATATGTACGGTAACTAAATATACAATTCACCAAATAGAGATTATATAAAAATAAAGTGTGTGGAGGTGTTGGGGTGTGGGTGGAGAGCTGTTTGGTGGTGGGGGTGTTGGGGTGATGGGTGTGGAGGTGTTGGGGTGTGGGTGGAGAGCTGTTTGGTGGTGGAGGTGTTGGGGTGATGGGTGTGGAGGTGTTGGGGTGTGGGTGGAGAGCTGTTTGGTGGTGGAGGTGTTGGGGTGATGGGTGTGGAGGTGTTGGGGTGTGGGTGGAGAGCTGTTTGGTGGTGGAGGTGTTGGGGTGATGGGTGTGGAGGTGTTGGGGTGTGGGTGGAGAGCTGTTTGGTGGTGGAGGTGATGGGTGTGGAGGTGTTGGGGTGTGGGTGGAGAGCTGGTTGGTGGTGGAGGTGTGGGTGGAGAGCTGTTTGGTGGTGGAGGTGTTGGGGTGATGGGTGTGGAGGTGTTGGGGTGTGGGTGGAGAGCTGTTTAGTGGTGGGGGTGATGGGTGTTGGGGTGTTGGTGGAGAGCTGTTTGGTGGTGGTGTGGAGGTGTTGGGGTGTGGGTGGAGAGCTGTTTGGTGGTGGTGGTGTGGGGGTGTGGGTGGAAAGCTGTTTGGTGGTGGGGGTGATGGGGTGTGGGTGGAGAGCTGTTTGGTGGCGGTGGTGGAGGTAGCAAGGAAGGCTGAGGGATTAGAGGCGGGATGGTAGTTTAGAGAGGGAGGCGTGAACACTAATGGACAATATTAATATGACTAACCTTCCCTTACTTAAAGCTACCATTGCAAAATATACCGGTATGTTGGAGTGCAATACCACATTATAGATAAGTTTAAGCAGAGCCACATTCAACTAGATATTGACTGCATTATTCGTTAGTGAACTGCTGGTTAATAATTTACTTACTTGTTACTTGTAGTGATGATTCTCGGCTGCGCTCCGCTGTTAACACGACGCTCGTCGCAGCCGCCCTCACAGATTCTAGCACTTGAATTAAGGTGTTGTGGTCTTGTCTTCGAAGTCATAGCACTCAGTGAATAAGTGCGTCTTCAATTTATTCTTAAAAATCTCTAAATTTTCCCTGTTCTTGACATTTTCAGGCAGTTTATTGTAGAACCGTGGAGCACTCTTTTCAAAGGCTCGAAATCCAAATTCAAAATTGCTTCGTGGCTCATCTAGCCATACTGTGTCTCAATGTCATAGCAGTATTTACGTGGAAATATTTTAATAGATCCCTTAAATATCCTGGGTTTTCAAACTTCAATGCTTTACAGAATATCGTACTAGTCTAGAACTGTTGGTGCCGTTTTATCACCTCCATATTTTCGCCGTGAACACAATTTCCGGTATTCCTACCCATAAAACACAATGTACAGTCTACCGCACTTATAGCTCGTACAACAATCGACAGTAGAAAATGGTTGCTGGAAACCTTTCAAAATACCCCCACCCCACTATCCTCCCTCATATCCTAATTCTACCAAAAAGTCTCACTGTTTTGTTTCGAGTGTATGAAACGACAACCCACCCTCTTTGACCTCTATTCTCTCTCTCTCTCTCTCTCGCTCTCTCTCTCACACACAATTGTATATGATAGTCATTAAATATTAATATTATTATTATTATTATTATTATTATTTTATTATTTTATTATTATAAGAAGTAGTAGTAGGCTATTAGTAGTAGTTGTAGTAGTAGTAATCATATTTCTTGAGAGGGAATTTGGAGACTAGGTTCAGAATGTAATAGGGTTTCATAAGAATATTTTTACGCATATAAAGTATCAATGATGGTAATGATGATGATGATGATTATAGTACAGTAGGTGGGGCTGGAACAATACAAACACTATAAGATGTTGGCGGTAACACTATCAGAATTATAGGCCTACATATCACCAGTGTTTGATGTGTGTGACAGACTGTTTTCTCCGTGACACCACATTTTTTCATTATAGCATATTATACAATGTATATATTCACAGCCACATATCTTAATACAACGACTATTATGCACATTATATAGAAACAATCCAACCATGTTGTTACACAGTGATTATCAATTACAGCATCGTGTGGGGTAAGGGGGTGGGGAGAGGGTTTTTGGGGAGTTTTGAGACAGTTGCCAGTTAATATTTTCCATCTGGCTTGTACAGTCACGGCGGTAAGTCGTAGACCAGGGGTATGCCAAAGTCCTTAGCCACGCATTCGCAGTAGGTTCGAACAATTTACATCTTTGGTGGTTCAACGGGCACGACTCCAGTGATATAAGTCCATTGATAATTAGTAAGCCCCGCCCATACCCAGTTGCGTAGTAATGGTAGTTGTAAAGGCAACATAATAAGATAAACAATAATTATGATTATTATATTCCGATTTTTGTTGTGGTTCCTTATTTGATTTTTGTTGTGGTTCCTTATTTGATTTTTGTTGTGGTTCCTTATTTGAAATGTTAAAATGTTAAAATTTGAAAATGTTACTGTATGTACCGGTATTAAAATTATCAAGCTACAACGTGTATTGATACTACAGAAATTTAGTATACTTCACAATGCACTATCAAATAATTAGGAATCTTCAATGGGACAATAAAGACAAAATATGTTAATGAGGAACACCTAAGCAACCTCAAATTTGCTGATGACAAAGTTCTTTCTAGCGACTCAGGGGATGATTTACAACAAATGTTGAATGATTTAGACAGAGAAAGCCTTAAAGGCAGTGTTGAAAATGAATAGAAAGAAACCTAAGAGTAAGTTTAATGATCATGGGAAACTACAACAAATCAAGTTATAGGATGATGGACCAGATTCAGTGGAAGAATATATAATAACCTCGGCCAGGTTATAAATACGAACTCAAATCACTAGAGAAATCAAACCAAGGATTGATATGGAATGGAGCGCATTTGGTAAGCAGAAATATATGAAAAGCGAGTTACCCCTTACATTAAAGATCAATGTGTCCTTCCTGTACTAATTTACAGATCAAAAACTTGGAGTATAACAAAGTTTCCTGAATTCAAACTATAGTGCTCTTAAAGGTATGGATAGGATAAAGTTAGCAATAACTTGGAGATACAAGGAGAACCTCTTAGATAAGAGAACAGAGTTAGACGATAATCGCATTACTATATAAAACAAAAATGGGCTTGGCCAGATCATATACTTAGAAGAGATGTTAACAGATGGACAAATTAAGCAAAAGGATGGGAATATATAGATGTAGCTAGGGGAAGGTATAGACAGAAAACCAGATGTTGGGATGAGATTGGACGTTTGCTAGAGTAGGATGGAACAGGATAACATCTGACCAGCTACAGTAGAAATGTTTGGGAGAGGCCTTTGTCCTGCAGTGGAATAACTAAGGCTGCTGCTGCTGATGATTAAAATAATAATGAAATATTAAAAGTATGATAATACAGTAACTACTGTTAATGTAAAACGATATTTAATATAAATATCCTACTGTAGGTCCATTTACATGTTTACAACAAACTCACATGACAGCAGGACAGTTTTACGAGCGCTACACAATGCATCACCTAGAAATTTAATGAGACAACTGGGGATTTTGAAGTAATTAGCACAACAATTTAAGTATTACTCCATGTACAGTATACATTAAACTTTTACTTACCGAATACAAATGACAACAAGGGACATGAGTTCTCGAACAGAGGCTCCGGTCTTGACTTGCCTACTGACATATAAACGATCAAATTGAGTTGTTTTAGGTGAACAGACGAATTGGTGGAGCTGCCGTTTTCGGGTGCGACATGCTTGGGTTGTGGGGCCGTTTTGGGTCGAACAACCGATTTGAGCCATGGGGTCATTTGGGCTACAGGGCCGTAGTTGGTCACAGCTAAAATACGTTGTTTTGTAGAGTCATTTCGGGCAGTGTGGTCGTTGTTGGCCATAGGCTATGGGACTTCACTGAATCAAACAAATTTGCTATGTGTATGCAGGATGCCTGTAACGAGTATTTCCCCCAAGGCCAAAATAGTGACCGAGAGCCAAATTTAAGGGACGTTGGGGTCAAAATACCCGGACACACGAAGGTTTAACGCAGTCTAACTCATAAGATGAAGGAAACATTAATTGAGGGAAAGAGTCCCAGAGTTCACTTGTTTAGTAAAAGGCTGAGAAAATTTGCAACTTTTTGGGCTTGGAGAACTGGACAGAATATGAGCGGGACTGTGCTGAAAGACGGGTGCCTCGCACTCGTCACAAGAGAGAGGGAATGCACTGAGAGAGCTTTAAAGAGACACTGATAGTTGTAATAGCAATAGAAGAGTGAAATAGATGCAACATTATGGTGTGTAGAAAAACAAAATGTAGGGAACTAGTGAGAGGAAGTGAGATAATGAAGCGAAATGCTTTTGACTTTACTCTTTCGAGAGTGCAGTATGGGTGGAACCTCCCTACTTATGCGAACAATTATTCATAGTGTGGCCATGACGTCAGATCACGTGACAATAATATACAAACCAGTACGGGGCTGCCGTGTGCTTGTACAGTACACAGACTGGTCAAGTTTGTGTTGTACCAGGTTGTTTTAGCACACACGGACAAGACAATGTGCTTTTGTATTGATTTCAAACAATCAAAGATGTAAGGAAAATATATTAAGGAAACAATAACAAGCTGGTCTGGTTTGGTGATAATTCGGGGAGATGACCTTTACAACTGCCCCCCCCCCCCCCCCCCCCCTATTGGTGTTGCAATTATGTGATCGAGCTCGGTTTTCTTTTCTTAGTTTTGTGAAATGTAATTTTGTTGCCTCTTTGCCCACATTTTTTGAATGATTCGTTTCATTTCTTCCTTATTTGTTTCTTCCTTAAAATAACAGTTTCTCCACTAAATCGATTTGGTATGGTCTTTCAAATAATTTGTTTGTATTTCTTATATTTTGATAATGTTCACATTGCAAAATAAAATGTTCTAAATTCTCAACTGTTTCTTCACAAGCTATACACTTAGTATCCTGTTATGTGATTCTCTTCCTATCGTTTAGTTGTAAGGTGTTAGATCTGCATCTGAAGAAAATTATTGAGGCTGGAGTATTGTCATAAAATTGTTCTTCTCTTATCTCCCGCTTATTTTCTTTGTACATTTTTACACTTGATTTTGATTCTAATTCTCGAATCCATTTTCCTGTGTCTATTTTATTTATGATTTTCTTCAATTTTTCTTTACTTAATTGTTGTGTATCTGCTTCGTTCATATTTATTTCTTGATATATGTTTTTTATTTCATTTATCCACTCATCTTTAACAAAATTTCTTTTAATTTCCTCGTATATTGATTTAATTACTGAATTTTCTCTCTCATTGATGTAGTTAATAAAACTAATCTTATTTTTCATTATTCTTGACGACATGTCCGAAGCACCTACAGTATAATTATCTCCTCTGAGTAGCCTACGCATGATGGAGCTTCAAAGCAGTACCGGTAACATAAAACAATATGATGAATAGATGATAAGACTGAATATCGAGCTCTCTCCTTTAATTTGTGTGGATGTTTGGATTATTATGAACATATCTTAAGTAATTTTACCCAAATATATATAGGCCTTATTTCATTCATAAAACTACAGATGCATACAGTACCTTATCAGACGGCAACGGTCAATAAAGCTCGGTTCACACATACCCGTCCTGAGCTCCCGTCCTTCCCCGACCACTGAAAACGTATGCAATCGTGCAAGGACTCCGACATAAACGGGTATGGTCTGTTCATGAACGTACAGTGACGCCACAACACGGGCCGCCGCGGCGAGGGAGCCGAAATTTTTTGACATACCTAAAATAAACGGATCAGGACGGACCAACCGCCAAAATCGGTTCAAGGGCGGGTCACCCACGTGACTGGTCAGCGCATAGGCGCCGTGTATAAGCGTCTATGCGCCGCCTAGACGCTACCAGACGTAGTCTATGCCCCGACCAAAATATTTGAAAGTTGAGACTGCGACGTGGCAACGTCGCCTCACGTGATCACCCCGCGCATCCCCGCTAGTCCCCGCCCACCAAGCGTCCATAAAAGAGCCAGCCGCGTGTGGTCCTATCTCAGTTCCCAAGCCGCCGTCACCGCAACATTCACCACCTCGCACAACCTCCAACCTCCAGCCTACTCCAACCTCCAGCCTACGTTATGCCTAAGTCTGACTCCAAGAAGCGGCGAGGCATCATGACAAAACCGAAGAAGCCCGAGGACACCCTAGACAGCCAGGTGATGGAGGTAGTAGAGGAGACACAGGAGCGCCCTGCTGTTGTAGAGCAGCAGGGTGCCCCTCAGTCACCCACACCTGTCATCAGCCTGGACAACGATGCAGTGGTTGTAGATCCGGTCCCCAGTGATTCAGAAGAAGAGCAGCATGAGACAACATCATCCGATGGTGACACCGACGGGGGCGTGGAAGATACCCAGGTGGCTGCTGTGGCTGGTGGTGACTGAGGTGTCTCTGTGCCACGCCCCAATATATATGCATGATGGGGGCCATCGCCGACGACACTGCGTCCATCATATTGTGGTCGCAGTGTCGTCGCTGTGCCGTCACAGTGCATCTCAGACAGGTCGTATTCAGACTTATTAGGTCGCCTTCCAAAGGGACTGGTCGTGGCACCAAGTCGCCGCCCATGATCCGTCTGCCGGGGCGGTCACGTGTTGAGATCTCCGTCCACTAGCCGTGCATGCGCCGTCTTCCGGGGCGGTGACGTGTTGAGGTCGGGCATCAGGGCCTCACGTGGCTACTCGGGCCCACTCGGGACACAAGGTCATCCGTTTGATGCCGTCCAACAGTTTTTGGTGGTCGGGGAAGGACGGGAGCTCAGTACGGGTATGTGTGAACCGAGCTTTAGAGTAAACCAAATTTATTATTTTGTATATAAAGCGCAAAGCTCTTTATCATCTATCGCCGTCTGGAAACTGTCTAATATCTTCTTGTATAAGGACTAGGCTTAACAATTATCTGTACTGATATTTATTGTCTCATTTTACACAATATATTTGTATACACATTTATGTTTATCATGTATTAGGGAGGTAACCGCAATTCACGGCAAAGCGTATACCATTAGCCTACATTAGATTACCTATGCAAAGCCAACTGAAAACAAAAGATTAATAGGACACCAACAATCTATTAACCACATTAATGATGTATACGAAATGTCTGTTATGGTGGATGGGTGAGCGTAGGGTAGATTTTTTCATGTGTTTTCGACCATTCCATTCTTACACAAGATATGTTTATATAAATCTATTTTACCTTCCATAATGAGAGACAATACGATTCATCACGAAGTGTAGCCTACCGGCAGATATATAACAAACGTATATATTATATACTAAATGAAGAGACAAGGAATAATCGTGTGTCTTTAGACCTCTTCATATAGATTAAAATGTAGGTTAAGGTACATATACGGTACAAGTATATCGTTTGCTTCAACAGACACATTCCATGATAGATAACATAAGGAACAAAGCACAATGTAAGGCATTGATCTTGGTACAATGGCAAAGCTGCTAGATGTAAAGTAAGTACCGGTAATAAAACGAAACATGAAAAATGTTGATTAGGCTATGCCCAACATTACTGGTATCTATAAACTGAAAATATAGCCTACATATTTTATAATCTATATTTTATTAATTACACCCCAACATATGCCAATTTTGTGAATAGGTCATTTATATAATATGCTTAAGTATCGGATAAATTGCGTCTATATAGGCCTATGCAGGGAAATTTAGACTAAATTAAGTAGTCTTGTTGGCAATATTAGCAAAATCCATCATAGTTTTACCATTTTAATGCAGCAAAATTATATAAATCTGAACTTGGCTCTCTTGCCAACCATTGGCGTGCAACAATATCAAACCCACCAAACCTACCTAACAATTAACTTAACTAACGGTTTATTTGAGGAGCTTTAAGCAAAGTCCGTTGTATAAATACATGTTACCTTCCATAATAGGAGAATATACGATTTATCATGAAGTTTGTCGGTTGAAGCAAAACTATATACCTGGTACCCAGTGGCGTAGCTAAGGGGGGGGGGGGGGGGGGACGGGAGGGGGCTGTTTGAAATCGCCCCCCGGGCCCCCAAGAGAAGGGGGCCCCCAAATGGATCTGAATATAATATTAATTATACTAATAGTATATACTGTATATATAAGTAATATTAATAATAAGTAAAATAAACACCATGTGTGTTTTCTGATTTAACCTCTTTCTTTTCTTCTATCCTGCGACGTCATGGGTATTTAAAATTAGAAAAATAACGATCACTCCATCAGTATTGATTTGGCGGTGCAAGGGGAAACATCGTCGCTCTGGCTCCTAGCCTCCTACCCGCCACTTGCTTAGGACGCACTGCCTATAGGTAGGCCTAATGATTATACTTTATATACATTACAAAATAGCACTATTGAGTTTGACAGTTGGTTAATATACTGTGTTGTTCGTAAACATGTGTAAAGGAATAATAAGATATAGCCTAATTTGACAAGAAGAAACATGGTGATTGTTAGTAAGTTGAGTGTATAATCGAAGATTAGGCCTACATACAATTATATATAAATATATGTATTTTCTTTTTCGTGAACTGTAATGGTCAAATCGATAGCTATATTTCATAGATAACCTATGTACTTAACCTTGTGAGAAAGTTGAGTGGTATCGAAGATATTTGTAGAGTAGGCTAAACTTCTAAAGTGCTAAATATTTAGGCCTTGAAATTTGTAGGACTATGTTTTGGTCTCATATTTTTTTCTCGAACTGTAGGGGGCCTAACATAGCCTATACAATGTTTATGGTCTTACTAAACCTTAGCTTTATCGTGAAAAAGATGCATAGTCGTTTAATATTAGTCAATTAAGTATGGGTGCAATACATCAGCTAAAATAGAGCATAGAGGCAACATTAATGGTGTAGAGTGTAGGCTACCTTGGTTAGGCTATGAGCACTATGACTCATTCTTTCAAATTTAGACTCTGGATCACTTTTATTTATGCTACCATACGCCTTCCATA
The DNA here is from genome assembly GCA_032716605.1 of Paralithodes platypus. Lineage (NCBI taxonomy): Eukaryota > Metazoa > Arthropoda > Malacostraca > Decapoda > Lithodidae > Paralithodes > Paralithodes platypus. The sequence continues at coordinate 41,895,315 of CM064531.1, read as the reverse complement.
TAGGCTATAGGCTATGGTGGCTGTACATATCAAGCCCAGGAACTGTGAAATAAGAAGGAACACAGTTGTGAGCATTGAATACTCGTTTGTAGGTTAATCTAGCCCTTTGGCTGGTTCAGGGTCAGGTGCAAACATTGGTAAGCTTTCTAACAAGTTACTGGGGTTCTCAAGAAGAGGCCCCCAGTATTGAGAATTGAGGTAATGCATAGCTTGATTAGGCCTACCAATGACTCCTATTTTAACTCTCTAACGCCAGTGGTGGGGTTGAAATAATATTTTAATGTTATCACGTTTCATGTACATTATTATTTTTTATTATTTTATTAGTATTATATTTTATATTCTTATTTCAGACATGCCTAATGAACGACAAAGAGAAAGAGTTCATCAAAGTGGTATATGTTTTACAGTATTGTACCATCCATTGTACATGTATTCCTAATCCATTAGATAACGGTGATATAATAATTAATTGTATATTAAATTATTACCAGTACCCCACTATTGAGTCATGGATATCGTCAAAATGCACCTAGGTAGCATTATTATTCTAAAATTTTCTCGGGGGGGCTTACAGCGCCCTCCCGAACCCCCCAGCTGATTAGACTCGCTTCGCTCGCCACCCCCACCCCCTTCTATAATAAGCAAACCATGGAGGGGGCCCCTTCAGGCACCAAGCCCGCTGGGCCTCCAAATCTCTAGCTACGCCCCTGCTGGTACCGGTACCGTTTATGGACATACCTTACCTACATTATGATCCATGTGGATTGGTCTAACATTCTGGTGTAAAATTCATCAATTTACAGTTAGTATTTTTAAGTCTAGCCCGTATATAAGGTGATATTTGGTGTAGGTTTTAACTTTTGAACTTGTTTGACATCAAATGTTGATTAAAATCCAAACTCGATCGGTTATATTTTGTCAACTCTGGTATTTCTATGGTTGCGGGATTTTTGCGGGTAGAGGGTATTACAATAAGCTAAATACATCGGAGATTTGACCATATTAATTAACTAAACCTGTATTATGCATCACTGAAATTATAAGTAGGCCTAGCCTATGTACCGGTAGATTGTGTTACGTGCCTTTAACCCCTTCTGTACCGGTCATGTACTTATCATTATATTCTGGCCACTATTAGACGATGTTGTACAGGTTAGGAAGGACGTCTACTCATTACAAGGCCTATCTCAATTAATCCTTTTAGATATAATTATATCCTTCACAAGCTTAGACAAAATCGTCTAAATGTAACTGAAATCAAATATAAAAAGACGTCACCGGTAAAAAAGTGGTTAATATTCTGTTCTCAAAGATTTCTGTACGGTATTCATGCGCAGTTCTGCTGTTGTAACAAGGCTTATAATCTGTATAGTATCTCTAATTTCCAAAACGTAGACATTATTTGATCTCTCTCTCTCTCTCTCCGTATATATATATATATATATATATATATATATATATATATATATATATATAAACAATAAAAAAACATATATTACAGAAAGGAAGTGAGTAATGGAATGTTGGTGTCTTATAACAAACTTTTGTTTTCTGCTTCGCCTTCGCTCGCATAGTAATCATTAAAAAAATATACGGAAAACGGATAAATATCAACATACTACTGTATGGTGTAAAATTACAGAATCGACATGTACATAATGATAATACAGTATTTAAGTTAGCCCAGTATATAGGGAGATATAGTCGGTGTTGTTCACTCTTCATACACCCTGCTTTTATCACAAGGCAGTAATAAGTCTTCATTGTCGTAATTTCCCTCTATTTTACCCTAGGGACCCTCCCCCTTCAGAACACTAAGAATGTATGGCGATAACTCAATTTCCATAGTGTTCACGTTAGACACGGCATTACGAGCATATAAAGTAGAAACCGATTCAATCGCATAGAGTTCAACGTGTTTATTTACTGGGATTAGCGGGCCAATGATGCCCCACGCCGTCTGGTGGAGAAATCGGAACTAACCCCGTGCACACTATGAATACATAGCAAGAACCTGTGCGGGCCTGAAAAACTCACGGAGATGGTTGAGCACACCAAACTTCTGGGAAGCTGTTTTAGCAAGAGTGGTAATATGATCTTTACAAGAAAGGTCATGTGAAAAATATACATCAGGAATATTGAGAGAAGATGAATGAAGGGTTGACTTGTGTATTGTTGAAGAGTAAGTGATTGTCTTGTGGAAGATTGCGACGGGTAGATAGAAGAAAATATTGGGTCTTGGAGGCATTGAAAGTAACAATTGAATTGTTTTGAGCCACGGCTGAATTAGGGTTCCTCCACAGGATCATTTTGGTCGAGCGGCCGTTTAAAGCTGGGGGACTGTCCTGGGCAGATGGGTCGTTTGGGCCGTGAGGCTAAATTTGTTTGGGTTGCGGCCGAATTGGGTCATGCTGTCGAATAGGGTAAGTGATCGACTCTGCACCATCTCCAAGTCTGATCCAACTCTACAGTCGTGGAAGAACCACAAGATTTTTTTTTATATAATTATATAGGTAAACAACAATTAAAACAAACACAGTGTGCCGAGCATTAATACACATTCTGCTCGATTACCCAGAAGAAAGACAAAGTAATTAATAAATAGAAGTGACTCGGCCTGTATAACCTAGAGACAAAACCCACCTCCTCCAGGCTCTCTCCTTCACCGTGGTGACAACACCATATGTTCGGGAATTACTTTTAATTAACTTTGGAGGAGTAGTTCTTGGAAAACGCTCCGAAGTTATTCGAAAAGGACCAAAATAAACCCATTCATCTACCTTCTTTAACCTAATAAATTATCTCTAATACTTCTAGCGTGATCTATATTTATGGCCCTACGCTTCCGGAGAGGATAACGTCAATATTCTCAGGAATATCAATTATTATCAAAATGTTATGGATATTGAAGGACGAGTTTGTTTAAAGGAGGATTCGTGAGTGTGTGGCTCTTATCGCGCGGATTTGTCAATATAAGCACCTTTGCCCCCCCCCCCCTCCCCACCCCCCTCCCTTTTTGTCCTTGATTCCTCCTTTTCACCTATCCCCTCTCATCCCATAAACAGCCTCAACTGCTCCCCCTCCCTCCTCTATTCGTGTGTCGACGGCCTCTGAGAGAGAGAGAGAGAGAGAGAGAGAGAGAGAGAGAGAGAGAGAGAGAGAGAGAGAGCAGTGGATTGCAAATGGTGATAAGATGATAACTGTGACCGAATTATAACTTCACCTCATTGCCGGCACATGGCGATGCAAAGTCGGCTGTAATAGAAACAAACACACGCGATTTATACCTTATAGGCTTGCACTCATTAGAGAGACTTAGAGTTAGAGGGGGATGATAGAGGTGTTCAAATGGGTAAGTTGGATTAATAAAGCGAACATGAAAGAAATACTGATGCTCAGTGATAGCGAGAGAACTCACAAACATTCTTTCAAATTCAATACATTTATTTTCAGAAAAGGCATAGGCAAATATTGGTTTGCTAACATGGTTGTAGATATGTGGAATAGGCTATCGAGTGCCATAGTAGGATCAAGAACGATAGAGAGCTTCAAGATAAAATTAAATATGCACATGGTCGAAGCGTGAAAGGGATCTGCCTTGTGTGGGCCAATTGGCTTTCTGCAAACTCGCATTCTCTTATGTCCTAATGTTATATCCTGGCTTAAAAATCCAGCAGGGTTGGTAGCCACTAAGCTCTCTTTTTACTAAGTATACAAATGTGTGAATTTTACACCATTATTATAGATTTCAAGGAATACATTAACCTCATTTGCACAGATCATAGCAATGTTTCCTGGGACAGTGATATATGAAACATAAAACCTTAAGAATAGAAAGCGGTAATAGTATTGGTTAGTTAGTTAAAATGGTACTTCAGAGGATATGAACGCTTAAGTATTGTTAAACTGGCAGATCAGGTTATTTAAGTCTGGAGTGTCATTTGAGAAGTCCAGTCCCTTGAATCTTGGTATATGTTAGCACACACACACACACACACACTCTCTCTCTCTCTCTCTCTCTCTCTCTGAAGTACCGGTATGTTAAACCAGGTCAGAGAACGTGCAATAATATGGTAGCTTACATACTTTAAAAGGTAAAACTGTTGTGTTTTGCCATTCGCTTTTTCTCGTCTCTATAACAAGTTATCCGTAGGTGAGGACTTTATCCCTTTCGGTACGGAAGACGTCTATTTTATTTAATAATTGCAGGTATATTTAGAAGAGTTTATGCAGCTTTGAAAGGATCTGTGGTAACTATAAGGTATAATTGAGATAATTCGTAGTCTTTTAGTTGCTAGATGTTCTTTCTAAGCTAAATAATATCGTTTAATGGTAACTAGAATACAATACAACGGACGTTACTCGCACTAAAACGGTTACAACCTAACTACAGTAGGCATTATGCAAGGGACGTGGGTTTTGAACATAACCCTCGTTTTCATCTAAGTGGCGTCATTTCAGCTTTTCTTTTTTTTTTTTTTGGGGGGGGGGCAAAGTCTGTTTATGAGGCCATACCTAATTACAATAGGGGGGGAGGGGGGGGGGGGGGGGGTGGCGAGCCTAAGCAGCTGGGGGGTTCGGGGGAGCGCTGTAAGCCCCCCCGAGAAAATTTTCGAAATGTGTGCATTGCTAGGAGCATTTTGAAGCTATATGCCAAGCTATATTGAGGAAAATAAAGCAATATATATATAATAGGTAAAGCTAAGTATATTGTGTTACGTTAAATATGCCTATTTTGAGCTTAGTTACTAAACCAGATATAACTCACCTAACCAAACGTAACCAATAATATACTGTGTGTGTGTGTATATATATATATATATATATATATATATATATATATATATATATATATATACTGTATATAATATAATAATTGTAATGAGATAAAAAAAACATGTACCGGTAACCAACGTACACCCGGATACCACAGAAACTAGCCCAGGTGGGTATGAGCCGGAGATTTGTAGTGGATCCTTTCTGGACGGCAGCCCACTCTATCACGGGGTCACACACACACACACACGAACGCACGTTTCGAACCAAAAAGGCTTGACTCTGAGCGTGTCCTACATGCTACTTATCTTGTTCATTTAATGTTCCGCAATCAGTAATAGAATGAATAACATGTATTTTCTATTGAATTGTATTTCCTCCAATATTTACATTGAACAGGGACACGAATGAATATCCCCATATTTATGAAATTACGAATCAAACGAGACACTTCCGAATCACCCAGTTATTGTATAGGTTTCCAGCTGTGTGTGTGGGTGTGTGTGCGTATGTGTGTGTGGGTGTCATCTTTCTAACATTATTTACGCCTTGCATTTGTCTATCACTAGCATAGACTTTCGACATACGCGATTAACCTGGGTTCAAAATCATACAGGACAGGACAGTCCATGCGTACTTTTATAAACTTAGATGACTAGAAATAATGTAATTCTATAAACGCGGTATTTTGTGGCGTAGAGAATCATCATTCTCGGCTACTCAGACAGACATATGGGTGAACAGTATATCAATAATGTATTTAATCGTAATGACTACAGATGAATTCTAATGCACACACACATACACACCGAAACCCAGTGTATTCATTGGGTGGTTTGCTAGTGTTTCGTCTGAATCTTAACTTCTTAAAACTTATGGTTTAATAATTATTGTGTCCGTAGATATATGGATGGATTAACATACAAAAATAAACTAAAAACAATGCAAATATCTCATTTATACTATCAATATTTTATTGCGTTGCAAAATAAGAGTACGATAATTATCATACATGACACTGAGAGTCGTCACTATTGGTTCCAAACATATGTGTGTGTGTGTGTGTGTGTGTGTGTGGCGCCGTGATAGTTAGAGTGAGCTGTCGTCCAGAAAGGATCCGCAGCAAATCTCCGGCTCATACCCATCTGGGCTAGTTTCTGTGGTATCCGGGTGTACCTCTCAACTTTGCTAATTATCCCTGATGTTGATGGAGCGGCAGTACCATTTGTCTGTGTCTGGTCAAGCTGGTTGGCACCTTCGAGTTCCTGTCCCTGAACTTCCTTCTCATTTTCAATAGGCCTAACATCTGGGGCTTTGTCTGATTCTTTACCTTCTTTCGTCTTTTTAGTAAAAAATCCTGTGATACTCTGCTGTGATTTTGAACGCTTCATGATTGTCCTGTAGGCTGTAACAATAGGTAACTATAGCCTATGCAAGAAACGTCTCATTAGCACGAAGAGGAAAGTATTGTCACTCCGTTGGCAGAACAGAACACTCCCTGATTGAGCTCTGCCAGAACACAACTGGAGGCTGGCGGCAGCAGGGTTGCCATATTTTTTGAGCAAAAGTAGCAGAAAGGTGGCTAAAAAGTAGCGAATCAGAACAAAAAGTAGCCCAATATATATATATATATATATATATATATATATATATATATATTATAGGCTAGGGCCTATAGTGTGTGTGTGTGTGTGTAAAACGTAAAAGTAGTTCAACTTACTCTTAGCCTATAGTTCCTCTTGGTTTCTAGCTACTGGGATACTATTTGCAGTCTTTTAAGTCACTAACTAGTTCTTGCAACAAAGCTGGCGATATCACTTTCTTGATTAGGGCAGTACATTTTGTTCTGTGTAATCTAATGCTATTGGAACCCGAAGTACTTGGCATATCTTTCTTTAACAGGTCACTTAAATGATCAATGGAACTAATTGAGGAGTGGCAGGCAACAAATACTGAAAGCTGTAGTTCAAATTTTGTAATTTTATCACTCTTTGAGAAAGCTGTTTTCAGACTTGTCTGTTTTGGACTAATTTTTGACATGTTTTGCTTGTGTTTAGCTGATTCGCCATGTTTTTTCAGATCAGCTTTGTGAGCTCTAATTTCAGTCTTGCACACTTTGCAGAAGGCTTTTCTGTGATCATTTTTTAGTTCTTCAAGCCACTTTTGAAATAATGGGTCTATTAACCAAGAGGTCTTAAACACTTTGTCATATTTTGACCACTTCCCCATCGTAAAAATAATGTAGATGTGCAACAGCAGGAAGTAAAGGCCGGGTGCAAAAATATGTGCTAGTCGAAAGACTAGCTGCCTAGGCAGAAACTGAACCATCTGAACGTATGTCAGTCGAGTTGAGTGTACGGACTGTGTACGTGTCTATTTCTTGTCCACTCCACTGTTCATTGATAAGGGACAGAAAAACAGGCAACATGATATTTGTAACATTATAGATATTTTTCATTATTATTTTTTTTTATAATTATTATTATTATTATTATTATTATTATTATTATTATTATTAAAGTAGCCCAAACATCAGTTAATAGCCCAAACATATATTGAAGTAGCCCAAAAAGTAGCAAGTAGCAGATTTCAAAATTGAGTAGCATACACCCATAAAAAGTAGCCCAATCCGCTACTTTTAGCCAAATCTGGCAACCCTGGGCGGCAGGCTAAGCAGGTTTACTCGATCGGCACTCCTATAGCTGCAACATGATCGATTCTCGTTCGTTTTGTACCAGATTTTCCCCCCCCCCATTCAAACACTCGATTTCACACTACCGGTACATCAGAAGGGGCTTTTGGGCCATGTACGTGTGTGTTTGGGGGGGGGGGGGTACATCTGTTAGACTGAATGATATATCCATGCAGTATTTCTTTAGTAAGATAGACACAGTAAGTGTCCTTTTTTCCAAAATGATGCTATAGCAAAAATACCAGTTTTGTTCAATTACATGGGGTTAATGGACTTTATCATTCTTGAGCTGTCCTTTCATATATTATTAATTTATGTAGTTAGCTTCAAACAACCTCGTTAGGATCAGCGGATGTTGTTTCCTTTCCTTCGTACATACATATTGTCGTATTAATAGGCGTTATGAAATATTTATCTAGACAAAGTTTATAACCAACTCTTAGAAGTCTGATGAGTTATTTCATAACGAAGTTGGGACTTGTGGGGGATTGGGGGGGCAAGCCAGACCTTGGGGGGGGGGGTCCAGCTGAGTCTTGGTGGGGGGGGGGGGGGGCAACTGCCCCCAGCCCCCCCAAATGACGCCCCTGCTTCATCTTGATGCCTATTAATTTATGTGCCTGAACATAATATACCGGTAGTCGATATATAATTATAACCGTCTCTGCAACATATAGCATTCAATACATACCTTGGCATAACTACGATATACATCAAATTGGCACTCTTTCTGGGACTTAATACAATTATATGTTTAGCTTATAGCATATAGGCCTAATGAAGGGTGTGTGTAAACCATATCTCTACTTAATGTTTTCTGCCAACTGACTGGCGACCCAGTAGTGGGCGGGGCCTGGCAGTATAAACTACCCAGTTTCGCTGAGTGTACAGTAGAGTGAGTTCGGATGCGATACATGTGCGTGGTGTCTAGAAAGGGGTTCATCCCCTGGTCCACAATTTACAGCCGTGACTGTACACGCTATAAGTGCGGTAGACTGTACAAGTGTACATCCTTGGCACGAAGATGGTACTGGAGTTCTCACAGAGAGGCTCCATTCCTGACGTTAATCTTGACTTGCAGTGCGGTGGCTTAATAATCCAATAGGGTTGATAGCCTCTGAAGTCCTATTTAAAAAAAAAAAAAAAATAACGCCTTGGCACTAGTCCATTATCTACCAACGTGTGCACAATACTGTACTTCGTGCTAGAGACGCCTGTAAGATTAAAGTCCGTGATTCATCGCTACTTCATGTTTTCGTCTCAAAGGTTTGTTGACTTACTTGTCTCACCTTTATTATATTCCCTGTCAGTCTCTACCTGTGTCTCTCCACCATCACCATCTTTAAGGGGGTAGTGCTCGCTTTTTATGGACCCCCTTCTCCCTCATATTTAGCATATTAGTATTGAGGTTTGAAGACGTTCGTCCTGTTATTTTGGCGATTTTGAGACCCTTTGTCTCATTATGTTGTCAATATTAATTAGACCTTTCGTGCCCTTCAGGAGTAGATGTTTTGCTGCCTCTAATAAAGAAGCAATAGGGCTTAGGCTGGGAAATTTTTCTCCCGAAAAATGTACACATTTATCTTGAATGTGGGTATAGGGGGTGTTATTCTAACCTTGATGGAGGTCTAGCGAGGAAACTAAAATATATATATATATATATATATATATATAAACAAAACTATATATAGACCAAAACCCTTAACACTGTTAACTTGAATCCTTCCCAAATACAGGAGAACGTTGACCCATAATTCCATCTGTTATATTGATAATTATAGGGCATCCTTATAATTAGGTTAAACTATTGACTACGATACATCCTTCCTTAGCTGAAAAAGGTCGTCTTGTTTGATAAAACAAACTATATTGTCACTGAACCGAAATGATTATTTGATAAGGTATAATCATGCGTAGCTATCACTCTCCCAGATAGAAAAATCCCTGACATGGGTGAAACTTCATATAATCCCTGACATGGGTGAAACTTCATATAATCCCTGACATGGGTGAAACTTCATATAATCCCTGACATGGGTGAAACTTCATATAATCCCTGACATGGGTGAAACTTCATATAATCCCTGACATGGGTGAAACTTCATATAATCCCTGACATGGGTGAAACTTCATATAATCCCTGACATGGGTGAAACTTCATATAATCCCTGACATGGGTGAAACTTCATATAATCCCTGACATGGGTGAAACTTCATATAATCCCTGACATGGGTGAAACTTCATATAATCCCTGACATGGGTGAAACTTCATATAATCGCCAAATTAATGTTCAGAATACATACAGTAGTCTTAAGGGGGGTGACCTGTTTAAGGGGGGTGACCTGTTTTTGTTCTGTCCTTTTCTATCTTTCTCTGGCTTTTATCCATTTGGCCCCATTCAGCCTACTGTTTTAAGACGTTTATCCCCATCCAGGTGTCAATTTTGTACTGGTGAGCGGTAGCGAGCCAGCATATTTTGTGTTTTTGTTTGACAGCAGTCTAAATTTGTACATTTTTCGATAGAAAAATGTCTCCGGCGAAGCCGGATTTCTTCATATAATGCTGGCTCGCTATCGCTCGCCAGGAAGAAATCCACACCTAGATGGGGATAAACGTCTTAAAACAGTAGGCTGAATGGGGCTGAATGGATACAAGCCAGAGAAAGAGAGAAAAGGACAGAAATAACAAAAAGCAGGTCACCCCCCTTAAGGGGACGATATTTTATTTATGTATTTATTTTCTATTATTACCGGTATATATATACAGTATATGTTTTAGTTTGCTCCCTAGACCTCTATTATTACCGGTATATACAGTATATGTTTTAGTTTGCTCCCTAGACCTCTATTATTACCGGTATATATATACAGTATATGTTTTAGTTTGCTCCCTAGACCTCTATTATTACCGGTATATACAGTATATGTTTTAGTTTGCTCCCTAGACCTCTATTATTACCGGTATATACAGTATATGTTTTAGTTTGCTCCCTAGACCTCTATTATTACCGGTATATACAGTATATGTTTTAGTTTGCTCCCTAGACCTCTATTATTACCGGTATATACAGTATATGTTTTAGTTTGCTCCCTAGACCTCTATTATTACCGGTATATACAGTATATGTTTTAGTTTGCTCCCTAGACCTCTATTATTACCGGTATATACAGTATATGTTTTAGTTTGCTCCCTAGACCTCTATTATTACCGGTATATACAGTATATGTTTTAGTTTGCTCCCTAGACCTCTATTATTACCGGTATATACAGTATATGTTTTAGTTTGCTCCCTAGACCTCTATTATTACCGGTATATACAGTATATGTTTTAGTTTGCTCCCTAGACCTCTATTATTACCGGTATATACAGTATATGTTTTAGTTTGCTCCCTAGACCTCTATTATTACCGGTATATACAGTATATGTTTTAGTTTGCTCCCTAGACCTCTATTATTACCGGTATATACAGTATATGTTTTAGTTTGCTCCCTAGACCTCTATTATTACCGGTATATACAGTATATGTTTTAGTTTGCTCCCTAGACCTCTATTATTACCGGTATATACAGTATATGTTTTAGTTTGCTCCCTAGACCTCTATTATTACCGGTATATACAGTATATGATTTAGTTTGCTCCCTAGACCTCTATTATTACCGGTATATACAGTATATGTTTTAGTTTGCTCCCTAGACCTCTCTCAAGATTTAATCAACACCATCCTCAAAACGCCCCCTTCGAGATACATTTGTACATTTTACGGTAAAGAAATGCCGGTTCCACCCAAATGCCGGTTCCACCCAAATGCCGGTTCCACCCAAATTACAGGCTATCTATCGCTCGCCAGTAAAAACACGGACACCTTAATGGCACGAAAGGTCTTAATATTCACAAAGGAATGAGGGGAGTATAAATATTTGAAAACTAACGGGGCTAAATATGAAATAGAAGGGAGTTCAGCAAAACATACTAACACTTCCCCTTAAATCGCCAAACAAATGGAGCGAAACCGGGAAGGGGTCCCAAAATATCAACCCAGGGGTTTGATAGGGTTAAAGGATGGTCACTCTCTCAAGGGGGGTCACCGGCTTTCTTTATCTTTCTCTCCTTTTCTCTTTTTCCCTGGCTTGTATCCATTCGGCCCCATTCAGCCAACTGTTTTGAAACGTTTATCCCCATCCAGGTGAGCGATAGCGAGCCAGCATTGTATGAGAAATCCGGCTTCGCCGGACACATTTTTCTATCGAAAAATGTACAAATTTAGCTTGCTGTCATAACAAAAATATATATATGCTGGCTCGCTACCGCTCGCCAGGAAAATATTGACACCTGGATGGGGGTAAACGTCTTAAAACAGTAGGCTGAATGGGGCCGAATGGATACAAGCCAAAGAGAGAGGAAGAGAAAGATAAAACAAGCTAGGTGGGCCCCTTAAGGTCATCGTATAAAGTTTGTATATTGACTACTATCTCTATTTGTCTTTTCCCTCTGGTGACGATAAATGGAACTCCTTACCAACCGATTGTTCGATACTTACTATGGGTTTCAGAGGCCGTGAGGCATCGTTTTTCGGGAATAACTTATTAACAAACAGTTGGGTCAGTATGATATTTTGTCAGAGCTTGTTTCACACCGTCCCCTAATTTTCGTCAATATTGTGCATTACCAAAAGTGTAGAATTAAACCACTTGTCCCTGTGTCATGAGGTTAAAGTCACACCTGAATGACTAGGTAGTGTGGCAACCTATCTAGGGGAGACAACCTTATACAATTCCGGATGGATGGGACTCGTCAGCCTTGGTCGGCAACCTGTCTAGGGGAGTAAACCTGATATAAATGTGTACTGTTTATCTAAGTGTAAGGCAGGTTAGTGGATGGACTAGCCGAATACCACTGTAGACAAATAGTGCTAACAAGATACATAGGAGTCGGACGGATCCTAAATTGAGTGGTCAATCATGTAAGTCCTTCAGTAAATTGGCTCGAGTTGTCCCTCTTACAGGGAATAGGTCCACTTGGGAGCCTTCTGTGTATGGCCACCCTCATTAAGGGGAGTAAAGCTCGGTTCACACATACCCGTCCTGAGCTCACGTTCTTCCCCGCCCACCAAAAACTGTTGGACGGCATCAAACGGATGACCTTGTGTCCCGAGTGGGCCCGAGTGGCCACATGTGGCCCTGATGCCCGACCTCAACACGTCACCGCCCCGGAAGACGGCGCATGCACGGCTAGTGGACGGAGATCTCAACACGTGACCGCCCCGGCAGACGGATCATGGGCGGCGACTTGGTGCCACGACCAGTCCCTTTGGAAGGCGACCTAATAAGTCTGAATACGACCTGTCTGAGACGCACTGTGACGGCACTGCGACCACAATATGATGGACGCAGTGTCGTCGGCGATGGCCCCCATCATGCATATATATTGGGGCGTGGCACAGAGACACCTCAGTCTCAACCAGCCCGCTGAGTGCCAGCCAATTTTGGTGTGCTTCTGCCAGTGCCAGATTTTTTTTTTATTTTTTATTTTTTATTTTTTTTTTTTGGCTAAATCTATCAAGTTGGGAGAGAAAGGAAGGATAATGGTAAAAAAAACACTCCCCTTGTCCATTTTCGCCAGAAATCAGGTCCCCGATGGTCCCGAAAGTAGCTGAAAAGACACTATAGACTACAGAGACTTTTATGGTATCGGAATGTATGGGTAGGAGGGTCGTGGGAGGGTGGTTTGGGGGATGGTGGGGGGAAGGTAGAAGCGTAATTGACTATGTTACAAATATGAAGCCGATTGGTGAGGTAGTTTCGCCACCATGGATTTTCCTTTTTTTCCTTATCTTCGTACGGATACGCTGGAAGTGGGTGGTTGGAGGCGGTTGGGGGTGTGGTGAAGGGAAGGCAGAAGGGTAAGGGACTTGTCACACAAATATGGAACCGATTGGTGCAGTCGTTTCGCCGCCACAGATTTTAATTTGTTTTCCTTCTGACGGGACCGACAGTCAGCGAGTGGGTGGGAGGAGGGATTTGGGATTTTTGTGGTGGGTAGCCAAAAGGGTAAGGTACATGTGGTAAAAATATGAAAGCCATAGGTGCAGTCGTTTCGCTGCTACGATTTTCTTTCGGCAAGGACGTATATACGTCCCTGGCACTCAGCGGGTTAAAATTTAAATTTTTCTACCAACAAATGTACAAATTAACAATTAAACCTACGAAGATGCAAGCCAACTGCATGCTACTATACAGTATTAATAAGGGCAGCTTTCCACTCGAGGGATTTTTTATTTTGACGGCGGCTTGGGAACTGAGATAGGACCACACGCGGCTGGCTCTTTTATGGACGCTTGGTGGGCAGGGACTAGCGGGGACGCTCGGGGTGATCACGTGAGGCGACGATGGCACGTCGCAGTCTCAACTTTCAAATATTTTGGTCGGGGCATAGACTACGTCTGGTAGCGTCTAGGCGGCGCATAGACGCTTATACACGGCGCCTATGCGCTGACCAGTCACATGGGTGACCCGCCCTTGAACCGATTTTGGCGGTTGGTCCGTCCTGATCCGTTTATTTTAGGTATGTCAATAATGTTCGGCTCCCTCGCCGCCGCGCCCGTGTTGTGGCGTCACTGTACGTTCATGAACAGACCATACCCGACATAATCGGAGTCCTTGCACGATTGCATACGTTTTCAGGGGTCGGGGAAGGACGGGAGCTCAGGACGGGTATGTGTGAACCGAGCTTAAGGCGTCGGGCAATAGATAGATAGGTAGATGTCTGTGCGTTATATTAACCCAATCAATTCCGGTGATATCCTTTATAGTATATTCTGGCAACTATTAGACGATTATATCGGCGCCGTTTTAGACTGAATAATAGTCTAATAGTCTAATAGTAGCCAGAATAAAGTTAAGGGGGGATGGGCCGGTTTTCTGGACCACTTTCTCCCTCATTTTTAGCCCCATTAGTTTTCAGATGTTAAGATGTTTGCCCCATTAGTTAGTCGATTTTAAGACCTTTCGCCCCATTTCTTCGTCAATATTTAGACCTTTCGTGCTATTTAGGTGTCGATTTTTCCCCTGGCGAACGATAGTGAGCCTGTAATGTTGGAAGAACCGGCCATCGGCCGGGACATTTTTCTACCGAAAAATGTACAAATTAATCTAGAAGGGGGATCTAATGGATGTTTTTTTTTTTTAATTTCATGGAGGTCTAGGGAGGAAACTAGAAAAATAATGAATACATGCAAAAATCGCCCAAAAAGTGAACCATCTCCCCTTAGAAGGACGGAACCGGTACTAAACGGGTTACTTTACTTCCATTTCATGAAGAATAATTTTGAAAGTTTTTTTTTGGAAAGGCTTCATATTTTATTAACCCCTTCAATACCGGCGCCGTCTTTTTAACTTTACTCTGGCTACTAGTAGACGATATTATGCAGCTTATAAGGGGTCTATAACATTCAATACGCTTCTAAATATCTCACTTAACACCATCTACTACCACAGATTGCCAAACTAATGAGGCAAACATCTTAAAATCTCATAAGTATTGAGGCTAAACATGAGGGAGAAGGCTGTCCATAAGAAACAAATATGTCCCTTTAACCCCTTCTGTACCGGAGACATTTATTGAATTGGATTTGAGCTACATTTAGACGATATTATGGAGCTTAGGAAGGATGGTTGGTAGGTCAAAGGCGTAATTGGATTTGAGCTACATTTAGACGATATTATGGAGCTTAGGAAGGATGGTTGGTAGGTCAAAGGCGTAATTGAGATAGTCTGTGGACTTTGAATGAGTAGACGTCCTTCCTAAGCTGTACTAAATCGTCTAATAGTTGCCCGAATAGAATGAAAAATACATCTCCGGTACAGAAGGGGTTAAGGCAAGGTTTTCACCATTAACAACCTAATCATCGTAAAGGCCGAGTAATGAAGAGGGAACATGGCAATTTACCGCCTGTTGGAATAAAACCGACTTTGTATCAGATCTCTACTCTCTCACACACATTCATTCTCTCATTCACTCTGTATCTCTCTCTCTCTCTCTCTCACACTCATTCTTTCACTCTGTATCTCTCTCTCTCTCTCTCACACACACTCATTCTCACACTGTTTCACTCACTATCGCTGTGCACTCTGTATCTCTCTCTCTCTCTCTCACACACACTCATTCTCACACTCTGTTTCACTCTCTCTCTCACACACACACACTCATTCTCTTTCACTCTGTATCTCTCTCTCTCTCTCACACACACACTCATTCACTCTGTATCTCTCTCTCTCTCACACACACTCATTCTCTTTCACTCTGTATCTCTCTCTCTCTCACACACACACTCATTCTCACACTCTTTCACTCACTATCGCTGTGCACTCTGTATCTCTCTCTCTCTCACACACACACTCTGTTTCACTCACTATCGCTGTGCACTCTGTATCTCTCTCTCTCTCACACACACTCACTCATTCTCACACTCTTTCACTCACTATCGCTGTGCATTATATTATCCGCCAACAAGCCTATAATATAAAATATTTATAATTGTAATTAATGATTCTCCTTCCACTACTGTCTTAATAACACTCCTGTTCTGCCTACAATGTTTAAGGTGAGAGTTGTAATTATATATTAATAAATTAATATATGTATTTATATATATATTTTTTTTTTATTTTACTCCCAAGACCTACATCAAGCTTTAATAAAATCCCCCAAAGACCCCCCTTCGAGATGGATTTGTTCATTGTTGGGTAGGTTCCTCTTGAAATAAAGGCTCGTTATCGCTCGCAAGAAATAAATCGACACCTGGATGGCACGAAAAGTCTTTAAATCGCTAAACTAATGGGATGAATGTTTTATAATATCAAAACTATTGGAGCTAAACATAAAAGAGAAGTGGGTCCATATATACAGTATATAATATATATATATATATATATATATATATATATATATATATATATATATATGTGTGTGTGTGTGTGTGTGTGTGGTTGTGTAAATAATTGCATATAATGTGTACCATAGACTACAGTAGATCTGGACTTGACACGAAAATGGAACTTTGCAGTAAGGGACCCAAAATCGAAGAACGAATCTCCAAGTTCGAACCTCGAAACCGCGAGAATATCAATTTTGTTGTTGTTTGGATGTTCGAACTTGGGGGTTCGTTTTCCGTTTTGGGTCCCTAACTGCAAAGTTCCATTTTCGTGTCAAGTCCAGATCTACTGTAGTCTATGACTGTACTGTACAATACAGTATATTATAAACTGCCCATTTGTTGTTCTTACCTTCTGTGATAATAGGGCTTCTGACTAGTTCGCGATACCAGTGCTATAAAGGCCCTGAAAAGTTGCCAGGCAGATGTCGATCGAAAATGACCATCTTAACCCCTTTAGTACTGGTGACATCCGCTTCATCCTATTTTTGATAATATTAGACGATTGTATTCCGTTTCAAAAGGGCCTCCAGCAATTAACAGGCTTCGAACTATCTCGCTTAACCTTTTTTACTGCCACAAATATTATTTTCTTAAACTGCCGGAGACGAGTCATCAGTTTTGCCAATTTAGCTACTTTCTCGCTAGATCTTGAGGTATTTACTTCTATCTAGCGGCAAGTTTAAAATCCAGCGACATGAACTATGGCAATACTCTGGATATTTAAGCCATCATGAGTGATATTCTAGAGATTGTGGTATTATACTAGCGATTTTTGGTATTTATTTACTATCTAGCGACTTTTGAGAACGTCCTAGCGGTATTTTGTGTTTTGATTTGGTAACCTTGCCTGCCTTATTTGCGAAAGAGTCAGAGAATCAGAGTTTAATCATTAGTGTGCCACGGTGCGTCGAAAGGGAAGGGTGTGTCGGGCCGCTCCTCTCCCTCTGATTGTGTGAAGCTCTTGTAGGCTGTCTATTAACACACTCGGGAAGTGTGTTTTGTTTGTATTCAAGTACAGAGGGTGCTGGTGAACAAGCAATGTGAACGCGGGAGTGTAGTTTAAGGTGTTTAAGAGGGACGAACTTGGATTCAAATCTATTTACGAGTAGAATCGTATTTTAACTCCTCCGTAAGGTAAGTACGGTAGATGCAAACTCTCTCTCTCTTTGTTTTTGTTATAACCTACTATAGATGTGCAATTATGAAACAATGAACCGTCAAGACCTCTTGGGAGTCTTGGGTAAAGACACGGTTGGAGGTTACTATGATCTTTGCTCAAATTGTTGTAAATTATGTGTACCGTAAATGTTGGTGTATGCACTGTAAATACAATTAACTGTAATACCATATACATGAAACACATACTGGCTGGATGTACAGCTATTGACAAATGTTCGTGATTTATTGCGATCTTCTTGTGCAAATATAGCCATTAGATATTATGTTCAGATCAAACTTATATATCAACAAATACATATTTTTTATTAATATATAGGCTAGCTGATTTGATCTGAACATTACATCATTCACCTTCCTGGCCGTCTCCGGGCTCGGTTATCTCGTTTCTATCCTGCAAGACACAAATGGGTGAAGGGAGGAATGGATGTGGAGGTGGTGGGTGGCGAGCTGGTGGATGTAGCAAGGAGGGGTGAGGGATTAGAGGAGGGATGGTGGTTTAGCGAGGGAGAAATGGAAACTAAAGGATAATATATATATGACTAACATTAACTTGGCTAAAACTACCGTTACCATTAACATGTATACCAGTACTTTGGAGTGCAATACCGGATGCTTATTACCGAAACTACCACTAATTATTTCTCAATATTTGAAGGCTATTGTAGAATAATGACGTTGCAAAGATCATATATAAATTTGGGTAAATATTTATCACCAACCCGATACGAGTTGTTCAGGTAACTTTATGTTTTTTTTTTGTCTTAATACCACGAATTTTGTTGATATATTTGAAGATAAATAATTAATCTATATGCTCTAAAGATCCTAAGAAAATTTGTTTTAACCCTCGGCAAAACCTAATAAAAAAGTATGTCTTTTTCGTAACAAGGTTGTCAATACAGTACTTTCAGCCATCGATAGCTATAAAGATCATATGAAAATGTGTTAAACCCTCGGAAAAACCTAATATAAAAGTATGGTACTAAAATTTAATTTTCGTAACAAGGTTGTCAATACGTTACTTTCCCGTTATCAATGTACAATCAAGCTGAAGATTGCAGAGTAAACACCATAGACTTCATCGACTTTTCTTTCACCTTCGTATAATCGACAGCCAATTTTTTTTTATTTTTTTATTAAGGGATTAGTACTCAACCAGCGGGGGTGTGGGGGCGGCAGCCCCCACCCATAATACTAGGTTAGGTTAGGTAAGGTTGTTAGGTTAGGCTAATGTCTTTTCAAATCACTATAGGAGAGCGAGCATGTCTCAACATCGATCGATAGGCCTAATGGGGAAAATAGGTTTTCCCGAGATTTCTAATTAATTAGGCTACAAACACTATATATTGATGCAAATGACCAATTTTGTTTATAAAAAACACTGAACATTTGTGGTATTAAAATAACGTTAAGATTTTACGGTTTGACAGTTACAAGCCCCATCGATGTTTGTGTAGCCTATAGGTATGTTATATAATAGTCTTCAGTCCTATATATGTCCTTCCCGTCGCAAATGTATTATAAGGGAGATATAGGGTAAAACAGTCTTGTCTGCATGTTGAGTGGTACTTGAAAAGTAGACAGAATGGATAAAAAACACCATCTGAGGAAGAGCACTTTATTGACAACGTTTCGCAGAGTGACCTGATGAAGCTATCTGCGAAACGTTGTCAATAAAGTGCTCTTCCTCAGATGGTGGTTTTTATCTTGTCTGCATAATGACAAGTCCTGTTTTACGGGATTTCTGCTTTATAGATTTTTTTTTGCCCCTCCTACCTTACTCGGGGGACCTTACAGTTGCGTGATCCAGTGCTGCTTTGGTAATTGCGTACATTTTAGGTTAGTTTCTATCCACGTATTACTTTTAGGTTAGGTTAGGTTAGGTTTCTTAGTTAGGTAAAACAACACTGTATATCAAAGAAAAAATGCCAAAAAACCCAAAAAACACGCATTCTAAAACTCGTGACTGTCACACCGTATCAATTTACCAAAATAAAAAATGTCCAAAACTTGAATATTGCTGATACCAATTATACATAGATAATTATTGATCAAAACCTACTTGGTGCCGAGTAATCACTTATTAGCACGACTGTACCTCATTATCGCCTTTACGTCTTTAACCTCACATTTCCTTGATTATCATAGCCTATGGCTTGTATTCATTCGGCCCCATTCAGCCAATTGTTTTAAAGAGCATAGCTCGTCCAATATTTTGACTCCGGTATCACCAGAATAGTCATTGGCAATGTACACCATACCCCTATGTAAAATATTAGGTGGCTGGGTTCTATATATATATATATATATATGTGTGTAGATATATGCAATTTTGTGTTTGGGGGGTGGGGGGTGAATTTCGTGACGTCACAGGCGTTATAGTGACGTCAGCGTGGTACCGTGAGTACCTATATTTTCACAATTCCACCCTCAGTCAAACTAATTTTCCTTGTCTAGTTGTGGAGGAGCCAGTTTCTATAATGTTTCCCAATAATAGCCACATGGAAAACGAAGGGATGTCTTACCTACCACATAAAGATGCATATATTAGTAAATGAAAGTAGAGAACATTGGAAATAACCTAAATAATCCATATAGCCGGAAAAAATACAATTGTATTTGGGAATCGGCTCATCTGTTTATGGGGGTCGGCCAGGTATTGCTATCCCAGCCACGCCTTTGTATCGGCTTCCTCTCTTTTAGGGAAAGCCACACAAAAAAGCAGGAAGAAATAATATATCCTTACACTTTTTTAGAAGATCCTTCTATTTGGAAACCCATTACGCCATCAGACAGTATACTAGGACCAATAGAAAAGAAAGGAAAATGGCTGTGATGAAGATCGATGCTGGGTGAGGACGATCGAGTTTCGTCAATAAATGGGAGGGGAGGAGAGGCTGGGTAGGCCTCTGGGTTGGAGGGGGTAGAAAATAAAGCCACGCTGGCATATTATAGAGAGAAGGAAAAACCAGCTAGAGAACTGTACTATGATGGGGGATGGGGATCGAAACTCCTATTTAAAGCAAGAACAGGATCGCTAGAAACAAATGAGAGAACAAGGAGATGGAATGGATATTTTCCGCACTGCAGTCAATGTGAAATGGGAGGGGATCCAATAGTGGAGGATGTAGAACACATAGTAACCGAGTGTACAAGATATAATGAGGAGAGAGAGGAGTTGGAGAGGTACATGAGGAATAGAGTTGGGGAGAGGGGGTGGGAGGAGATTAAGCAGAGGGAAGATAGAGGGGTGGGGGCGCTATTGGGGTTAACACAGGAGATGGAAACACAAGACATGGAGATGATGAAGAGGATATTGGAGAAAATGTGGAGGAAGAGAAATGAGTGAGGGGGGGGGGGGGGGGGGGAGCGGAGGTGAGGGGGAGGGGGGAGGAAGTGAGGGGGGGTTTATACAAACAAAACAAAAACTGTCTCTTAAACTATCCTTCTACTCTAAACTTTCCCTCCTACTAACGTTTCTGAGCCAGTATCGATTCAAAGGTCAGCCCTGCGGATCTGCACGGTCTGCGGGCGGGTTCAAAAGAAGAAGAAGAAGGCCCAAGGTCCATTAGATACAGATCATACAGTATCTATGGACCTTGGGTAGGCCCAGTTGGGAAACAGCTGATCGATCGATAATAGCAGAGTACAATTTTAATTTAATAAATGAATGAACTGTGCATACAAATATTTTTACATACCTGAATATTCTTACTATATATTGTAAGTACATACACGATCAATTAGGTAAAACACAGAAATCAGGAGTTTATTTAAAAGTTATCTTACCGTACGAAAATATATGAGACGAAGCGAAAAATGGTGAAACAAACTGACGGTCATGGTAATGGTATGGTAACACAGATGAAGTTGCCAACTAACACCAGACTTTTGCCTTGCTCGAATATATTATATACGTTAATTCTCGGTCATTTCGTGACATATTCCATTAAGACTTCTTTCACAGATGCATTCTGATATTGTGTAAGCGCCAATTACTTTTATGTGTAAATAAAGCGGTAAATTAGGAAAAAATACTTCGTATTGCAGGTATTAAGGGATAAGCCTTTACTCAATATGTTTTTACAAGAGTTTCCCCATAACTAATATAGAAACGATTGTTGGTGCTATAATAGTAAACGTTTTCTTCTTTTATAATTATGTCCTAGTAAATATAATAGATGCAATTAGACAGATAGACGGTGATATGGAAAGGTAATCTAATTGTGATAGTGGTATAACCTTATTAAAGAACTGTAGGCTACAAGCAAAAACGTATTATGATAGGCTATAAATACGAATGTCGTTCTACTGTGGAGTCAAAATGGCGTCTTTGTGGTAACCTGTGTTGGGTACTCTACAATATACACTTACCTTTTTTATAATTTACAAAGGGCTAGTCGTCTGACCAAATAGTAGTGCCAATTTAGCATACTTATTGCTAGATCTAGATGTATTTATTTATTTCGATATAGTAGCATTTTCTTGCATCTAGTGATATGAATTGTAGTTATATTTTAGGATTAGTGATAATAATCAACATTAGAGAGATCGTGGTATTATACTAGCGATTGTTGCCATTATTGTATTATCTAGCGACCTTCTAGCATTTTTTGAGAACGAATCTAGCGCTATTTTGTTTTTCGTTTTGGTAACGAACCGGTTATTTTCTTCTTATTATCAACTGTCAAAGGCTGTAGGTGGGTACAATTGACAAGGGTGGAGGTAAATCTGGAGCCATACATAGAATATAAGCTAATTTAGCGAGGATTGGATCTGGAATTAGTAGGTCTGTTAAACACATCCAGGCTAACTTGTGAACCATTGTGAACTGGTCTTAATTTCGGCTGTTTTCAAAGGTGGCCCTTCACCCCCCCTCAAAATAGAAATATCAAATGTGAATTTGTTTTCTATTTTAGGTTAACAATTATAAAAAAGCAAAGCACATGTGCATTATATATATGTCATATTAACATGCTTTGAAGAGTGACAAAAACAGGATGAGATTTTTGGCGAGCTATGCCCTTTAAGACGTTTATCCCCATTCAGGTGTCGATGTCTTCCTGGCGAGCGATAACGAGCCAGCATTGTATGGAGATCTCCGGCTTCGCCGCAGAAATTTTTCTGTCGAAAAATTTACAAATTTAGCTTGCTTTCAAAACAAAAATATATATATGCTGGCTCGCTACCGCTCGCCAGGAAAATATTGACACCTGGATGAGGGTAAAAGTCTTAAAACAGTAGGCTGAATGGGGCCGAATGGATACAAGCCAAAGAGAGAGTGAGAGAAAGAGAAAAAAGAAAGCGAGGTGGGCTCCCTTAATAAACCAGTCTGGGAGTAAAACCGAAGCAATTGTATGTGAAGACTTTAAGGGAGCCCACCTCGCTTTGTTTGATCTTTCTCTCCCTCTCTCTTTGGCTTGTATCCCTTTTGCCCCATTCAGCCTACTAAGACGTTTAAATTAGTTTCAATCCCCGGAATTTTTTATTTCTCCCATTATCCAACAATCTTTAAACACTCAGATGTAAGTCATTTTCAGAGTAAATATAAAACATGTTTGGCTTTGGATACAGGATGGGTTGAGGGGGCTTTGCCTCCCCTCAACCCC
The DNA here is from genome assembly GCA_032716605.1 of Paralithodes platypus. NCBI lineage: Eukaryota > Metazoa > Arthropoda > Malacostraca > Decapoda > Lithodidae > Paralithodes > Paralithodes platypus. Next base: position 41,872,124 of record CM064531.1, on the reverse strand, counting down.
CCCCCCCCATGAATTATTGAAATCAGCATATATTTTAACAGTAAAAGGGGCTTAGTTAAGAGTTTCACTGCCGTCAATAGGGAGATTTTTTTTGTTTTTACAGTACTTTATATAAACACATTTGAAACACATTTAATATGATCTTTGCATCATCCTTATTCTATAATAGTCTTCATCTATTGGGAAATAATTAGTGGTAGTTTCGGTTATAAGTACCGCTAAATTTGTACATTTTTCGATAGAAATATTTCTCGGGCGAAGCCGGAGATCTCCATACAATGCTGGCTCGCTATCGCTCGCCAGGAAGAGATCGAAACCTGAATGGGGATAAACGTCTTAAAACAATTGGCTGAATGGGGCCGAATGGATACAAGCCAGGGAATGAGAGAAAAGGGGAGAGAGATAAAAAAAAAAAAACGGTTGTCGGAAATATTGGATTTGTTATGGTTGGTTTTATGATGAGTTTATATTGAATTGAGTTAGTTACCGGTACAGTCGCGCTAATAAGTGGTCTCGGCACCATGTATGTTTTGATCAATAATTGGTATCAGCAAGATCTAAGCTTCATTTCTTCATATCGAGTGAAGTATACAAACATGTTCTTACTCTTACCCACCCTAGTCAACATCTGACAGACATTAATACAGCACAGAGCAAGCCAAACGTAATGCCAGCTGGGACAGGACTTATTAGCGCGACCGTACATAGTTATCGTATTTGATTTAGTTGTGGGTTATTGTCGATCCTCTTTACGAGACATACTTTAACCTACCTTTTCCTCTATTCCCTTTTCCCTTTATTTCGATTTCCTTTCTCTTTTGCTCTCTGTTTGTCCTTCTTATTTCCTTCTATCTATGTCTCCTCTCCCCTCTTCATTATCCCTCCGGTCCAGTAATGTACGCTCGGATGCCATTGTCTCCAGCCCACTCGTAAGAATTCATGTTTTTCTTATGGAATTATTCTCTCTAGGTTTATTTTTGGATAGAATTGATGTTTCAACAATTATTATACGGGGTGTCCAGAAGAAGACGTGCCAAGCTTTAGGAAATGATTATACAGATGATCTTAATCATAGATTGTTCTATAACATAATTTCGAAATCTTAACCGTTAATTGGGTATTGAAGATTTATATAGTTTCGTCTCCTGCATCGCTGTTATGGACTCTTCCATGTCAAATAGTTTCCAGCAGGTCCATTGTGAGATATGTCTATAAGCATTCTGCAACTTGCAGAATGATAATATCTTGAATATAATATGGTAAAATAATTGCAGTTAGATGTGGGTGTGGTAAGCTCTAGGGCTGCCTTATGGGGCAGCACTTAAGTAAATGCCATTTTCAACAGGCGATATCTCTGTACCGAGTACAATGTTATGCTTAGAATATTTGTTCCGAACCTACCGGTATTCCTGAAGTTTGGCACGTCTATTTCGAGACAGCCTGTATTATAGTTGTGTAGTTGATAGAGCAAACTATATTAATAAATTAGTTTTCAAATATATACTTCCATAATTAGATATAGGTAAAATCCACGAATGTTTATGATTGAGCTAGAGACTGGCATCCGAGTGTACATACTGTCTCTTCTCATTTATGATTGGGCTAGAGACTGGCATCCGAGTGTACATACTGTCTCTTCTCATTTATGATTGGGCTAGAGACTGGCATCCGAGTGTACATAGTGTCCCTTCTCATTTATGATTGGGCTAGAGACTGGCATCCGAGTGTACATACTGTCTCTTCTCATTTATGATTGGGCTAGAGACTGGCATCCGAGTGTACATACTGTCTCTTCTCATTTATGATTGGGCTAGAGACTGGCATCCGAGTGTACATAGTGTCTCTTCTCATTTATGATTGGGCTAGAGACTGGCATCCGAGTGTACATACTGTCTCTTCTCATTTATGATTGGGCTAGAGACTGGCATCCGAGTGTACATACTCTCTCTTCTCATTTATGATTGGGCTAGAGACTGGCATCCGAGTGTACATACTGTCTCTTCTCATTTATGATTGGGCTAGAGACTGGCATCCGAGTGTACATACTCTCTCTTCTCATTTATGATTGGGCTAGAGACTGGCATCCGAGTGTACATACTGTCTCTTCTCATTTATGATTGGGCTAGAGACTGGCATCCGAGTGTACATACTGTCTCTTCTGATTTATGATTGGGCTAGAGACTGGCATCCGAGTGTACATACTGTCTCTTCTCATTTATGATTGGGCTAGAGACTATGGCATCCGAGTGTACATACTGTCTCTTCTCATTTATGATTGGGCTAGAGACTGGCATCCGAGTGTACATACTGTCTCTTCTCATATCTTCGTATCTCCCCTTCCCTCTCATATCTTCTCTCTCCACTCTTCTCTTCTCTCTCCACTCTTTCTTCTTATCTTTGTTTTCATAATTTATATGTAAATATGTTTACAAATATTATTTACCAAGTTGATCGTGCTCTCTCGTCTCATTATATTTTCGGTAGTCTGAGTTTGGATAATAATAATCAAAGTGCACAGAACAACAGGTGTTAGGTCTCATTATAGGCTACACCAAAAATATAATGATCAACATCACCATATGGCATATACCGGTACGCCTTTACAAATACACCCCAAGTAATGAGGCTTGACAGGGAAAGCGGGTATTCAGACCTCAGCTTCAAGGCGTTAGTTACACCTTGATCCGATATAAGGGTGATACGTTAACACTAGCCCTATAAGAGATCCTTTGTTAACTCTTTCATTACGGGCGATGTATATTTTATTATCCAGTCATATTTAGAGGATTTTATGAGACTTAGGAATGATCTGTGGTAGTTGCTCGTGAGGACTGTCTCCTTATTTCTATTTTTAAAGTGCCTTTTAATAATGTGCCAATAATTTAAGACCCTATCTTCTCTACCTCAGTGCACTGTTTGGAATACTGCTAATTAGAAACGCCAAAATCTTTTTCCGATTCAATCTCTGTTTAGGATAATTTCTAATAATGAGTAGGTTGACTAAGGGCTAGATTGGCTAATATTTATAACTTGCATTTTCCTAGTTCTGTGGCATCTGCCATGTCTCAGAGCTTTCACTCGGACTATTGAAATCTATTCTGACTTTTTCAACCCCTTTATAATTGTTCACATTCACTGCAAGCTTAACTCGGGAGCGGCGAGAACACTCTTAAGAGGTTTTGGTGGGCAAAAGCGACGATCCTCTTAAGAGGTAGGGGCTAAAAAAAGCCTTTTAAAAGGCCCCAGTAGCACTTTAAAAAAAAAGAATAGGTGATTAAGTGAGATAATTCCCTATCACTCTTCCACATGTGTCAAAACACCCTCCTTCCCCCCTTCAGTTATTACCTATTTTTCCTCTTATTCCCTTGTTTATCGGTTTATATACCATGCCAACATCTCCAATCCGGTTCTAAGGCGTGGTCTACCGAGTGCGTGTTGTGAGAGAGAGAGACTCCTGCCTCTAGATTTGGGAAAGAGATGGTGTACGTCGCGTCTGCCTCAAATTTCATAGAATGAACGGTCGGCAATAATTCGCGATTTTTACCCTTCAAACACTATTCCCACTTGTTTTATTGCTGTTACATGTTGATATCTTCATATTAAACGTAAAATAGGTGCATATATATAAGTAATCCCCGAAATTTATCGTAAAACAACGATTTTAGGTGGGAATGAAGTCTAATATGGCCGCCCAGTAGTAGGGTGTTCACTACATATAGCTCGCCTTTTAAAGGTTAATGTAATCTGAAAACTCAACAGACCCTCATCGGTGTACTTTATATAATAATGATGAACAACAATGGGCCATGGACAGATCCCTGTGAAACTCCAAAAGTAACAGAAGTCCACTGAGAAATTACACCATTGATTATCACTCTCTGCTGGCTACATATTAGCCAACTTTCTATCCAATAGGTGACCTCTTTATTAATACCTAATGCACTCACTTTTGACATTAGGATGCAATAAGGCCTATTGTCAATATTATTTTGAAAATCTAAGTAAAGAATGCCCATGACACTATTTTTATCATAATTTCCCCAATTTAGAAGGACATGATTTAGTCCGGGACCAAAGGCCGCAAATTGTATCTAGATAAAATCAACCTCACCCATACCATTGTGGAGAAAATTTGTAAAGTTCTATACAAAGAGTATAATTTTTAGACATATAATGGGTAAAACGTTAACTTCGAAATCTATTGTATTTAGGAGATAATTATTGAAAAATAGATTTTGAATATTTTAGTTACCCTTCAACCGTTTTCTTCGATTTAAATCACTGATTACTTGTGAATGTTGTTTTTGTGTATTACAGTTTTGTAGATAATATTTTAGCATAACTAACTATAATAAAGGACTGCTGTATTTATTACCCTTCCGTACTATTGCGGAGCGGTCCAATCTGCAAGGCAGGTAGTGTAAGAAAGGACCTCTTTGTTTAGTACCCTTCAGTACCCGACTGGGGTGCGAAGCGGTACTAACCTGCTACTACTGAGTGGTACATACTGACTGCCATACGTGCGGAGGTGTCCGTAAGCCATGCACTACGGACACCTCTGCACGTATGGCAGTGCTTCATCTGGAGTTTTCGTAGCCAAAACAGTGGTAACACAATTATTTAATTATCACAGTTATTTGAATATAGGTTAATTGTAAACTACAAGACAATTATTATGATACACAGTTTATTTGGTCAAACAATGCAGAACTTTAAAAATCAACTAATGTAGAAATTATAATTGTTGCGAATTATAAGGGAACACGAATTTGCTCAAATGGCAACAGTCTAAAAAAATAATGTTTTTAATGTGAATGCACCAATATATTTAGTTAACGAACATATATTTCGAACTTTTCTATTTTTCTAATTTGTAATTTGATACTTTTGTGGCCGTCCACTTACATGGACGACGAAAATTAACAATTTGGTAGGGTTGCTCCCGGACTAATTGGTGTCGCCTGAAACTGTGAAGGGAATCCATAATTAAGTTGTGGATTTCAAGACAGTCAACTAGTTTATCTACTAGTATCCGTTCTATAAATTTTAATATGATAAATATCAAGCTAAATGACCAACAATTCTTTAGGCATGCACGATTTCCTTTGTAAAAGATTGGGGTAATTTTTACCCGTTTCCAATTGTCAGAGACCTCTCTAGTTTCTAATGATTTGTTATAGATCTAAGGATGGTTTTACCTGTTTCCAATTGTCAGGGACCACTCCAGTTTCTAATGATTTGTTATAGATCTAAGGATGGTTTTACCTGTTTCCAATTGTCAGGGACCACTCCAGTTTCTAATGATTTGTTATAGATCTAAGGATGGTTTTACCTGTTTCCAATTGTCAGGGACCACTCCAGTTTCTAATGATTTGTTATAGATCTAAGGATGGTGCCACTTCATCTCCTTGTGTTTCTCACATAACTCTGAGAAGAAATCCATCTGAACCAGATGACTTGCATATGTTTAACTTACTATGTTTGCAACTTTCTCTGGTACATCTAATTTTGCTAAGAACTGGTATCTTCACTTGTAAATAATGAGGCAAAATTGTTGTATAAAGATGTAGCTATTTCAGTACCTACCAGAGATTTGTAATTGCCATGTTGGATCCTTTTGAGATCCAATGACACTTTGAATAGTTTCCTACTGTTCACATAGCTGAACAACTCTTTTGGACTATCTTTGGAAAGTTCTGTAACCCTAAATTCGTCATTCCACTTTCTTTTAGAAGATATTTCACTTCTGCATAATATGTGAGGGAGTTTAGGTATCTTTGATTGTGAATTCAGATTTGGTAATATTAGATGAAATAAATGTAGCTTATCATTCCATAAACTTTTTTCGGTGAACACGAAATATCGTTAACATCCTCTCCTTCAATTCTGATCTTGGGTCAGCTTCTTCGAATATCTTTGAAGTTTGCTAGTCAAAAAATGTCTACTCTAAGGAATGGTGGCTTCGTTGAAGGAGGTGCAAAGAGAGAACCTAGCTAGGCTGTAGTCACTACCTCTTAGTGTACTGCAGCCATGACAGTTAATGACGTATGGGAAATTTTGCAAAAACAATTTATAGATCAATTTACATAGCATATACGTGTTCACATGCATCAGCACGTTTCTTTATCAATGACAAATAATAAGGCCGCTAGAGCATTTTAAATATATGTAAATGCATGACGTCATGAGGTCATGCATGTAAAACATTAACATTTATACACAATGAAGGCAATCCTTCTCCAAACATATCCTGAAAATGTCAAGTCCTAAGTGCAAACATTTTTGTTTCTTTGTTTTTTATTCCCGACCTCAGTCTTCCCTTAATGGTGTCAAATAGACACCCCAGTCTCGTAGCTACTGCACGTGCTCCTATTGTTAATTGTAAAGGGTGGAAGAAACTCAACTCTTCGAATCCGCCAAGAAAAATAGGACACCTTTGTTAAAAGCGACACACCCTTCTCCCTTTTAGGGTTGCTAATTAACTGGGCTAATTGGGAGTATTGGCGGTAGTTTCCAGGATAGGCAGAGATACACGCTTTAATTATATGACTAATACATAATTTATTCTAGATCCCTCCATGCGATGCTATACGAAACAAGTATGTCAAGTAATCAAAGATAATTCTATGCCGGTACTCCTAAATCAATGTTATTCATCTTAATTGTAACATATGTTCATAAATCATCTTAGGTATTATAATTTAATATCCCTTAGTATGTTTCTATTATTTTCAAGCATAATTTCATAATATTTGTGGTTGTTATCTCTAACGAATTTTGATTTATGTTGTCCAGTGTTTCTGTGGACCCTTTGTCCATGCAACCCACCATGCTATGGTGGCCGTTCCATAGCTGTGGTTGTGGACGACCATCGCTCACTTCTTTAACCTATCAACTCTAGTGTTCCTCAGGGTTCTGTCCTGTCTCCGGTTCTCTTTCTAATATGTATTAATGATCTTCTCAACAGTACCTCTAGTCGTATCTATTCATATACTGATGACTCTACCTTACATTGTTCAACTAGCTTTCCACAACAACCCAGCATGCAATCACTCAAAAACTCAAATGGTGAGGCTATAGCACGCCTATCTTCTGATCTATCAACTATTTCCGATTTGGGCAGAGAACATCTTGTTACTTTCAATGCTTCCTCAACCCAATTTCTCCATTTATCTATCTGTCACTAACTTCATCACGTTTATCACTTCTATATAATTCAACAATACACAAATCAGTCCATCATCTTCTCTCAGTATGCCTGGTGTTTCTTTTCCTTCTGACCTTTCTTGAGAAGATCATATTACCACTCTTGCTAAAACAGATTCCCTGAAGTTAGGTGTGATCAACTGTCTCTGTGAGCTCTTCACCCCCGCACAGCTTCTTGCTCTTTATAGGGGCACAGTGCGCCTATGTCTTGAGTATTCTTCGCATGTGTGTGGAGGTTCAACACATACCCAACTTCATGAAAGTGTAGAGTCAACTCCTCTTCATCTCACTAATTCCCTACAATCTCTCTCTTAAAACTGCAATGTCGCATCCCTCACTCTTCAACCTCTATTACTATAATCAGTAGTCTTCAGAGCTTTCTTAGTGTATACTGAGTGCAGGCTACCCTTACGGAGGCTGGGGGTGGGGGGGGGCACCCACCTTTTTAACGCACTCTCAACCCTATTCTGTCCAACTCTTAACATAAGACTGAACCGATGTTACCAGTTTTTCTTCTACTTAACAAGTAATTAAGCTTTGGAACTCTTTCCCCCATCTTTCTTTCCCTCATCCTATGACCTCCACAGTTTCAAGCTCCATGTGTCCAGACATTTTAACGTACCTTGAATTTGACTCCGTCACTCTTTCAACAATGGGGGAGACAATTGTTACAGGCAACGTTGCCTTTTGTTTATTTAATTTACATACGAAAAAAAATAAAAAATAAACTGATAAAATGCGGCATAATCCTCAAGGGGTTAACCCTTTAAGGATCATGACACATATTAGCAGTTTTTTTCTGGATATTATTGGACGATTATATATTGCTAAGGAAAGATTTCTACCAATTAACAGAGTAAAGTCGATCTCCATTAACCTATGACTAACGCAGATCCCTCGTTTACCTAATAAAATAATATAATTATATCCAGCATAAACAGTCAACAGTGCGTTACAGCTCCCAATGAGTTAATATCATTAATTATAATTGCCTAACTCCAGACCACTACCTCCATAGTGAGAACATGAGAACAGATTATAATGTTTACAATGATATGTCCTCTATGATAGCCTCAATCACTGCATTATGGATGGCTTGTTATCATGTAGATATATTTAACCCATTCAATACCAGTGATATCCTTTTCAATATATTCTGGCAACTACTAGGCTATTATATTCAGGTTAGGAAGGACGTCTATCCATTAAAAGATTACATACTTTTCAATTAATACTTTCAGCTGCAATATGTGCTTTCTAATTTTCACAAGATCTTCTAAATATAGCTAGAATAAAATGAAAAAGACGCCGCTGGCACAGGTGTTAAAGCCTAGTCTAGTAAGTTAGTAAATTTAATATAGCCTGCCTGTGTTCTCATAGTATTTGCAGGTACCCTATACACGCAAATATACAACATTTAGATATCAAACGCACTTTTTTTTTTTGTAGAAAAAATAATTTGTTTCATATATTAATATTATGCAGTATACAATTATTAACAAACATGTATAGGCTTCAAATAAACAGAGAAATCCTAGCAAAATATGACGAGGCTCTCTTGCAGAATGTGGAAAGACCATTATTTAATAACCTACTATCTATAGCGCTTCTGGTGTTTATAGTGGGTCCAAGGTTTCTGGGCAAGGTTTCTGGATAAGGTTTGGTAGGCGAGCAAGGGGTGATAGTTTAAGAGGTAAACAACTGAGGGGAGTGGTGTTGGAGAGAACAATACAGATATGGAGGTGCAGGTGTTGTTATGTTTGCACACTCAGGAAACTCACACATTTGTTACACCCTTTTTCTCCGTGTTTACAAGGCTAGGTATGGTAACCACTAACCTGTATTGTTGCCTGTTACAAAGCCTTATAACTACAACACTATAACTCTTATATGAATAGGGAATAGCAATGTTTATAAGCTACGTATGGTTACCGGTGTTGTTGCCTGTTACGAAAACTTTGCAACCTTTAACACTACAACTTGTATATGAATAAGGTATTTCATTATTTACAAGGCTACCCGTACCCGTATTATACAGCAACCCTAGTTAGGAATTGCTATAGTAAAACACATGTAATACATGATAACATTACCGGTACTTTCTTTTAAACTAGGCTGTAGCCTATATGCCTGTTATGATTTTAGTCTATTTATCTTTCTTAAAAGTCAGGCTAATGTAGCCTCCTTATTTCAGATTTTGTCATTCATTTATCTCTCTTTTGAATCATTTGTGGGCCCGAAGGTCCAAACCTAAAAGGTTCTCGGACGCAGTAGTCATGGAGGCACGCCCGGCATTAGGTTCAAGTCGTCTTCTGTATACTCAGTTGTATCGCTCCCTTCCTTCTTATGCAGTACGGTACCTTATTGTATAGTAAGCACGTAGAGCTGTTATGTAGTCGCAAGCCAGCAGTGGATTGGGGGAGGCTCATCTGCCTGCAGTCGCCTTTGCCTTTCTTACCCCACTGCCCTGCTCGGCCGCTTCTTTTACCACTTTTTCGCAGCTTCTGGATATGGGAGCCAGAGAAAAGTGTCCCGAGATTTTATAGCTGACACAGGAAGTAGCCATGTACAATGATAATTGGTCGGTTATGCCCAAGTGTCTCAGGAAAGTCTCATTAAAGTTTACCCTCAAAACGAATACACCACGCTACCCTACCTAAAAATTAAAGTTGAAGAGGGTCATGACTAGAATATGGGTTTTTTCACATATTTGTTCTACCTTAGATGTTGCAAATAATGTTTGGTAAAGCAATTAAAGTAGAGAGTTCATAGTATGTTGCGCATTTTGCAATGAGTGCAATGCACCTCACGATATCTCCCTGTCGACATACAGAATATCCCTGAAAGGGATCTCGATGTCTTGTAGATAATAACTATTA